>JAJAGP010000359.1:369081-456205 GCA_025084515.1 Ancistrus triradiatus | reverse complement strand
GGCTGGTCCTCTGTGCTGCGGTGTGGCAGAATTAAAGCCCCATGCAGGAACCTTTTTCTGACACTTTAATTCTCGTTTGCTTTAGTTCCTTTCCTCGTCTGAAACACAGCGAGCTAGAGAGAGTTTAAATACAATCTCACTCCGGCTCTTGTTCCTGTTCTGCTCGCTCGTTGGCGCTCGGTGGATCTGAAGCTCTGGCGCGTTGCTGTGTTTGAGGTTGTGGAATCGTTTGATTGATAGTAGACGTGGCCTGAGCTTCAGGCTCGCTCTGGCTCTTCCAGCGCGCTTTGTATCGATCCTCCGACCCTGTCATTTTTCTCGGCCTTCAGAAATCAGGAGGAAGGAGGATCGATGGAGACGAACGATAAATTTCCATCCTGTAACGCGGAGCTCTCCAAGGTTAATCCAGGAGAGAGAGAGCGAGAGGCAGATAGAGGAAATACACCATATAGACAAAAGTATCTGGACAACCAAGAGCTACGGCCAAAAACATGAGTATTAGTATTAGTTCCAGTAAGACGTGGAACATCACCTGAGCAGTGCCTAAATGACTAAAGGAGAAGGAGTGTCCACAAACTTTTGGGCATATAATCTCTATATGTACAGCCCTTCCACAGTTATTGTTCTCCCGAGAAAGTAAAAACAGTTATAAGAAATTGAGGTTTTGGCGAATGGGTTTAATCTCAACTTGAAAAAAATGACAAAAAGCCAACCTTTATTTGAAGTAAATTTATTGTGCAAAAAATCATCCCTGTTAAGAAATAATAACTTTTAACAAAAACATGTTTTGCACAATCAGTGGTGCTCAGAAGTTCTCAGAAAAAATTATGGTTTCCAGTCCATTTATAGTTTCCTTTTTCAGTTGCTCAGAGTAGCAGCTTCCCCCTGGGATCAATAAAGTGTTTCTGATTCTGATTCCCTTTCACTGCCGTACATATGAGGTGACAGAGGCCAAATTCCCTTAGTCATCAATCAACGGGGAGAAACAACAGAGCACAGTTCAAATAAGAAAAGTGTCCATTCATAAATCAGGGAACGGCTATAAACATCGCTCCTCACCTGAAAATCTACAGTTAAATAGGTCCGATCAACCGGAACTGTGACAAACTCAACCACGTACAGTGAGCGAGATGGTACGAGAGGCAAGGAAGAAGCACCTCTACAATCAGATGCTACCTCTGTGCCAACAGATTATTTATAAAAAAAAAATCATTACTGCCATCTCACCACCTGGAGTTTGGTAAATACTGGAATTTTTATTAACAGTGGGCATCAGGTTCTTTAGGTTCTCAAGAAGGATGATAGACTGAAAAGAACCTGATGCTCACAGTTACTGGTGGAGGGTTTGTGATATTTTGGGGCTGTTTCTCTTCCAAAAGTTCCTGGGAACCTGGTAAGGGTGCGTGGCATAATGGCATCCATGGAATACCACGACGTTCTAAACCAAAATCTGTCTGCCTCTGTCCAGAAACAAAAAATGGGGGGTAGTTAGATCTTCCAGCAGGACGACAAACCAAAACGTCCAGATTGATTTAATTGATATATTAATAAAAATATTTAGTATTAGTTTGGGACGCCGTTGTCTCTTATGTCCTTGTTGGACCGAGTGACCCCCAGACCAGTGTGGATCCCTGACCCAGTCACCCCGACCCCTCCTCGCGCATGGCTGCGCCTGAAAGGCCTCCTAAAAGCCCCGCGGCATTGTGGGTCGCTTTTGTTCTCGAATTCCGTGCCCGCTTTAGTCGCTTTAGGCTTTTGTTCTGGCAGAATGGTCGGCTTTTCTCTGCCGCAGTCGGAGCTGGTGGCCTTTTCAGACCGAGGTCTGGCGTTCCTCTTCTCCCCGCCTGGATTTTACATGCTCGACAGCGCCCCCTAATGGAGGGTCAGTCATACTAACTGACTGAGTGAGAGAAAGTAGTGGAAGATGATTCGTCCTTGTTTATTCACATCATTACTTAGAAAAAGCTTGAACCCTGGTATTTGAGTGAACCTCATTAAATTCAGTACTGATCCTGTTCTGTGGAGATCAGAGTCCTGCAAAGATCACACCACGAGCACAATGCCGAAGGAAGTCAAGGAAGCTCAGCAGAACAGCTGAACAAAGCTGGAGGAACGCGTCTCAAAACGTGCCAACTTCAAAGCATGGCATGGGTATCCGTGGGCAACGACGGTAGTGTTACCATGGAAACAGTCACTACAGTCAAACCCTGTTATCTGAACGTGGTGTGTTACTGAAACCACTCGGCTTCCTCTGGCACCAAAAGCAGCAGGGACTGTGGTGGCACAGTGGGTACGGACTGGAAGGTCCAAGGTTCCTGGTTGCGTTTCCTGAGTAGGGCGTGGTCCGTTCTGGTTACACCGGTATTTATGTGATTATGGGCATGTTGGGTCCCCAGTGAGCCATAAATACCAACTCGTGTTGTGTTCCTGCTGATGTTATTGTTATTCCCAGCTCTGTGGGTCGCAGGAACCGCGAGTGTGTGTGTGATGTGCAAACAGATTTTTGCAAAATGTGTGTGTGAGCAGATACAGCAGGTCATTGTGTGTTTGTGTGTTTAGATGACATGGACGTTCACGTTAAGGCTGTAATTCGGTCCCGTGCCAGTCTGGGGTGGCCCCGCGGTGGCGTATAAGGACCTGAGCAGACAGAAGCAGGGTGTGTGTCTGTGTTTATGCGCGTGTCACTGAGAGTGGGCGTGTGATTGATTTGTAGACGTGGGTACGGAGGCGACTGAGCGATGGTGCCAGGATTAAGTATAGCTTAATATAGACCTCACACACACACATGGATGCCAGCTGGGCAGGGCTGACACTTATACAGCTGCTTCTGCCCGTCAGTCCGGATTACAGACTGTTGATCGCCTTTAAGTCAGACACAGCCAGCTCCAGAAGTATTTGCACCCCCAGCGAGGCAGGGTAAGAAGATCAGAACGTTATTGTAAGGAACAAAAATCCTTTCTCCCTGCACTTTATTCAGCTTTTCTTTTAACAGCGTAAGAAGGCAGAATCTTCTCTAAAGCAGCCAGATCCTCTCTTCGTTGAATCTCCTCTTCAGCTCATCCCTCACTAATGTTTAGATGGGGGGGTTCTGAGATGTTCTGCTTTGTGGTTTGTTTTGGATCATCGTCCTGCTGGAAGATCCCAGCTGCAGCTTGTAGCCACAGGCAGCCTGGTTTATAAACGACTCTGGAACTGCTGTATGCAAACATCCACGCAGATTTGTCCTCCTGTTCTCACAGTATATCCAGTTCCCCAGAGGTGTCACCGCCGACCACTGCCCCTGTAGGAGAGATCAAAACAGATTAAATAAAAACAATATTATTTATGATAGTTAGACAATATCAATAAAAAATACAATATTGAAATTATAAAAATATTATTTACCATGTTAGACAGTATAAATACAAACTATATACATTTTAAATAATTAGAAAATATAAATTAAACAATATTATTTAAAATAATTAGAATTGCAGAAAATAGAAATGTAAATAAAACAATATTTAGAATAATTAAACAACATAAAAAAATTATTTACCCTAACTAAACAGTATAAATAAAAGCAATATTATTTAGAATAATTAGACAACATGAATAAAAAGGAAATTATTTACAATAATTAGATAAGAAATGAACACAATATTATTCACAATAATTCGACAACATAAATAAAAACATTATTGTTTTACTATATTAGACAGTACAAATAAAAGATAAATTATACATTAATTAGACAATGTAGAAAAAATATATTAAATAATTAGACATGAATAAAAAATATTATTTACAATTTTACAACAATTGATGGAGGAACATGAGGTTTTTGAAACTTTATTTGAACTAGTCGATTCACAAAAGGATTCGAAATCTCGCCCCATGGCGACATCTGCTGGGAAGGTTTGTGCAACTGCCTCTGGAACACTCGATACAAACAACGATTTTCCATGAAAAGCATGAATATTTTTCCTTAATAAAGCAATTAAAGGGTCATTATTTTTGTATTTTAGAGTTGGTTTGGATTAACACGGGTTTTAGGGAGTAACAGTAAAGTCGTGAGTAATGGGATTACTTTTGTCTAGGATGCAATGATTATAGTAATCTGTGTAGTCATTTGTAATGGATTGCATTTTTTTTTTTTTTTTAATTGGTCACCTCGTACCTGGATAACATCTTACACAGATCACATTCCATAATTGTTCTCTAGGGTTTTTTGTAGCTCAGGATAAAAAAATCTGGCTAATAAAATAAATTTGGCGTAACCCTCCGCGGTTGCAGAGACGGCCCACGATTGCGTTGTGTATCGCTGCTATTCTCAGCTGGTGTAATAATCATAATTAGTTTTATCCGTTAAGAATTAAATGAAAGTGGCAGTAGTGAAATCTAATTGTTAGGTGAGCTCAGCTCTCGCGTCCCCGGGGTGGCGTCCGCCCGCCCGCCCGTGTGTGTGTGTGTGTGTGTGTGTGTGTGTGAGTGTGTGAGGAGCTTAATGAGAACACGGCAAAGCATCTGGTTCACTGCGAATCCCAGAATCCCCTGCGTCCTGCGCTCGTTTAGTCTCTTAAACTCAGCACATGCTTTATGGGACTCCAGATCAGCATTTTAAACGTTATCTCATTTCTTTCCTCTCAGGACCAACGAGCAGCTGGTGGCCTTCCTGTCCAAGTACCGTAACATGAACTTCATCAAGTCCCACGGCAGAGATAACGCTCGGTGAGTCCCGGGGAGGCACCCACACGCTTTTTCGGGAGTTTTTCTCAGATATGTGATTCATCCTCAAAGCTTTGCTGTTTCCTCTGCAGTTTTATCAGGAAGCAGGGTCTGGACCGACTCTTCTTCGAGTGCGATACACACATGTGGCGTCTGGGAGACCGGAAGATCCCGGAGGGCATCGGCGTGGACGGAGGGTCCGACTGGTTCCTGCTGAACCGGGCCTTCGTGGAGTACGTCATCAACTCTCAGGACGACCTGGTGACCAACATGAAACGCTTCTACGCTTACACGCTGCTGCCGGCTGAGGTGAGGACAGAGTTTCAGATCTTCTTTACATTCTGTGAAACAGGTCGCTGAGTAAGGCACGGTGACCAGACATAAGCATAGTTAGTCTTTTTCGGGTACTGTGATATCCGTATAAAGGGCATTTCCACGGGAAAGCAGCTGGTGTCCGAGATCAGATCCCGCTGAAGACACGAGTGATGGGTGAGACTGAAACGGCTGATTGGTTTGTTTTTGGCAGCCAAAAACACATCGATAGACAGAATTAGGAACGGCGTGGAAATAAACGAAGGTGTACTACTCGTAATAGGACAGGCACATGCACTTACCAACACCATTTACAGCTCGGCACTAATACGTTTTTAGACAAAAAGTCTCATCACATCACTGGAACAGAATCTAGAAAAAACAAGCGCTAACGACCAGTAACATAGTTACATACGTACGGGCGCAGGCATGAGTCAGGGTTGCCAGATCCCATGAGAGAAACAAGCAAGCAGGCCTATGGAAACAAAACCACAACCAAAAGCAGGCGACTTACTACAATGAGAGAGTGACCATTTGATCAAATAATGTCCATTAAATAATGTTAATAAAGTAATAATCATTTTTATTTTCCTTTTAACTTTAGAGCCTGAACAAAATCAACTGGCAAGGATGTTGGAGAGAGAGAGAGAGAGACTTTAGAAACAACCCCCAAAACTGTTTATGGCCACACCTTGTTCAGCTCGCAAAAAAGTCTTTGATCCCGTTTCTGTGTTTTTGGGTGTAGATTAGGCACTGGCAGGGCAACGTTTTGGGTTTTATACAGGAACTAAATCAAACGGCTCCGAAGTGTTTACTGAACGGACTGCTCACAGTTTTTCAGATTGGATTCTGAGACTGAAGCAGAACCTCCTGGTGGAGCTGCTCATTCAACATCAATCTTCAATCTCTCCCTCCCTCCCTCTCTGTCCCTGTCTCTGTGTGCAGTCCTTTTTCCACACGGTTTTGGAGAACAGTCCTCACTGTGAGAGTATGGTGGACAATAACCTGCGCATCACCAACTGGAACCGCAAACTGGGATGTAAGTGCCAGTATAAGCACATCGTGGACTGGTGCGGCTGCTCACCCAACGACTTCAAACCCTCAGACCTGCCCCGCTTCCAGGTAAGACCGGCTGCCCCCGAGTGACCTGTTGAGCAATGTTATAATTTCATGTTACACTAGAGTTATATTAGAACCAGCGTCCTCTGGCAGTGCATTTATTACTGCAGGAAGAAGCAGAGTGTTCCATTATTAGATCTCTGTCAGATAGATCCTTAGGCACTGAAGTGATATAAAAGTCCACATACTTTTGGAGTCGGCTGATGTGTATTTTTACACGTGCTGCTACTGAACATGTTTATACACAAAGTGCAAATCCACTCCAACAGATGCTCTAGAAACAACACTAGCTGTGTGGTTCCCTAACATCTCCAGCTCTCCTTCAGGAGAAAAACCGAGCCGTGTGTTTGTGTGTCGTCTGATCGATGAAGACTACCAACATTACACCTCATAGTTCTGTGGGCTGTGTCTCAGTTTCCTGCACGTTTTTAACGTTATTAACCACGTACGACTAACGTTGTTTTTCACGGCGTAACCTCGCGGTTTGTGATTCCACAACCGATCAAAACCTAAGGAAGGTAAGTAGGACAAAACTAAAGGTAAAAAGAAAAAGTTGTAGAAGAAAAAATGATGAAAAAGAAAGTAAAACAACAAGCAATAAAATGACAATTAAATATGATTTCTAAAAAAAAGTAATAAAGCGTTATTAGAAACAAAGAAATACTAAAAGAAATAAAAGACGGAAAAATGGGGAAAGAAAAGCAAAAAAGTAGAAGATAGAAGCAGAAGAATGAATAGGAAAACATTTTTATTACTTGGTGTGTCTATAGAAAACAATTTTGTTTTAGAAAGAAGGAAGCTAAAGAGAGAAAGAAAAAGGTTTTACAAAGAAAGAAAATAGAGGTGTTCAGAAGCAAAATGAAATGAAATGATAGACTGAAAGAATAGAAAGAAAACACGGCCAAACGGACACAAACCCAGAGCGGCAGGAAGACCTGGATATGAATCCGGTCCGGTTCCGCAGGGAGCCGTCCATTAGCACGACTCGGACTCGACCCTGCTGCAGCGCTAACGCTATACCCGGAGCGATACTTTAGCTCTCAGCGCCTCAGATCCTTTACCGGCGTTTAATTAGCTTTTAACAAACGGCTAATTGCGTGAGACGAGCGCTGCAGCCGGGCCGATCTCCGCTCCGATTAGAAATCCAATCAGACTTAACGAGAAGAGAGGCCCAGCTAACACGGCCAGGGAGCAGTAATTAGGCGTAACCGGCCGCCGATCGATTCCTCCTGATAAATAAAGGCTGACGGGCTCGCGTGACCAAATGAGATTTAGCTGAAGTTTCGGCGCCCGATCAGATGGACTGGGGTCCCTGTAAGGTCTGTGGATTTGGACCGTCTTCCTTTGGACCCGGGAGGTGCCAAAACTTTTGGTCATGCCTGTGTATGTTGTGTAACAGGGCTCTGATCAGTATGTGAGCATGATCTGCTCAGATAAACAGCTGGTACAATCTTCCGCTTTTTGTTTTGCGTTCCGTCTGAAAGCTGGTCGTTTATTTTTGTTCCTCGGTGGCGTCCTCGCACCTCCGCCCGACACGCGCCTAACAGATCAGAGGGGTGCGGGGTGTGTTTGTGCACCGTCTGCTGCTTTTAGCAGTGTTCGGCTGAGTGGGAACAGGGTTGGGATGCATACGCTATATGAACAAAAGTATTGAGACGCCCCTCTTAATCTGAGTTCAGTTCCACCTCCAGCTGTGAGTGTTTTTGTTATAAAGTGGAAGCGTTTGGGAATCACAGTGACTCAGCCCTAAAGTGTCAGACCACGTAAAGTTACAGAGTGGGGGCACCCAGTGCTGAGGGAGGGGCACAGTGCATAAAAAATACCAACCAACCAATACTCTGCTGCTGCTCCCAATAAAAGTGTGTGTGTGTGTGTGTGTGTGTGTGTGTGTTAGAGTTAGAAGTATCAGATCGGTGTATCTAAGCCCCGGATAGAACTTTCTCCCTGATAAGTGGGCGGCGGTTAATAAGCCCCCTCTGTTCCTGGGAGCATTGGGGGAAGGGTGCGGGAGCTTTTGAGAGCCATTAGGAGCGTAAGCGAGGGGCGGCTATTGAATAATTACCCCCTGACAATACGGCGTCTCTCACACCCCGGCCTCTAAAGGAAAAAGAAAAGAGCCACAAAGAGCAGCCTGAAATGTGTGGGGACACCTCAGGATACGTCTCTAGATCATATTTAAAAGAGCTTCCTAAAAAAAGAGACGCCCTAAATCACGTTACCCCTCACTCCCACCTGTCACTGATAAGGAGCTTTGAAAAAGAAATGATAGAAGTAAGCGTTAGAAGAAAAAGAAACTACAACAGAGGAATTAATAAACAAAAAAATAAAGATGCAAGTCAGTATGTGTTCGATACTGAGAAAGACAAAAGGACACAAAAAAAAAAACCACGGGAAATGAAAACAAGTTAATAAGTTATTTGAAGCAAGAAGTTTTTTATTTTTTATTTTTATTTTGTGTGTAATTGTATGTTTTATATTTAACTGCTTCATACAGACAGAAGGGAATGATTTGTCTCTCATCAAATCAGAAAGAAAGAAACTCAAAGTATTGGAATTAAAGAACAAAAGAAAAATGGCAAAAGATGGAAAAAAGGAAAGAAATGCAGGAAAAAGACAACAATGAGACATGTAGAAGGAACAAAATCAATTATTTGTGTTTTTATTAATATGGCAAAGAATTAGGAAAAATAAACTGCTGACAATCTTTTTTAGATCTGTGAATGCATTAGAAGTTGAAAAAGAAAGAAAAACTACTTTTTACAGTTTAACTGTGCTTTTTGTGATTTCACAACTAATCAGAATCAAAGAATGGTAAATAGACAACAAAAGAGGAAAAATAAAAGTTCTAGAAGACAGAACTACAAAAAGAAAGGAATTATAAAAGAAAAGTAAAACAACAAGCGACGACATCACAAAGAAATATGATTTTAAAAAGATAGAGAAAGAAAAAGTTATTCTATATGATACCAGTACTATTGGGACTGTGCTGGCCTAGCGGGTAAGGTACTGGACTCTGGACCAGAAGGTCCAGAAGGTCCAGAAGGTCCAGGGTTCAAATCCCACCGCTGCCGCTGTTTGGTCCTTGAGCACGGCCCTTAACCCACAATGGCTGGGACTGTAAGACTGTACCAGTTGTGAGTCGCTCTGGATAAGGGCGTCGGCTAAATGCTCTAAATGTAAATGTAACTGTAAAAGAAAAAATGAAAGGATGTAAAAGAAGACATGCAAGAAAGAAACTGAAGGAGTTTAGAAGCAAAAAGATGTAAGGATAGAAAGGAAAAGCATTAAAAATAAAAGAAAAATAAATAAATAATTAGATAAAAGAAAGAAATGAAACGTGCTTTGGTAGCACTGTGTGATACTGGTTAAGTTATTCCTTTCTATTTTTACCTCTGTAAGAAAAATAAAAAATAAGGCAAATCAAAGCAGATGAAAGTTGGGTTTTTTGTAAGCTTTAGTTTTTGTCCCGCAGCAGACGGCTCGTCCCACCTTCTTTGCGAGGAAGTTTGAAGCGAGCGTGAATCAGGAGATCGTGAATCAGCTGGATGCGTTTTTGTTCGGGGCACTCCCTCAGGCCACGCCCGGCCTCAGAGCTTACTGGGAAAACAGCTACGACGAAGCCGACGGCGTCCAGAGCCTGAGCGACGCCCTGCTCACCCACTACCACGCCTTCACCCGCCTCGGCCTGGCACGGGCCACCAGCTCCCTGCAGGGCGACGCCAGCGACCACCGGTGCAGGTCAGGACTCGACTGAAAAACAAGAAAAATACATCAATAAAGAGAGAGAAAAACATAAACTAGGTGGTGAGATTAATAAGTGTGTAGCAAGCAACTCAATAAAAACAGCAACAAAAATTGATAGAAGGAAAAGCAAGAAAATTCATTTGAAAGAAAACTAAAATAAACGTTAATTTGTTTCAGTTGTCTACATTACTGACTGTAATAGTAAGTGCTGAAATGCTCAAAAGAAAAAGAAAGGTGTAACCGTAGTTTAATATCACTGCTGTATACTGGAAAAATAGATCTTCATAAACGGTTTATAAGAAAAGTGTTTGCTATAGAAAGAAAGCAAAAAGGAAAAAAGAAAATGAAGGGGAGAATTTATGATACTGAAAAAAGTGATTTTAAAGTATTTAAAAGAAGGGGAGAAAGAAGACAAAGAAAGAACAAAATGCAGGGAAGCACTGTATGATTCTGGAAAAATCGTGTTTGCTGAAGTATTTAAAAGAAAGAAAAAGAAAGATGCTGACAAATGTACACAACAACAATAACGAATTATAAAGAAAGAAAAAAAAAGGGGAGATGCATTTTGTAGCACTGCATGATATGGAATGAAGAAAGAAAGAAGGAAAGAAAAAGAAAGAACGAATGAAAGACAGAAAGAAACAAAAGAAGAAAAATATTCAAATAGATTCAAAACAAATTTAAAAAGTAAAAGAAAGTTATTTTTGCCGGGGCTGCATCATACTGGCTGTAATAATACCTGTGAAGGAGGACAGAAAGAAAGAAGAATAAAAGGAAAGGAAAAGGCAAAAAAGCTCACCGTAGCTGTTTAAAATAGGGACTGGTAAAGAAAGAAAGGGAAAAAGAAAAAGAACAGGGGAAAGACCTGATACTGGAAAGATACTGGAAGTGATTTTTAAAGTATTTTTAAAAAAGGGGAAACAAAGTAAAGAAAGAAAGAACCAAAGGAACGGAAAAGCCAAAAAGATAATTTGCTGGCACTGCTACTAAGAAAAACATAAGAAGAAATGATGAAGGAAAAAGGGAAGAAAGAAAAAGTGTAGTAGAACTGCATGACAGTCGTTAGAATCGTGACTGCTAATGATAGAAAGGAGGAAAACAAAAATGAAATAAAAGACAAGTAAAGAAAAAAGAAAAGGTGTGAGAGGAAATGAGAAAGTGTGATTGAGGTAGGATGAGGCTCGGTGTTCAGGAGCTTTTTGGATCATCACACCCCCTGCAGTGGGGTGAAGCATGATGTTGGACTGTGGAGTGCTGATGTTTTTGTTTACTCTGGAATAAAGAAGGTCAGTATTCCAGTTGGTGCTGTAGGACCTCCTGCTTCTCAGAAAAGTAAACATTAACAGAGCCTCCATTCAACCCCCCCCCCCCCCCCCCATCACTGAGGTCACAGCGCCGTGCCAAAACCAGAGTCGCCACCCACCTACCCCCCCACCCCCACCCCCCGAACCGGCAACAAGCAGCCCGTTGTGCCCGTTGAGCCACTCCCCCTCCTGCACCCCTCCTAAATCCCTGAGTGCGAGCTCAAATGCAGCAGAGCCCCGGCCGGTCCAAAGCATAGGGCCATGTGCCAGAGTTTGGGTCCCGGTCCGAAGCATAGGGCCATGTGCCAGAGTTTGGGTCCCCGGTCCGAAGGAAAGGGCGGCGGCACGGACTGAGCCAGTCAGTACTGACCCTAACACACGTTTAGGATTAAACTCACGTAACTGCTTTACTTTAAAAACAATCATCAGAACGATTAAATTATTCAGCAGTGCTTACATTTTACTAAAGCAATAAGCTGCTCGAGGTCCAGTGTGTTAGTGCTTTATCCCAATGAGGAGTGCTATTAGATACAAAATAATGGGACTTATTGTTTTTAAAAAACAGTAACAAAAAACAAGTTATTTAACAACTAAGTGTCCTAATAATATTGGGGAAATGTGATTTGTAAGGACAAAAAGAGAGGAGTAGGCAGTGGAAGAAAGAAAAATAAAGAAGAAAAGGAAGGGAAAAAGGCAAAGTTCATTTGGTCAGGTTGTAGTAGCACTGCATGATACTGAAAAAATAGTAAAGTATTTTAAAGTATTTTAAAGAACGACATAAACAAAAGAAAAAGAAAGAAAGACTTAAATAACAAAAGAAAACAAAGAAAGAGGTTATTAGTATTATTAATAATGTTGGGGAAAAGACGTGAAATTGGAAATGTGGGTTTTTAAATGTTTTTTAAAGAAAGGAAGAAAGAGAGTGAAGAAAGGCAAAAAGAATAGAATAAAAGAGTAAACAACAAAAGGAAAAGGGAAAATGCAGCAAGTTAATTTGGTGGAGTTAGAAAGTAAAGGAAAAATATTTTTTGGTAAAGCTGCATGATAATGGTAAATGTATTCAAGACCAATGAATAAAGAAGAAGAAAGCAACAAGGAAAGAGAAAAAATGAATTTAACAGTGCCGCATGGTACCGGGACAAACAAAGACGTACATGAAGGAAAGAAAGAAAGAGTGAAAGAACCAAAGAAAGAAGAAAAACGGCGTCCAAAATGTAAAAGAAAAAGGAAAGCATTTAAAAGAAGTGAAAATACTTTGTCATTTATTTTATTAAATCAATAAGCCACTGAGGTTGTGAAAAAAGAGAAAAACAGAGTTGTGATGTCACTCAAGATAAAATGTTAATGTCTATGATTTTGTTTTTTGTTTCTTTCTTTCTTAAGTTAATTGAAAATATTATGTCAGTAAAATATCACAATATTCTTCCACGTCCTAATTCCTTCTTTCTTTTTTCTGTTTTTTTGTTTCCCTCAGGTACTACGCTATGGGAAACCCTGTGTCCGTTCACATCTACTTCCTGTCTGATGAGTTCCAGGGCTACCTGGTGAAGCATCACGCCACCAACCTGGCAACCAGCAAACTGGAGACTCTGGAGACCTGGGTGATGCCCAAAAAGTTCTTCAAGTTCACCAAACCAGCCAACAGCTTCAACCGACTGCAGTTCACCGAGGTAAGAGAGCGCAAAAAAGAAAGAAAGGACAGACGGTAAGAAACACAATGTATAATGATTTTAAAAAGAAAGAGGAAGGAAGGAAACAATGACTAAAAAATAAGTGAAACAATAGATGAAAATTACAGGAAAAATGAAGAGAGGTAAAAAAAAAAAAGAATAAATAAAAGCAATAAAGAGAAACAAAAATGTTGAAAAAGAAAGCAAAAACGAAGGAAGAAAGCAAAAAATGGGAGAAAGCCGATGGAAGGAAGCAGGATATACGTGTATAAAACATAAAGTAAGAAGACAGAAAGACACCAAGAAAGAAAAAACAAAAGTAACTGCTAAGCTATTTATAAAGCAATAAAATAAAAAAAGAGATGATTGAAGACAAAAAGTTCCTGAATTGTTTGAGTTTTGTTCTTTCTCAGATCGGGATCGACTGGGACGCCAAGGAGAGAATCTTCCGTAACTTTGGGAATCTGATGGGGCCGCTGGACGAGCCCGTGGGGATGCAGAGGTGGGCCAAAGGGCCCAATGTGACGGTGACAGTGGTGTGGATCGACCCCACCAACGTGATCGCCGCCACCTACGACGTCCTGATCGACTCCGGGGCCGAGTTCACCCACTACAGGCCCCCCCTGAACACCCCGCTGCGCCCGGGCATGTGGACCGTACGGGTACTGCACCACTGGAGCCCGGTGGCAGAGACCCGCTTCCTGATCACGCCCCTGACCCACCATAAACACCTGCCCATCCGGCAAGGTGAGACTCACACAACCACACTCTCACACACACACACACACACACACACACACACACACACACACACACGCACGCAGATGGAGAGCGCACTGTGTCTGAGCTTTAGATCTTCTGCTGACTCTTGCTGATCTCAGATCAGTGACGAGCTTCTCTGATACAGGCCCACATTTATAAGCTCCAGGCGGATGAGTGCTGCTTCTGCTGAGCTGGCATCTAGAGGGGCATGTGTGCCCTATATTGACTAAACAAAATCATTATAGGGCCTGGAAATCGGTACCAATATCCAACGTTATAGCCTGAACCTCAAGTGTGTGACTGTGATTATACCACGGTTCTGTCATCATCATTTATTATTCGATTTTAAGATAAAGTGGACAGAAAAAATCGAGGTAAAATCACCCCATTCTATCATCAGATCTGGGCTTCAGTCCTAACAGGAGCAGAATTGATCAAAGAAAATACTGAGAAAAAAGAAAACCATGAATGCTAAAGAAAGAAAGAAAGTAAGAAAGAGATAAAGAGGTCCACACCTGTCTGACTGTTATACTTTAAGGCACTTTAATACTGGCACTCCTAGAACAGCTCTCATCCAATCAGATTGCCGGACAGAACTGACTGTGGTATAATAAATTCAAAAGAACTAAAGTAACATTGATGATGATTTTTGATGAAAATTAACTTGTATTTTTTTTTTGTGAAATTTTCGGACCCTGAGAATAACTTGCGTTAATCTAAGCTTACATTATAAAACGATATATTTTTATTTGTACAGAGGACGCTTTGAAGGTGCACAACGGCCCGGCGAAGAACAGCTACATGGAGCAGAGCTTCCACGGACTGAACCCCATCCTCAACATCCCGGTGCACCTGGGCCAGGTGGAGGAGGCCGAGAGGAACGCGGGGCTGACGGGGGCGCGGCTCGAGCGCTGGGTGGACGACCTGGTGGCCGAGGTGTGGGCGGCGGCGGACGTTTGCTCGGCCACGCCCTCGGGATGCCCCTTCCTGCGGCCGTGCAGGGAGACGCCGTGGAGCTCGCTCAGTCCCGACCCCAAATCCCAGCTCGGGTCCCCCAAAGCGGACGGAACCATCAGGTAGCAGGATGGAGGTCGAGCGCCGAGCCGGCGATGCTTTTTTTAATTTATTCCTTTGAGAAACCCACGGACACGTTTTTGTCGGACGGGGGCAGAATGGACCTTCGTCTGGGGCGACGTGACTCTGCTATTTATTCAGGACTGAGATTTAAGAACTTGGGCTCGAACCTTAAAGGGTTTGTGGAAATGAGATGCCTTTAGCACACGCTCTGCAAGCACAGGGCACAGGATGGAGCGGCCGAACGACACACACACACACACAGGCAAACACAGGCAAACACACACACACACACACACACACACACACACACAAACACACACACACACACACATTTTACAGTATTGGTCTGAATATAAGCTGCTCTATGATTTTTGAACGTTTACCTCATTAACAATTTGACCCCAGTCTTGGGTTACTGTGTCCAGAGTTTGGTATGTTCTCTAGGTACACCGTTTGCCCAAAAAAGTGCTCGTAGAAAGACCAAAGATCTGGCAACCCGAAATGACCCAAAGTGTCAGCCATCCTAACCCTAACCAGAATGATGGTCTTACTAAATATTAATTTAAATATGAATTAATACTGAAACTGCACTTCTGCCCTGTCCAGAACTGGTCCATGCCTTGGACCCTGTGCTGCCATATAGACACCCCACAACCCTGAACTGTATAGAAAATAGGGGTATAGAAAATGAATGGATGAATGAACTGTAACAATATAAATATATAATTTCTAAACCCATCCATTCCCTCTCAACACCCATTTAATGCAGGTCAGGCTTGTGGGTGGGCAGGGCTTATCTGGCAGCACAGGGCACAAGGCGTGAACATACCCTAGAGAAGACGGCAGTCCATCGCAGGGCACACTTACTCTGAGACACTTCAGAGATGTTCGTTGACCTAAGTACGTCTTTGGAACATGAGAGGAAGCCAGAGAAATGGAGAGAACATGCAAAATACACACAGGCAGTGGACACGTCAGGACTCCAACCCAGTTTTGTGCAGAGACTCAGGAGCCTCTGGAGCGGAGCTTTAAGGTACATCAGGGCACCGACAAAAACAATTAAGGTTAGTGTTTAGGCTAAGGGGACCAGGGTTGGGCTTTTAGGTTTTGGGTTGGGGGTTAGGTCTGGGTTTTTAGGGTTGGGTTTGGGGTTAGGGTAGATGTTTAGGATCAGGTTTTAGGCTTATTGTTGGGGTTAGCTTTATGGTCCAGTGGTTTAGTAGTGGGTTTTAGGGTTGGGGTTAAAGTTTAGGTTAAGGATTTTAAGGTTGGGTTAGTGTTTATAGTTGACTTTTTAGGATTGGTTAGGTCTGGGGTGTTTGGGTTGCAGTTAGGTTTAGGGTTAAAAGGTTTAGGATTGGGTTTTAAGGTTTGGTATTAGGTTTATGTTTGGGTTTTTAGTGTTAGGTTAGGGTTTGGAGTTAGGTTAGGGTATTGGGTTTGAGCTTTTACAGTTTTTGTTGGGTTCGAGTTTAGGGTCTGGGGTTTGGTATTCAAGAGGTTTTGAATTGGGTTTTAGGATTTGGGTTATGATTTAGAATTGAGTTTTTAGGATTGGTTTAGGTCTGGGCTATTAGGGTAACAAGGTTTAGGACTGGGTTTTAGGGTTTCGGTTTCGGTTATGGTTAGGTTTAGGGTTGGATTTGGGATTTTAGAGTTTTTTAGGGTTGGGTTTAGGGTTGGGTTGTAGACTTAGAATGGTGCCACCAAACAGCAGGGCATCAGCTGTGTCAACGAACCCAGAGCAGCTGTTGACTTTTGTTGGTTACGAAGTTGCGTTTCGATACCTGGGAATGGCTTGTAAGTCCAGATGTTGTGGTGAAGGTGGGTTATTGGCACCGTTCTAAGTTCGGCTGCACTCCGTACAGTCTGCGGATGATTTTATGTGGTGCCTGGATGGGTTCCTGCCCCTCCAGAGGCTCCTGAGTCCCGTACCTGAAAGTGTCTGCTGATGTGACGATAAACGTAACACCTAATCAAAGTAATTATAGTATAGACTGTAAACATCGGCACTGCTATTTGATTGTGCAGACTCCGCCCACAGGATGTTTGTGTTTTGTAAATACAACACATCCACATGTTTAGATTGTAACTCACTTGAAAAAACCACATTTCTGTTCCCACCAGCTTATATTCAGGCCAGTAGCGTAGCATCGATCTCACGTTACGGACGTCACGCTCGCGGTTTCCTTCGTGAGATCCTGAGCTGCTTGAAGTATTTATGACCCTTTGCGACGACCACAGCAGCTTTCGTGAGCGGGTCCATATGAGCGAGTGCTGAGTTCTTTGCTGAGTGAAGCCAAACCGAGCTGCGCTTCACATTTCCACGATTGCAGAGTGTGTGAGACGTTTCAGAACTCTGTCTGTCTGTCCGTCTCTCTCCCGGCTTTCTTTCCTCGGTCCGCAGCTCGCCCCCCTGCCCGCAGGCTGCCTGACTCGAAATGGAAAGTGTCAGCTGTGCTGGCACACAGAGGGAGCGAAGAAAAAAAGAGAAAAAAGAAATCCTAAAACTTCTATTCTTATTTTGTTTGATTTTTCCTGAGGCAGAGGGTTTGTTTAGCGTGCAGGGTGAGGGTAGGTATGAGTCAGCTATTTATTCATGTGTTTATATAATTGAATAGCTATTTTTTTAGTCAATGACTAATGTCTATATGCTGTTTTTTGCAGCTTCGATCGAATACCTTTTGTAAACGAGCTGCCTTTATTTACAAAGGCCATCGCCCCGAAACGAACGATACCGAATCCAGCGCCGCGCGGGGACTAGCCTTAGCGTCAAGTTTGAGCTTCAACCCTTTCTTTCCTCTAGTCCATCTGTTGCCACGACGGGAAAATCGAAAATCGGATTTTTGTGCTGCCTTATGCTTTGTTTTCGATCCTGGATCTGTTTGATGAGCATTTCTCCCTTAAGGCTTATTGAATTGAAATCTCTTTAGGACTCCAGAAGGAACTTTCTGTAATAAATCAGATTATTTCACAGCCTCTTCTGTGTTCTGATCTTCTCACCCTTTGAAATCGAACGGAGACTGGCACAGGTTGGCGTGAAACCCCGAATCGTTCGCCGTGACCGAGCACAGACGTCACATTTCCGAAAACCGATCGTAATCACAGGGCGGTGCCGATGCTCGGGCGTATTTTTAGCAGAGAAGATTGCCAGTTTCTCGAGTTTGCATTGGACCAACGTCTCTGTTTTTTTATGCAGCATTATGTATTTTTTTTTAGTAAGTATCTCTCCATATTTAGATATAATTGGCGCCTCTATAAGGGAACCACCTAATTTTCACTCTGTTTGAAACCAGGCTGCTTTTCTATCGGACGTTACAGTGACGGAACTGTTTCTAAAAATGGCTGCTCTTTCTTTTTGAGGAAGCAAAATGACAGGTTTATAGTCAAATGTTATGTTTTAGAGTCCTGTTTTATTTTTTAAAAAGTCATCTGTAGATCTTTGTAACGTGGCGGGGGGGGCACCCCTGGTCCCTTGGGCATCAGCACATGAGAGAATGAGAGACACGCCCAAGACTTGAGGCTGGCTAATTGAGGCTGTGCTGTGATGGTTGGCGAGGGATACCTGGCGTTTGAACGGCAATGGGCGCGTTCTTTCCAGAAGTCGGTCCTTTAACGTGTCCGGACTCGGTGCAGGGGTGCCCCCATATTACAGCTACTACATGTTGAAGAATTAAATCCCTGTGAGTGGTTTATATGCAAGTATAAGTGTCAAACGTAATGAGGACTCGAGAAGCTCCTTCACCATTTTGCCTCGTGTCAAATAGAGTTGGGTTCCAGATTGTTTCCGTTGACCGTCACACAATTACCCCGGGAATTACTCCCTCCATGGGCAGGACGCGGCCCGCGTGCCTTAGCTTCCACCCCTAAACCCCAAAACCCAGCCATCGGAGGACATCTCCACCCCTGTGTGTGTCAAAGTCAAGCCAAAAAAAGGGTCTACAGTTCATTCTCTGCTGCTGTAAAATGAAATCTGTATTACTGTCGCTTTATTTTCTTCCTTTTGAAAGACTGAACTTTTAGGAATTAAAAAGAAGGAAAATGACTGGTCTTCACAACTCTTGTGTGTCTCCTTTTATTTCCGGGGTCTGACGGTGTTAGGTTGGGCTTTGTTTTCATGTTTTAACTCCACCTTTACAGTACATGGGCCGTGTCGCGGGGGTTTTGGCGAACACGGCACAGGTCGTAAGCCTGGCTCGAATGCGACGCCCGTCCAGCTCAGGACCAGCCAGCGAGGGATGATCCCTCTGATCTGCTTCCTTCACTCTAAGGCATGGAAAATCGTGTCTGTGTGTCACGTGGCTGGCATTTTAGGTCTTCGTACCACCCGAGCTCATCGTTGTGGGGAAAGTAGCCGTGCAACCCCGTGCTGGGAAAAAGATGAGAGAAATCCATACTGACATAGCAAAAACGTTAACGTGCAGCATCCGCATGATTTCTTTTCATGTACAATTCATCCAGACGTGTAATTTGAGCAGAAGTCCCTAGGCATATTTTTTCCCACAAGGCCGTAGGTGCTGGAAAAGCCACAACAAAAACGGTCGTCTGCAGGTTGGCGCGAACTTCTAAACACGGCGCAGACTGGAATGAGGGCGAGTGAGCGGCGCTATGTGGGGGGTCCCCGGTGCCTCGCTCTCTCTTTTCATCTCTTTAAACCCGGATCAAACAGGCAGTCGACTCTCGCCGATAGACCGGCGGGAGGGGGACGAGTGTAATTAGACGTTTAGCGGCTCACACACCTGCATCACCTGCGGCTAAAAAGCACAGCTGCTGCTGACATTATTCTGCAGGGCCAAACATCCTCTGCTTAATGAAGCGATGTGCACAGAACGAGCCCGAATGACAGAATAAGAACCCGACGCTTTTTATAACCTCCCCCCGCCAAATTTCACCTCGCTGCCCTGTAATCACGCTCCGAAAGACGCTCACTTATAGGCACGGGTTTTCCTCGTCTTGCTCTGCACACACATTAAGGTCGGGCCCGGACTAATTTAGGCCCGGCACGCCCCTGTGGGTTCGAGCTCTGAGAATAGGCCTGGTCTGTGGAGAATCAGCTGAAAGCTCAGAACGGAATCACTTAAACGACTCGAATCGCTCAGGCGATGATTCATTTGACCCAAAAACCCAAATCTGTTTCTTCGCTCCTCACCTCCCTCTGCCTCTGATAGTAAAATCAATCCAAGAACACGAGCGGGTGCGTAACAGTGTGTGTCATCTCTCGCGGGAGTATGTTTCTCCACCCCGCACACGGTGCCAGCTATATTTACCCGACCTGTGATCCAGAAGCAGCTCTTCAGTCTCGCCAGCCCCGAACATGTAAATTTAATAGACCCATAATCAGCCTTCTCGAGCGCTTTGAAGATACGACGTCCCCTGGCTGTGCCGGTTGCTCCATTCCAAATCTGTGAAATCCACAGGTTGACAGACGGAGGTGAGATGAGAATGAGAACAGGCTTTGGATTCTCTTTTAGAGAGTGATCCGGCGCAGCAATTCAGTTCTTACAAGGAATGAAAGGAAAGGTGCCAAAACGTTTGCACAAAGCACATTAACTGACGACCCGAACGATTTGGACGCTATGAACAAGTCAGTTAGACACTGAATCAGAATGAATCAGAACAAGTCATCACTTGAGTTTTCTGAATCAGTGAATCACATGTTCATGGCTTAGATTCGGTGCTGTCTTGTTCAGTGACAGTATTTGAATCAGTGACTCGTTTAGGCATAACAGGGCTTGTCTTCCCTCTAATTAACTGGTTCAGTGTATGAATTATTAGTGAGTCATTTTGTAAGAGATTCACATTTCTCTTGCACAGTAAGTGTTTGAAACAGTGAATTGTGTGATTCACTGCTGAGACTCCCTGCTGTCTTACTCAGTGAGTCAATGTTTGAATCAATAAATCAATGTAGACTTCATGTGGATCAGTGTATGAATCATTTACTGAATCATTTTTAAGTGGTTCACTCTCTTGCTTTGCCAGTGAGTGCTGAAATCACGGAATCCTGTTGAATCAGTGTGTCATTCAAACAAAGAAATTAAGGCTGGCGTAAGCTGGTGTAGCTTTGGTGTAGGGACTGTGGTAGCCTAGCATTTAAGCTACTGGATTATGGACCAGAGGATCCAGTGTTAAAATCCAACTTCTGCCAAGCTGCCAGTTTTGAGTCCTCGAGCAAAACCCTTAACCCATAATGGCTTGGATTGTAAAACTGTATCAGCTGTAAATGACAAAACTTTTTAGATTGGTAGAAGTTGGTGTAAACTGGTGTGAATTGGGCCGATTGGAGTAAACTGGTGGCTCGTTGGTACATATTGGTGCATGCTGGTGTAAAATGGTACATGTTGGTGTAAATTGGTGTAGATTGGTGCAGATTGGTGTAAGCTGGTATAGATTGGTACGAATTGGGGCAGCATGAAGTAAACTGTTGTAGGTTGGTGCAAGTTGGAGTAAACTGGTGTGGTGCAGGTTGTTCCAGACTGGTGCTAACTGGTACTGGTTGATGTAAACTGGTGTGGATTGGTACATGTTGATGTAGACAGGTACAGGTTGGAGTAGATTGGTATATGTTGGTGCAGGTTGGTGACAGCTGGTGTAGATTGGTGTAGGATGATGTAAACTGGTGTAAAATGGAGCAGGCTTGAGTAAAGTGGTGTAGAATAGTACAGACTGATAAATGTTAGTGTAGAGAACTGGTGTAGATTGGCATATGATAATGCAGGATGGTGTAAACTGGTATAGATCGGTTTAAATTGGTACAGTTTGGTGCAGATCATTTGCTGAATGACAAAATCCACCCCCATCCTCCACCTCTCGCCTCTCGTCTTTATTGTTTGTGAGCCGTGTGTTAGTTCCAGACTGGCGGTACTCTGCAGGGGGGATTTGGAATGTGTGCATGACTGCTCAGCCTTATTCGTATTGTCGGTCACGAACGCAGTGTTGTTGTAGCGTTGTGCTGGGAGTTAGCTCGACCCCGGCCTGTCCGTCTCTCTGCTCTCATTGTTTTATCTCTCCATTCACACCCTGTCGGGGGGCAGAGGGGTGGAGGACGAGGCTAAAGCACCTCCGGCTGTGAGAATATGCCTCACCCTGGGGGAACTACACACAGCGACTCTGAATTTAATCTACGCTGTCATGTATCAGATACAAAACACGACAGAGTACATCGTTTTATAGAGCTCACAATCTTCCCCGGATTATGCAAGAGAACATTTTTTGCACATTTGAATAAGTATTCAAGTCAACATTTGCACACACCAAATTTATTTTTCATTTTTAATATGAAACTAGGATTTTAAATGTAATAGGAATGTCACTGTTAAGCTTGTTTCTTCACATACTGTAAGTTTGTATTTCATTTTTTTTGTTGTTGTTGTAGTTTAATTTTGGTGTTATGTGTTTGGAGATGAGACAGTAAAACAATGGATTCATAAGCTTAGTAAAGATTACACTATACTTGTTTATCTCTTTACTTAAGGGCAGTGAAGTATGCAAAGTCAATCCATTCAGCCACAGTAGCCGATTTAATTTGCAGTAACCAATCAGCTCACGTGAACTAACAAGCTCATTAACTCTCACCTGACTCCAGTTCTAACGAGTCTGATTAGATAACAATAAATGTAGCACTTGGTGGCACGTTGAGCTTCTGCAGAAAAAAAAAACCATTTCTCGGAACAGAATCCACTACAGACTCAAATCTGGTTTAAAAAAGAAAGAACGAACATAAAAGGATGAAGTTACTGAAAATCAGAAGTGGGTATAAAAAGATGAAAGGTTCTGTTCCCTGAGGGCAGAGTTAAGATCAGAAATAAGAAGTAAAAGGTGTAAGGAAGCTCTCAGATCTCCAAGATCAAATCACCTCATGATTAGAGAGAAATTCCACCAGGCTAATGGCCGTGTCTTGGAACTTGAACATGATCTTAAATAAAATGTAAAAGGGTTTCAGCCTCAGGTGTTCAACCAAGCACACAAGGCTTCATGTTGAGTCTTTTTGTTTTTTTAAAAAAAGTTTTTCAATATAAATCATATATAACCAACCAAAATGCACTTGCTTTAAGTTTTTTAATCCATTTACCTTTGTTTTGATTTAATTAAGCTCTGTATATTAAATTACAATGAATACAAAGTGTAAAAAAATAAAAATTAGACCATTAAAGGGCAAATAGCAAAGCGGTATACATTATGATAGTTATAGCTACTCTGTGTTGATAGCTAGATAACATTAGTTAACATTATCTAAAATTAGCTTTTTCTATGTATTGGTTATTTAAAAAACACTGTTTCCTTGTTTAAAAAAAAAACCTGTTGTACCACAAGACAGCAAACAACAGAAGAGTGCACATGGGTATTACAAAGCTACTAGCTAGCTAGCGTTAGTTAGCATTAGTAAAGGTTTATAGCGTTTTTAAATAGCTAACTTAGGATACAAACGGAGTGAGACATAAACCAGCAATTATAAAGAAAATGTAGGCTACATGGTTATAGCCGCATTGCTTCTCTCAATGTGACAAGCTAGCTAGCGATTGCAAACGCTAATTAGCGTTAGTTAGCGTTAGCAAACGTTAGCGATTGTTTCGAAATAGCTATCTAACTTAGGTGAAGAATAAATGTCACCACACCTGCAATGCTTTATTGCATTAAAAATGAGACAATAAATCAGCAAGTAGAAGGAAAATAGCCTTATTTCTCAATGTTACTAGTTAGCTAGGGTTAGCTAACGCTAACTTGCGCTTGTTAGCGTTAGCAAACGTTATAACGTTTGCTGTGCAATTAATTTACTACTTAGGATACACAATACATGTCATCACACCTGAATGTGTTTCATATTAAAAATGAGACAATAAATCAGCAAATAGAAGAACAATGTAGGTTACATAGGGATAGCTACATAGCTTTAGCTCTCTCTCTCTCTCTGTCTCACTCTCTCACTCTGTTTTAGGTATAGCTAAAAGTAGCACTTGTTTGCACTAACTTACTTAGGATAACAACAAATGTTGTTACACTTGCAATGTTTCTGCTATAAAAGTGTTATGTTACAACATATTATACATGGGAATAACTACACAGCTTCTCTTTCAACATAACTACCTAGCTAATGTTAGTGTTTGTTGTGGTTTAAGTAATATATGTTAATTTTTACACCTGCAGTGTTACTGTTGAATCATAAGTACAACAAATAGCAGAACAGCAAGAGTGGATCTCTTGTATCCATCTCATGTACAGCTAAAATAAAGCCTATGTTTTCCAAAAACTTTAAACTGTTAAAATGTGTTTTGTTTATATAGCTAATTATATAGCTTGTTTCTCTATGTCGGTTGCTAGCTACAGATTGTATCAGGCAAGCTTTGTAGCTATGTGGTAAACTTAAGATGTTTAAAATTTCATGTCACGGATAATTTCTTTTAACTATGCTAATATTTGCCGAATAATGTAAAAGAAGGTAAAAATAGTAATTTAGATATAATAGATAACGTCTAACAGTACAAAATGGTTTAGCCCATGAAGTACAGGACAGATTTTAGTGCGTTTAAGACAAGAACTCAAAGTTTGTGCGTTGCATCATCTTCGTGAGGCACAGGACGATGCTAATAATGCTCAGTCTGGCTGTTTCACCCCCGTGGTTTGGGTAGCGCCAGGCTTTTCATACCCAAGTCAATTTCCCCACACTGCACTCCGTTACAGCAGCTCCCTCAGGAATTGTGAAGCAGTGCCGAAACTATCCTAAAATGATTCCCAGAATGCACTTTCCATGTCCAGGAGCCTGGTGTAAATCGCTGTTAAACGCAGAGAGGTCCACTTTACAAGCCGTGATGCACAAGCTGCTCATTTAAGTGGAAAATGTGATGTGTCTGGCACACGGGGCAGGTATAAAGGTGTGGGTGTGTTTGAGAGAACGATGTAAGCCCAATCAGCAGCCGAGACACTGGAGCAGTTTGGAATTTGAAATGCATTTAAAAGTTTGTCATCTTACTATACAATTCATTCGTCTTGTGTTCCGGACCCTGCATGACCTGTGCGGGACAGATGCACCGAGGACGTTCTGCGCCCAGACGACTCGGAAATCGCACATTATGGGCACGCTAACGGCATTAACAAAGTGCAGAACGGGGTCCACTGCAGCGACCTTCCAGGAGATTGCTTACTGGAGGTTCAAGATTTTGGTCGGCTGACTTTAAATAAACAGAGGACACTAGTCTGGTTGGTTGCACATTTATTTGCCTATCCTGGATTAAATAAAATGACAAAAGCAGGATACATGACATCATAATCCTGGCATTTGTGGCATTAAATCTGGCTACGGGAACTGGGTGGTGGTTGTACCAGGCTGCAGAGCTTCCATTTGAGACGGCAGCATGGCGTCAAGTCTCTAAGCGGCCGGAGATGAATGAGAGGTCGGACTCATTCGCCGATCCTTGCATTACACCTCAGGATTTACTAGGCTTTATCTCTGCGCTCGCAATTAACCCTCACAGTGGCACCGACAAGCCCCGGTCCTATAAAACGAGTCCTCGCAAATGTTGTAATTTCTCTCCGTCACCCCGCTTTGCTCGCCGCCATTACTCAGCGAGAGACACGGCATCTGGATCCACTCCATCAAACCTGAGCAGCTTGCACAGCTCGTCTTAGTAATAAGCATGCATACCATTTTTCGTTAGTTTTAGGCCTCCTGCATACAGAATAAGGCTGAAATATTCATGTTAATTAAACAAGTTAATAATTCAACACATAAAGGCGTCCTTCACTGGATCTCTCCAGGGTCTGCGGTGTCTTCATTTCCCCCGTATAATGTCACATTTACCCTGAAAAGTCGCTTTATTATTACTACTATTTATTATTATTTAAAGGTAACACAGGATGTAAAACTCGCTTTTTTAGCGCCGGTGCACATACATCTGGGCATCTAGAGAACCTACCAATCCACAAACCATGAAATCAGACCCCCAGTCATTTTTTGTGTTCTTTGTGGTCTGAAAACATGAGATTCAACAAGCCGTTCAGATTTGGTTCTGTTTCAAACATCACAAAGTGGCTCATTAGAATAATCTCATCCATCATCTGCATAACCCCACCCACATTCAGATTTTTTAGTTATTTATTGTCAATGTTTACATTACCTTCATAAAAAATTAAGCTTATGATCTCATTTAACGAATAATTTCAGGCAGTGGAGTGAGCAGTGGCTCATTAACATTTAAAGCAACAGTAGTTCAGAACCGATCATCCCAAAAAGTGCTGTTTAGACAGGAAGAGGGCGCTGTGGTGTCTAATCTTTGTGGTATTTTGTCACAGCCGTGTTGTCTTGTGGAAAAAGGAGTGTAAATATGTCGCCTGTCTCCGAGACGAGATCGAAATGTTTTTCTATGAGTGCATGAAACTGATGCAATAACGCTGCAACTCGAGATTGTGCTGAAATGTCTGACGACTGTCAGCGGGACTACGGAGCCGGTTTTGGACTTCAGAAGGGAGCATCAGGGAACATGCACAGCCCTCAAGATCAACCGGTCTCCGGCAGCTTCAAATATCTCAGCGAGGACTGGAGAGAGGACGGAAAGAAAGACAGCAAGACAACGTCTTGAACGACTCAGACAACTGAGAATTTTCTACAGTTCACCAGATCCCGAGATAATTAAGCAACCAGGTCTATAAAAACCTGCAACCTGCAATAACCAATATTTGCAAGCCACTTTATAGAAAAATAGGCCCAAGAAGCGTAGAAAGCGCAGACCTGGCAACCGTAAATTCAGGAAAGCTATGAGTGACTCGTTTCTTCTAAAATGCGCACAAGCATCTTTATTTGCTTCCTAAAACGAAGCGCCTGTGAATAACATTTTAAAGACATTATATTTGGGATTGTTTTTAGATTTCGCTTGAGAAAAAATAAATAAAGGGAAAATGTACAAAGTAGCAGCCCTTGATCGAAGATCGAACAATATGAAGTGATGAAGGTTTTGGAAGTAGTACTGGCAAGAGTTTAAAACTGCTTTCATTGTAATATTCTAATATGTAATATAGGACAAAAAAAGTACAAGATCTGGAGCTACAAACAGCAACTTGCAACACTGAAAGAAAAATTCTAACATAAAAAACACAAAATAATTTTATATCAAAAGAAAAATGTGATGTAAGCATTTCACAAATAAATATTATTAAAGTAAAGAGTAAAGTAAACCCCAAATTCTAACTCTAGACTAAATATTTTAAGATAAAATGCTGAATGTTTTGATCTTACAAAGAATAAACTTGGGCCAAATGATCGAATATAGTTTACCCTAAAGTTATATTTAGAGTAGACTATAATATTTCAAGCAAAAGGTCATACAGTCATAACATTTAAAGATAAAACACTGTACTCTGTGTAGCTGTTGTGTACCTTTTTGAGTCGTTATAAGGTTTCTTCCATTCCACTGTCGCCCTAGGCCTGCTGAGTTAGGGCTTTGTTATGGCAAGATCACAGAAAACCATAAAGCTGTTTTGAGACAATGCTCCAGTACTTGATTCTGAAAACCAGGACTCCTTAGAGATGAAGTTTGCATATGCAGTGGTAGTTTGCTGGCTCATCACCATTGTGTGCCAGCAGGGCCCAACAGGGGTCGCTGTTGCAGCACCGGTGGATTATCCCCTGTAATCAAGCAACCATAAAATTTGTTTCCAGGGTCATCTGAAAAGAATCGGACACTGATCGAGTGGCTTATAATTGGATGACAGACACGGATCGGTTTGTCCCTAGAAAGATTATGACTTTTACTTTTGATTTCTGGTGGTGTTTCCTAGATCCATCTTTCACAAATCTGTTAAATGTGCAAACCTTGAGGGAAGATCCTTTACCTATTCTCAGACGTTGGAGGTTTGATCCCGGCGCTTAATAACGGAGCAATTATGATGTCTGACAGTTTTAAGTGTTTCAAATTGGGGCTAATTTTCCAGCCGTGACGTCTTCGTCTGCTCACAGAAACCAGAGCCCACTGACGCAGCAGACCAGCTCTCGTACTCAAAACCCCACGCTGACTCACGTCTTACGAACAAGGCGTCCTTTCTTGCTCGACACACGCCCGGGTTTGGACTCGGAGCAGCGTGGTGGGGAAAAACGCGAGCGTGAAAGGCGCGAGAGCACGAGCTAGGAGAGAGGAGAAATAGATGCAAGCACGGCTGCGTTTCTGTGGTTTGCTTCAGCTCGTGATAGATGGAAGGCGATTACAGCTGTGATCAATACACACACACACACACACACACACACACACACACACACACACCGCAGACCTCAGCAGCTCGGTCCAGCTCTCCACAAGCAAACCATCAGCTTTGCGATGACACACACTCCCATTATAACCGAGCCGTAATAGCTGCTCGAAAAAGAACGAAAAGAACGTCACAGCAAACCCTCCAGCACCACCAACACAACTGCAGCCTTGTGCAAAACTTTGGGCACCCCCGGGCAAATGGTATGGCTTGTTGAGTTTAAAGTAAGCAACCTCAGCACCTCGAGTGGATCAGAAACAGAGACCTGACCCACTTAGAAGCACAAAGTGTTCACACCAACAAAAAGTAATGAGGTAAAAAACGAAATAAAGATGTGATTTCTAACAGGTGATTATAATCATGATTTAGTCCAAAAGTAGCATCCGTAAATATCAGAGTAAATATCAGAGGGTCTTCAGTTTATCACCAAATGTTTAAAAACAATGTTCCTCAAAGAAAGACTGGAAGGGATTTTTTTATATTTCTGTCTGAACTTTTTCTGATTTGTCTTGTTGATAAATGCATGGACGTCCCCGAAAAAGACGTCATCTTGAAGGCAGCTCTAAAGTCTCAGGGTCCTTTTCTGCATTAATGCTGCATCGCAGAAGAGGAAAGAAGAGGAAACGGGGTCAGATCCCTGACCCGACCCCATACCATAACAGAGCCTGGCTTTGGGACTTGTTCCTCATAACAGTCTGGATGGTCCCAAAACAGACCTGTGATACTGATGGGTCTGAGCACAATCCCCGTCCCCACTGTATGATGGTCCATCCCAGATGCCTCTGAGTCCAGAGAAGCCGACGCCCCTTCTGGACATGGTTATAACATAAGGCTTCTTTTTAGCACAGTAACGTTTTAAGTGGTATCTGTGAATGTAACTCTGTATTGTAGAGCTTGATAAAGGTTTGATAAAGGAATCCCTTGCCCATGTGGTTCTATCAGCTATTGATGAATGATGGTTCTTGATGCAGTGCCGTCTGAGGGAGTCGAGATCACCCCTCTGCAGTTCAGGCTTTTTAGGAAATTCCTCCAGATTCCGTGAATGGTTTACTGACATTATGCTCTGTAGAGGGAGGAATATATAAATCTTTTCCAGTCCATGTTTGAGGAAAATTGTTTTCAAACATTTGTTGCTAAACTGGAGATCCTCTGATCATCTTTACTCCTGAAAGACTCAGCCTTTTGTTTATCATATCATGATAATAATCACCTGTTTGTAATCACATTATTTAGTTTTTCTTACCTCATTACTAGCACAAAATTCACCCAGTATCCACACTTTTTGTAACGTGTTGCAGGCCTGAAATGCAGGAAAGGATGTTTATTACAAAATTAAATGAAAAAAAAAAAAACATATACTGTCTCCAATGAAACAGAAGTCAGTATAATTGTAGGTATTTTATAAGTCCGGTTAATACTGTCTGTATGTTGAAGCATGCTGGTGGTAGCATCATTCTATGAAGGATGGAAGAATGAATGCAGCCAAAAACAGATTGGTTTAAGTCCAGGCTTAAACTGAGACCAGGAAGAGCAGTTTGTCGGAGCCTGAGAGGATCTGCAGGAAGAATATGTTAAACTGTGCAAACTCAGGTGAGCTTATCTTACCTGTAAAGACTCACCCTGCACCTGCTGCCAAAGTGTCTGAATACTTATGGAAACCATCCTAGCTTAAATGATGCATTGTTTGCGCTCTGTGTTTGCATTTCTTCGGCGGGTTACGCAGTAGGCAAATATGAACAGAAGCCGGAGCACGTGTACGGAGAAGAGGGATTATACCCACCCCCTGCCTCCCTCTGCCCAGCCAGCCCCCCCTCGTCCAACAACCTGGCATGCACAGCCGCAACAATCAGCAGAATTCAGCAGAGCTTTGGACTGGCGCTGATTTTTAAGCTCCTTTCCGAGTCTGAAAGCTGTTTTGCATCGGCTTCCTCCCCTCCCCTTTTTCCCTCGCCTCGGCGCGGCGCTCGGCTCGTGACGAGCGCCTCAGGAATCTGGCAGGTCTGATAGCTGATCCCGGGAGATGTGGAGATCTGCGGCGCACGCCGAGAAGAAACGTCGACCTCCTGCTGCCAACCCGATAACAAACCGAGCAGCTGTACAAACTCGTACCCGGCACCGAACAGACAAATTACTGGGAACGCATTACCGAGGACAGCTCAGAGTCTGGATTCCGGTTCATCCCAAATTTAAGAGGCTTCTGATGAAACGAGGACGGACCAAAATCATTCGTTAAAGAGAATATCCACTGCTCAGGAATCCAATGGTGGTTATTTAGACCGCTCTATTAGAATGATGTGTCGACGGGTGCAATGCGTCAATGTCACACACGAGGGGCACACCTGGTCTGCCATGCCATGATGCCACCACCATAACTTCATTCCTAAGCAAAAAGTTACAAATAACTTATTAAGAATGGTCTTATTTATTTAATTATTTGTTTATTAACTCTTTTCTTTCGAAAAATTTCTAAGAAGAAGCGCTATTCTTGTAAGCTCTAAGAATCCTTTGACTGCTGTTCCTAAATGCCGACAGGGAGAGTGAGGGAAACATTTAGGAATCTGCGATGACAGGTCGGCGTGTTCCAGCATCTCAGGCGATCGTACCTTCGTTATAATTAAACAACCATCTGTGAAAATCTGTGAAACACTGGCCAAAAAAACGCCAGAATATGTGCAGAGATGTCGGACGCATGTTATAATGAACGCGCGGGGCTTGAACCGCAGCCGTGCCTCACCCACGCGCTTTACGCAGGTCGCCTGTCGTGCCCGCTGCCAAGGAGACGCGCGAACAAGCGAGGAAAAATGGCCGAGACCTCGCTAATGAAGTCATCTCCCTCTGCGGCCAGTCAGCCGCTTAATTAGCAACTAATCAAGTCAATACGGTGTCTAGGCCGCGAGGCTGCGACGAGGCAGCGCTACCGATCCCGAGGAACCTCCGGCGGTACGTGTCTCAGGCGGAAAGCTCGTTAATGACCTGAGAACGGAACGCAGAAGTAGAATCGTTTGAAAGATTTGAATCCCTTAACAGCTTCTTACAAAACTGCATACGAAACTTCCTCTACATCCTGCTTCTTCTTCCAGCTGCTGCAGGTAGGGGGCGCCGCAAGCCTCTGTCAGGCCTGGCACAGGTTTTAGACCCCATGCCCTCCATGACACAACCCTCCCATTGTACCAAGTGCTCACACTTTTAGACAGTGTAGGAGAGAACCCCGAGGAGGCAAGGAGAAGATGCAAATTCCACACAGGTGGACCCAGGCCAAGGCTCAGACCTCAAACTTGAACTCTGAATCCTTTAACCTTTTAAAAATGCTTCATCGCCTCAAAAGCGAGATCTGCTAGTCAGATGCCTGCCTCGGGAAAACAAGATGTCAAAAAACATACAAAAAATGGTTCGAATTTGATTGTGAAAGTTTTTTATTAAATAAAGAAAAGACTTTTGCTGATTATCCTTGTACTTTTCGTTGATGCGGGTTAATGTTGGTTTTAAAGAGCAATGAGTAAAGTAATCCCCAGTACATTTTGAAAGATGTAATTGGTTAGATTTTTGTTCTTGTGACTTTAATAAATGGATAAAATACAATGGTACATCCATTGTATGCCAAAAACAACGAGTACTGAGAGAATGTTCCCAAAAGGAATAATGAAAATAGAATTCATTCGTTCCAGAAACCCAGATGGAGACATTATATGAATTACTGAAGCTGTACAAACAATAATTAGAAGAAACACAATAGGTTTTATGAAATATGACCTGTGATTACCACTCTCATATTTCTCTATTATATCTTTATTAATCGTGGTCGCAGTTCTCACGGCTTTCCTTTTGGTTGGCTGTTATCACTAACCTCCTTAGGACCCACGCTGACTTATTTGCACTAAGAATATACGTTTAAAAAACAAGAACCGAATTTGACGAGTTCCGAGGTACCACTGTATTTGGTGACCTTTTAGTAATTATGCTCTGGAGCTTGTTAAGGATCCCTTACAGGCCTTAACTGCAGATGTAAAAAACATTTTCAAATGACACAGATGGGGCCCTGGGGACATGACTGGGTTCGACGAGTCATGGGTGAAGGCATGCCCTGAGGACACGCAGCTGAGTCTGAGATCATTGTAGATTTTAGGCAGTAGTGTGAGCGGTGGTGATTATGCTCACTCACTTTCCACACACACTTACCCACGGGGGCACAGGACAGAGCTCCAGTCCATCACACACACGGAAATAGCCCCAAAATTAAATTCTGTAACAACTCGTCTGACCCGGCTCTGTGCCATTTTACTATCTCGAATTTATTTACGTTTCCAAACGGGCCGCAGATCGTCTGATAGCGAAACCATTTGATCAGCAGTACTGAATAAAAAGGCCTTCGACCCGTCCCGGCGTCTCGATGCTAATTCCTCTATCGTGTGGACCGATCTTAATTGGGGCTTTAAGCTTTTCAGATGCAGCTGCACAACCAGAGCTGGAATACCACTCATGTGAGGAATGAGAGGGTGTGGGAAATCCACTAGTGCCCCCTGGCGCACTTTGGAAGAACTGCAACGCGTCTACGTCTTTTTTTTATTTATTGTAAAAGTATGTGAACCTTTGCTTTCAGTGCTTTCAGTATCTAAACGACACTCCACAACATTTCTACTGGATTAAGGTCTGGACGTTAACGTCCTAAACACGACCTTTATTCTTCTTTACCTGTTCTTGTGTGCTTAGGGTCGTTTTGCTGCATGACCCATGTTCTCTCAATAGATGTGGTGATATTTTCCGTTAGATTTGCTGCTATATCAGAATTCATTGTTCCTCAATGATGGTGAGCCGTCCCGGCCCAGATGCAGCCAAACAGGCCCAAACTGTGATACTACCAAAGCCAGAAAGCTCTTTTCTGGTCTCTTCCGTCTACAAAACGTTTTTCCAAAATGATCTTTAGCAAATTGCAGATGTTCTTTTTGGAGAGAAGTGGCTTTCCTGATGGTGGACTCATGAACTTTGTTGGTCGACCACTTCTGGAGAGAGCAACAACTTGTACACAATCTGTCTGACCAAACTCTTTAGAGATGGCTTTGTAACCTTTTCCATGTCTCTTTCCAGACTCCTCATAAATCTCCTCTGTTTGTACCATTTTCCACTTCCACACACGTGTGCCGTGAAGATCAGACTAATCTGAGAGGCTCACAGATCATTTCCCTCCTCTCAATAAATAAACGACCACGTATAATATTTTATTTCATCTGTTTAATTGGGTTCTCTTTATCTACTTTTAGGACTTGTGATGACTCTCGGTTATGCCCCAGTTGTGACTGGAAAATCCAATAGCAGCCCAGCAGGACTATAGATCCACTATTGATCCCTGAAAACTGAAAACTAAGGTCACGAGGTTGTGAAAGTGCACATTTTTATTCCATCAAACATTAAAACGATACGGCGGCTGGAGAAAAAAAAATTAAAAATCGACACACTGCTGCAGAATTAAAGTCCAGCACATTAGGGATGACACAAACACGTTGGCATGAAGTAGGACCTCTAAGTGTGCCAGGCATGGAGTGTGAAAGGGTTCACAGAGCACCATAATTACATCACGGCCTGATTTAAGGAACCAAAAATGTGACTGAAATGAGATTTAACACGAAGAAAAGAGATGAGTTTTCAGTTTTATCCTGGCATGACCTTGTGAGAGAGTCTCTGAGGAAACACTGGCACCACCGTGCGACTGTTTACTCACACGCCTCTGTTTATTCGCACGTCTGTCGGGCTCTCTGAAGCACTCGCGGTGACATCGAATGCAAATATCACCCGGGCCACAGACGGACTCTCTCACACCGTGACTGTGTGTGTGGACAGTTGGTTAAATGTCACCCGGCTCTGCTCTAAAGAGCCGTTCATAAACACTGATGATCATCGTTTCGCTGATGGACTCGCAAAGTGTTAATGGACTCATCGGTTGCTCACTCAGCCTGGGCCTGGCGTGCCACACAAACACTCTCAGTATGGCACTGAGCCTGGCACCTGAGTCGAACCACTGTCCGATCTGTGCTCTGTAATAGAGACCGGAGATTTAACAGTAAGGGTTAATTCACATCTGATTAAACAGGTTCGACCTAGGAGACAGTGACCAGGAAAAACTCCCTAACTCTATAAAGTAAGAAATGAAATTAATTAAGGACTTTGAGTTTCCTCCAAGTACTCCCGTTTCCTCCCACATTCAAAGGCGTGTTACGTCAACTGCCATCTCTAAAAGTTTCCAGTATGAGAAAGTGTGTGTGTGTGTGTGTGTGTGTGTGTGTGTGTGTGTGTGTGCCGTGCCATGGACTGGTGCCCTGTCCAGGGTTGGTTCCCTCAGTCAACCATGACTGTGAATTGGTTTAAGGAATAAAAATGGGTGTGACTTAAGCTGGTGTTATTTTCTTCTTCATCAGATTAGCAGCTCAATAAAAACACCCTGTTTATAAAAATAGTTTAATATCTTTTTTAATAGAGTTCTTAATATAAGTACTTTTATAATATTGCTTTTCCTTTAGTAAGGAATGTGCGTACTTGTGATAGACTAAGCAAAATGAAATAATTTACATTTAAAAAAGAACTATATACAATATTACAGAATTAAATACAAGGTCACTGCCTCAAAACCCTCTGCCATTCAGAAGCAGAGAAGATCCTAACAATAATTAATAGAAACGGTTCACCCTGAAGCCTGAAATGCCAAAAAGCATCACTTTATTAAGGTGTTTGTTTCCGGTGCACGTGCACAGAGTCGAGTTGTTTTGTACACAAGAGCTCAGACGTGTGCGTCACTAACGAGGACTCTCTGGAAAACAGGAAAGCCTAAACACTTTAAAAGGTGGAGCACACACTCCTGTTATTTATACAACATATAAAAGCATCCGCACTGAAAGCTGCACGGTTCAAGCACGGGAACTGTTGCTACACAGCGCCGGGATGTTTGTACACACCTGTACTCACCTACAGAAGGTTCTGCTATAACAAATCTAAACATTTCAATAATTTATTGTTACTCTCTAAGAGCTGCAGATTCCTGAAGACTTATAAAAAGTACTACATTACCCACAATCCCAACTGAGACCACCATACTGAAATCTGTGAGCACTTAGGTTGCTGACTAACCGCTTGGTGATGATCTGAGGGAGTCACAAAACCAATGTTCCTAAATATAAAGCACCAAATATTAAACTTCTACCCTCAGCTCAGGGCTCAGCTCTGACGTACTTATGGCCCATCAGTTTTTCTGCGAAGATCCAGTCACACAGAACCGAGACTAATGGACCCAAACACCAAACCCATCAGAATAAGCACTTAGCCAGCAGGACCAATGGTCCAGACCTGATTACTGTCTGTGTATGCCTCGAACCTTCATCTGACATCCCTCATTTCTGATAGGAAAGCCCTCGGAACGAAATACAGCCAGACTACAGAGTGCATTTAACACAACCGCTGTCGTGTCGTATCACAAGGCAGTGGCTCGTGAAATCATCTGTGTAATACGTCCAGTTTCAGATTTTTTGCAGCGATGCAAATTTGGCGCTACAACACTGTAAGGATTCAGCATTCATCTAAATCATGTTGTGAAACGCACATCTGATAAATGATACTCGTTTACTGAGTTCATTTTGTCCTTATATAAAACAATAACGTGCTACATTGCAGGTTTTTACATAATCTGTTTTACACTTACAGCTTTGCAAACAACCTGGATCCCAAATGAGCAGCCAATGGTGAAAGTGGCAAGGAAAAAATCCCCAAAGAGCCATCCAGGATCAAACGGCGGACGATTGTGCAGAACACTGCCCACTGTTTAGCTATTGAATACACGTCCACATATCACATTCAAACCCTTTAAGCAGTGCTTTACTCATTAGCAGCACATTCGATAGCGATTAGCATGTTTAGTATCGATTCAGGACTATGTAAGTACAGCAGGCTAACGGCTATGCTAGCGAGCGATTTTTAGCTAGTAACTTTTATGTTATAGGCTACTATTTTGTTTTTTATACTATAATGTTGTGATTTATGGTATAAAAATATCATTCTACAAACGTATTAGCGCTTAGATAGCACGCTAACGTTGGCTGAAAAGCGAGATGTCTGATAGATCGTTAGCTTTAGCCATGTAAGCTAATCGCAGCTGATTTGTATTTGCTCCACATTCTCTCAATATTAATATGTAACGCTACTGATTCGATTTCTTGTCTTTAAACTATTTATGGACTCTAAACACCGCAAAGATGTTTTAACACCCAATTAGCTGTACTGTTTTTATCAATTACTAATGATGAACAGTGTTGAACAGTATGGTGTTACTGAATTCATATGTAATGGATTAACCTTACATTTGTCACTTATTTAACATCTACACACACAAATGACAACTATACAGTAAAATGTCAGCACCTTCATTCAGCAGAAGCTGCTTCTTAGGAGTCTTGGTAAATCTCCGCAAGCTTTCTGCCTCCATATTTAGAGCTGCACGGCATCACATTCTTCATGGCATATATTATTTATTTATTTTAGGTTTTTTTTAGGTCTCCACAGATGTTCTGCTGTCCAGACGTTGGCTCTGCAACTCAGACATAAGGCATGTCTGATGTCATAGTGGGAGGAAGAAGGACGGAGCGGCTCGGGACATTTTGTGAGCTTATCTTATGTACTTATATTAATATTTAATCAATCGTGTAGTAGTCATAATGTTTGGCTCATCAGTGTCGACCTCCGGTAACTTTGTGTTAAAGCCCGGCGAGGCAAGACGGAGGGTACAGCGTGAGATTATAGAACTAACGGTGGCCCTGTAGTGCCCCCTGCTGGTACATGGTGATGAATGCTGGACCAACATGGCCTTGAATAATCGAAAACGTCCAAAAAGTTAAACAAAACCAAGATAAGGAAGGTGAAAGTGTGTGAAGATAAAATGTAATATGTAATAAAATGTAATAATTTATTTAACAATTTCAGTCCTGTTGATGTCAAATAGAGTCAGGCTACAAAATCTGGTGTCACAGAAAACTTGAAAACTGAAATATTTTGATCCTGTAATCAAACTTATTGAGCAGAAATAATTGTTTGCTTCATTAAAAGGATCCTAAATAAGCTTCACCAACCCAGCTTCTTTCTAAGGCAAGAATTCTGATTTTTTTTCCCATTAGTTTATCATATTGTTGTTTTAATGCTACTACCACTACTGCTGCTGTATTTTATGGCATTTTTGTGTCGTGCCACATTTAAACACTTAGTGTCTGGCAAATATTTAATAGGCAGTCAGTAATGTTCATATTTCTTAATAAGCTCTACTACTGCGAGGGCTGAAAAGTGTATTTTAATGTAGTTGGTCTTAGACTTGTCACTGCACACTCTAGTACTTCTAGAGTTCTGAAAAACATATCTAAAGTATGAGTAAGCCCTTATTATCAGTTACAGTATGCATACTCAAACTGGAATTCGATTAAATCTGTTTTGTCCTATCTGCTCAATTTTTAGAATTTATAACAGTTACTTCCTACAGATATAACAGATGGACGTTCACACCGGCTGGCTTCACATTATGGTGTATTTATTTTAGTTGCTCTTAATTTTAAACTTCTTTTCGATGTAAATCCAGTTCAAGCTTGCGTCCCAGCTGTTATATAATCCAGTCCCGCCTGTAGCTGGATGAGGTCGATGACTAGGTATGCCATCAATTCTTCCAATCCCGGTGCCACCCCGAAGTGTGAAATGCCCCCGCCGCTCCGTCTGGGCAGCGGACCCTGTGAAGGACCTCAGACGAACCACGGAATGACGTCACCGAAGCAGACGGACCTTTCAGGGCTGTGCCATTTAATGATCTAATGTCTGACGGCTGTGAAACCACTGGCTGGTTGGCGAATATTTACTAGGTGGATCGAAATCAGAGCGTAAATGAGACCGGCTGTTCTCTTCTTGTAGAAGAGGTGTGGAGGAAAGATCAGGTCCTTTCTCAGGACAGACACATGTCCATCTCTTCCCATTTTCAATGACAGTATTGTAACGGGGTCACACGCCACACGCCAAGCCCCCCATTAACGAGTGGGACCTGAAGCACACACATTTTAACATCCCGAGCTCTCAACCACCTGGCTTTGTTAATCAACTTATGCATCGTTTAGTTCTTAGTATTCCAAATACTCCACATTTTGGACTCAAAACAAGTCCTTTTTATAGGTGAGATTAAAATTCAGAGAAAAGTTTAAATCCATTTTATTTGGCAACGTTAAACCATTTCATTTAGTGTTTATCCATTTTCTCTGAAATGTTAGTCTACCGGTTCATTTTAATTATATTTTTAAATGTTCTCTTAATATTTCAGTTTGTTTCTAAACTATTACTATAATCTTATTAACTAGATATCAGTTCATTCTTATAACATCTAAGCCCAAGCAGGTCCTTGTAACATCTAGGGATTTTCCTTGCCACTGCCACCCTAGGGTTGTGCAAATGGGGACTGGCTTTATAATTCAGAGGATAATCTGAAACTGTAAAGCTGCTTTGAGACACTGCTCCGTTACAAAAAGCATTACAGAAATAAATCTGACTTGAGGTTTTACAGAAAAATGTGATCCCATCTTTGTTAAATGTATTACTAAAAATTATTGTTATTAAGAATTGCTTTAATGTTCTTTAGAAGGTGAACATATGATCCTACATGAGCCAGGCTTTGAGACCAGCCTGGATCATCTTGCTCAGTTCCGGTTCCACAAAAGAGGCTAAACTTGAGTTACTAGGCTGAGGCTTGGTTAAGCTTGGTTAATTCTATTGGCTGAGCTGTATGACATCATAATCGCCAGCTGGATAGTGTCCCGGGAACAACGTTCCTCTGCAGTACCCTCCAATAAGTCCTCCAATAAGCTTGGTTTAACTCCTCAGTCATCCCTTTTCACTCCGTTTCCCACAATGCCTTTCACTGATGGCTGTGGAATGTTGAGCTGTGCTGCCTCCACCTCCTCCAGTTCGGAAGAAGCTCTTGCTTTTAGACTGAGGTGGAATTAGATGATTTAGTGACTTGCTGGATTAGATTTTAAACCGAACTAAAGCTACTAATCCGCTCAGTGACCCTACAGTAGGTATCTGGAATGTGATCGGTGCAGTAAGCTTACACGCCACACTACACTTCCTGATAACATTTCACATTCAGGAAGTCCTGACGGTAGCGGCTCTAACGTCCTTTCATAAATTAAGCTGTGCAGTCACTTTCCTCTCAGGACGCGGCTCGGGTACGAGTCGGAGTACATGCGCGTTTATCCATCCCCAAGTTGGACCAAAATCCCCCCCAAGTTGGATCAAACCCCGTTAATGCCCAAAGAATGCCACGCGAGCGCTTCGTTTCCACTGGAAATGGCTTTTATTGTCGCTGCCTTTACACGTTTAGAAAAAGAACCCTAGGATTTTGCCTCCCGTGTGTTTTCGTCTGGCCTCTTCGTGGTCCATGATGCCAGCTGAGGTGGTCAAAACGATGAACCTGCAGCAAGGACAGAGAGAAGGTTACAGAAACCGGTCCAAATGCTTCATTTAAGACTTGATTACATGTGAACGTTACAGAAACACTTTCCTGTCCAGTGTTCACCCCAAGGTACAAAAAACCCCGCCCGATTGAAATAGAACGTACATGAAGGCCTTCCTTCACACAGTCCTATTATTTCTCTGCCCAGATGACCCAATGCTGCCTCCCTTTTTAATACTGCCTACAAACTTCATGCATTTCCTGGTTGTATGCCAACTGAGACACAGAAGTTCATACCTGCTCATTACACTGTTGCTGAAACAACAAATAAAGGTGTCCCAAGACTTCTGCACATATTTACAATGCCAATCCATCACTGCCACAGGAACCTCAGTCATGCCTGCATGTGATGCCCAACCCAGGTGGACCATCCAAAAAGAGATCAGTGATTTTACACGGCCCGTGCAGAACCTTAGCCTCCAGTATTGAGCACAGACGAGAGGAGACAGTGTGTCCCTGCCTTTCCTTTATGCAGCGTGACTAATGGAACAGGTACGCCCCCCGATGGAGCTTCAGTAACGCAGTCATTCATCATGGGAATCGCTCAGCTTTAATAATTGCTTTTCTTCGTTTGGGGTTACAGGATGCACTTTTCCTCGTCCCTCAAACACCACATTACAAAGCAGGAGCGCTTCCAGCTAGGTCTCACAGAGACGGCAGAATTGCACCCACTCGTTCACATGTCCAAACTCTGTTCATGATCCCCAAAGCAGGAGCTCACATGCAGTAGCGCAAAAAGAAAAAAAAAAAAAGGAAAAAAAAACCCAAAAGGCTATCTTGCAGCTATCTGAGCAACCAAAAGAGAAAAGGACCAACATGTGACAAGGTACAGAAATTAAACAGTAAATGGTTCTAGGAACTACCCAAACCCCTCTGTCGTGTTGCAGCACACCCGCCCTGGGAGCTAAAAAAGTCCCTATACATGCCGATCTAAGCAGCACAATCGCCCCCAGTTCCTGTGGTGTGAGCACCAGAAAGGGGGCACAGGAAACTAAAGCGCCACACCTGCTTGGCTCTCCTGTGCCACTCGGTGCGCAGCGAAAACATCGGGCATCACTTTACCAACTCCGGAGACGTTAAACAAGAGCAGTGGCCACGTGAGCGATCAATAAGATCGGGTTTTACACTCAGACCTCACAGGCCCAATACCAGCACATCACATCTGCATAAAACAAACCTAAGCTAACTGAATCCAGGATAAGGCATCTTACTCCAGCTCAGCACTCATTACAGGAGCTACACTTGACTGAACGTTCCTCAGATGTTTTAGCATTAATCTGTAATCAGAATCTGCATTCCTTCCATCCTCCGCCGCTTCCCAGCTATTAATACATCATTCTCTCCGTTAAAGCGCCGCACAGCTTCGTTAATGGAGTGCTAAACGATCCCGCACCGATCATGCACACTCAGGATGTAATGTAGGACTCAAACACCCGTAGGCTCGCCGAACAATACACAACCAAGCAAGCGTTATACTTTAACTATAAACACAAATAAACGCTGATGTCTGACTTTCTGCCAGTATCGGGTTAGTAAGTGCACAAACACACTCGTTCATCTGGCGAAGCGTTTGGAGCTCCTGATCCCTTCATTTTCTGCTACTACTTAAACTGTGCTCAGGTTTGAACCTAGGCATAAGCGTCCAGTTTTGCTCTTGATTATCCTGGTTTTTGTCACAGGGAGGGTCTGGAGTACAGCTCAAATTTCACCAGGTACAGACAAGGTCTACTTTTCATTCGAACCCCTGTCCTGAGGATGTCCATTTCCAGCAGCTGGCTTTAGATTTGGACTGTAATGGTATTAACGCTTCGTTAGCCGCGATTGATGCATAAAGCAAGCGATTTTAACAGCAAAGCACAGCCTGATGTCATCGCTGAGCTTTCACCCGTCGCGTTTATACCACAAGCATGAAGCGAGACTCACCCGAACTGTCTGGACGGGAGCAGGTTGTTCTGCCACTTCTCCAAATCCTTCAACTGCACGTCGAACCTGGGGCTGATCACTCCACACTGCGGGATCACCAAAAAGTTACTGACGGAGTTCCGATTTTAACCTGAGCGCGAGCGGGCAAGCGGTTACCTTACCTTGTTCAGCCTGCCTGTGAGGTTCACCACGATTTTTCCGGCTCTGTGATCATCGATGATCTCAAATTCACCAATGTACCCTGGAGGACAGAATCAGGGTTCGTATAAGCAGCCCAAATGAGCTTGAGGTTATAAAATCAGACCCTGGGCACGGTTTGGTACCCACCGTGCTTCATCATGACGGTGAGGAAGCGCACGATGACTTTGGAGCAGGGCCTGATCAGCACCTGGCGCTTGCCACGCTTCTCGGCGTTGTTGATGCTTTTCAGCGCATCGGCGAGGACGTTCATGCGCACCATGGTGCCTTTGAGAAGAAAAGAACCACAGGTAAGGCTCACAGCCTCCACAGAGGTCTGAACAGATTGTACTCTGGTGCCGTCTATAATGTTCCCGATAAGGACCAGGGTTCGGGTTATATCTCTGTCCCCAGAAACACAACCAGATCAGACCTTCCATAACTTTGATTTGGGATTTTTTGACTAAGATTTTAAGGTCTTCAGCTACTGACTAGAAGGTCCAGGGTTCAAGCCCCAGTTGGTCCCCTTCCCTGCATATATTTGGCTTGTACCCGTTTCTGTAGCTGGGCTCCTGCCTGGCAAGACCCCTGGCATAGCAATAAGAGCTTTTATACCATATGATACTAAAAACTGAGCAAAAGTTGGATCTGAGCTTCCTTTAAACAAGGGATCAGGGTTAAAAAAAAGCCAAGACAGGAAGATTGTGGCTTTAGAAGAGGAGCAGATCCACATTTCAGTGTTTAAAACACAGACCTGGAACTAAACACCCTACTACATCACAATAGCTACAAATGGACGATGAAACTAGTATTTTCTTTACTGTAAGGCCAGAGGTTAGCCCAAATCTAGGTCTGTGTGGCCGTTACCTACCCATTCTTTATAAGGGTAACAGACGAACGGCGTTACCACAAACAGCGGCGCTTTTAAAATAAATGAATCCAAATGCCTAAATTCGTTCACATGTTGTTCATTAAATGACTCCCCAGAGCTACACTTGCATCTCAGGGACAAGCGGAGACTTGGACCAACATCCAGTACGAGTTGTATCTTCATTTTCTAAGCTATAACCCGTGAAAATAAACCTGGACTGGTCCGAACGGGTAATGTATGCTCTGTCCGAACACAGTCCGTTACTGACGAACCCGTAACTACAACGAATGTCCACTGCTGCCTAGTAGGCTGCATTAGCTCCATAGCTAACTAACAGGGGCCCAAGTGGGGGACTCCGCTCCAGACCTGGGCTATTAAGCCGCCCGGTGGCTTTTAAATCCATTTTAATCGCGTTTCTGATTCCAGCCTGATTTACTGAGAGACTTTCAGAGGCGCGCGAGCCCTCAGCCAAACGGCACGACCAGCTTCAGACTCTCGGCCAAAAAGGAGGATTATAATCACACCAACGCGCACAATACCGGTCCGAACCGCCTCAGAGGGGCTTTCTGAACACCGACCCGTGACCAAACACAGAGCAGGAGTGCAGATGACTCTGATATAAAACAGATTCCATAGCGGACTGAAAGAGCTGCAGCCTTACCGGTTCTGCAATATGGCGGAAAGAGGGAGGAAGGATCCGCGCAGGGGGCTTAGAAAAAATCTAGTTCTCGCGAGAACAAGGATCGAGAGCCGGTATATACAGAGGGAGTGCCATCTACTGACGAGGAGCGGGACACGTTTAGATAATAATAATAATAATAATAATAATAATAATAATAATAATAATAATAATAATAATAATAATAATAATAACACCAACAACACATTATTGTTAGTGGCAGTATAATTGTAGCACATCACATGAATAATAAATGTACTGTTATTTATTATTAATTTTATTATTCATTATTATATTACTTTTATATATGTACATTTATTTATTTATTCACGCACTTTAGTACTGTACACATTATTATTATTATTATTATTATTATTATTATTATTATTATTATATTTTAATAATAACTCTACGCTTAATTATTTACATATTTAGTTAAATACACTATGTTAATTATATTATTTGTATTATTGTTGTTGTTATTATTACTATTATTAATAATAACTTATATTTCAATTAAATGTGTTTATTTGTTTTTTATTTATTCACACATTAGTTTTGTATTATTATACTAATACATATAACGTATATAATAACATATATAATTAAGTAATAATAATACACATTATTGCTATAATTGTTGTGCAGATTATTTATCTGATTCATTCATTTATTTGTTTGTTTTTCAAATGTATTGGAATAACCTCCCATGTATTAGTAGCATAGAATTACAACAAATAACGATAATTACAATGATAATGTAATTGTGTTACTTCCAACAAACCTTGTTTTAATGTAATACTTTATTGTAATATATTTTGTCCACTATAGTATTTGAATTAAGGTTAATTAATGTAATCTATCACCAAAACTTTCCTCGTAGTTCGCAGTAAAAATCGCTGATGGGACTTTAATTTTGGGAATCGCTGATCTACAGTAAATACGTTCAACGCTTTGATGTCTTGAGGATGTTTTGTAGATTACCGCATGTGCTATTAAAGTCTACCAGAGTTTAGCAAACTCGACGAACGTTTTTTTCTGTTTACTATATTTCTGTACACAGGCTTTACAGATGAATTGTATTAGACTTTCAGTAAAATTACGGTTTAAAAAGTGATCATACAGTTTAAAAATGAAAATTGGCTAGCTTTTGGCTAGCTGGTGACAAGTAGGACGAGTGATAGCGAAAGCCGCGCATGCGCAGAGTGCGAGCTGACGCAGACACGGGAATGAAAGATGTTCACATCTCAAGCTTCGTCTTTCCAGGAGTCGATCGACGTGGATGATAAAGATGCAGATTTCGATAATGAAGAACTGTCTGTGTATGGACAGAAGATCCAGCAGATTAACTGCTATTATTCGATTTATTATTATCAGAGCACGAGGTGAGACGGTCTGGTGTTTATAACGTAAAACTAGCATACAGACAGGTGCTGCTTTAAATGGCTAATGTTTATATTCTGTTTAACTCGTGTGTCACTAAAACGTAGGGTTAAAGTGTTTGGTGTGTGATTTTAGCTGTTTGTTTGCTCAGTATTGGCAGGCTGTGATAAAATAACACCTGGGTACAGAATAATGAAGGTACTGCATTCTAGTGACGGGTTTGTGGATATTTAACCAGCATTTCTTACTGCGTTTTAATTTAATTCAGTGAAATGATTATATGGTGTGCTGTACGGACAGAATTCAGACACATCAACATCTCATTTAACCCTTTGGTTTGTTTATTATGTACAGAACAAACTATTAAACTGAACCTTTATACCATTATTCCTCCACCACCACCACCATGCTTTACAGTTGGCAGTAATGATGCTACATTAGTTCGGTATTTTCTCTATTAATGTGTAGTTGATGATTTAACGATTTAGATGCGCATCCTCTGAGGAGGCTGTAGCCTGGAGAGAAAAGCGAGCCGACTCCACCACCAGCCAGGATGATTTTAGGTAAAACAGAGGGTTTTTAGATCCAGTCTGTCGCCGGGTCGTCCTCCGTCATCTCAAGCTCCATCGTGAGGCGATACGGAATGCTCCAGGATTACTGTAACCCTCAGTAATGACAGGAAATGAGCTATTTAATTAGGCCAGGCTTATAACTGGTTTGTCCGGGGCCAGTAATCCTGGAGCTGACTGTAACTCACATCCACATGATGATCTGTTCATAATCAGAGAAACGTCTGTTCAGGGTGGGTTATGTAATAAATCGTGTCCTAATTATGTGTGTGTGTGTGTATGTATATGTGTATGTATATATATATATATATATATATATATATATATATATATATATATATATATATATATATATATATATATGATATATTTATATATATATAATCAATTGCTTGTTTTAAGGATTTATTGTGCGAGTCCCTCTTATGTGTACTGTGTGTATGTGCCACCCATATGTTTGTGAAAACATGAAACATGCATTCTGAAAGTCTTCAGACCGTTTCACTTTCTTTTTATGTTGAGATTTTTTGCTAAAATAAAAAAATTAAGTTGTAACGTAAGTATTCAGACGCTTTGCTGTGAGTTCTGGGTACCTCCATGATTCTTGATTATCTTTAAGATGTTTCTAGACCTTGATTGGATCCACCTGTGCTAAATTCAATGGATTTGACATGACTTATAAAGACACACTCCCATCTATATAAGATCTCACAGCTAACAGTGCTTATCAGAGCAAAAACCTAACCATGAGGAGGAAAAAACTGCCTGTAGACAGGACTGTGTGGAGCCAAAAAAATCTGCTGCACCAAAAGTTCCTGGGAGCACAGTTTCCTCCATGTTCTTAAACTCAAGAAGTTTGGAATGACCAGAACTCTTCCTAAAGCTAAAACTAAAATCAGGGGAGAAGGGCGATCCGGGTGATGTGGTAAGAATATTGTATCACCATCATTAAAGACATTTTCATGATACACGATATTTATCAAGATGCATCAGTAGTGACAGATTGTCAAAAACTACTCCTCAAAGTAGGGATGCACCAATATTAAATTTCTTTGGGCAGATACCGATGTTAAAACAATGATCATTTAACCTTTCTGCATTTAAAACACAGCCATTCATTTTAGCAATATAATATTAATAAGCAGTACAACAGTTAAATCTGGCCTAAGCATAAGGAAGAATATAAACTGCCTGCATAACTATACACTCAGCAAATTAACAAAGGAAGCTTCGTATGCCAATATGTAATAAATATCGGTTATTATATCATATATAATATCAGAATGATGATTATAACTGAAAAAAATCCATATATAGGCAAAATGTGCCTCACTTTATCCACCTAACCATGATTAGTTACACTCTGTATGATGAACCATGCAGGTCTTCAGCATTCTTTAAGCTCTGGCGATATCCTCCATACGCTCAGGAAGTCACAGCATCCATCATGATATCACGAGAACAGCACTGGTCACAATACCATAGGATATCGTCACACTGCCCAGCCTAGTCGCGTGTGTGTGTGTGTGTGTGTGTGTGTGTGTGTGTGTGTGTGTGTGTGTGTGTGTGTGTGTAACCGACCCTGTGCTCTGTGCAGCCTGACCCTGCTGGACAGCAGCCTGCCCGCCGAGGCCGAGCCCGAGCTCAGGAGCTACATCTCCCGCAGGCTGAGTAAGGGAGCTCTGCTGGGGGGCATGGGCAACATCGCTACGGTGGAGCTCAGGTACCACACACACACACACACACACACACACACACACACAGAAAGAAAGAAATGAATCCCAAAGAAAAAAGAAAGAAAGCTGTAAAGACAGAATGAAATAAAGGAAATTAATTCTAAAGAGAAAAGGAAAAGAAAGAAAGACCAAAAGAAAGACAGAAAGAGTGAAAAAAGAAAGAAAGAAAGAATGAAATGAATGCTAAAGAAAGGAGGAAAGAAAGAAAAAATGAAAGAAAGGAAGGAAATGCATGCTTAAGAGAAAAGAAAAAGACAGAATGGGAGAGAGAAACAGAAATGCTGAGAAGAAAAGGAAAAAAATTAGAAATAATAATTTGATGCCAAAAAGAAAGAAAGGCAGGAATGAGAAAGAACTGCTTAAGAGAAAATGAAAATAAATAAATAAAGATATAAGGAGTGAAAGAAAGAAAGAAGTGAATTCTAAAGAGAAAAGAAAGACTTGAGGCTTACGCTAATATGAAACACGGTTGTTTTTATCGGAACGGAAAATCAAGAAGAGAAAGGGCTGACCTAGACAGCGATCCTGATCCCCCTACACCACACGCTCGGGACTCCAGAGATCCGAATCCGCAGCCGAAACAGATCAGCAGCCCTGAGCCGGTAGCGTGTGTTGTTGGACCGTGTTTTGGCTTTGTTGCAGCGTCCCGAGCAGGCCGGTGGGGTGTTACTGCTGCCTCCTGGAGCAGGAGAAGTCCCTCCCGAGCAGCCCGAGGAGGATGGGAACGGCTGGGTGGACGTGTGTCTGCTCGGAGGCTCTGAGAAGGGCCTGAAACCTATATCCTCTCTTACTACCTTCTGACTTACCTTCTGGGAGACCCTCCAGTGCCGCCTGGGTTCCTTTAATGCGGTTTAAACGTTCAGGATCGAGCTGGATAGAACGTCCAAAAGCCCTGCGGAGCAGCCTGACTCCAGAGTAGGTGTGAGCGATGGCACGGAGAGGGCGGGGGCTAACCGGGCTGTCCAGTGCGGGTGTGATGCGGCCGCGGTACGAGGTACAGGGCCAGTACAGATCAGAACCACGTCAGATGTTAAGGAGGGGGGGCCCGTGTGATTATCCCACTGCTCTGGGTGCCCGTCACCTGCTGACACATCTGGCCTACAGAGGCCAGAAACACGGATTGTACTCTAAAGAGAAACGGAAAAAGAAAGGCAGAAAGAAAAAGCAAGCAATGAATGCTAAAGAGAAAAGAAAGATATAAAGAAAGAAAGAGATGAAGAGAAAAGAAAAAAAGCTGATAAACCTTTGGCTCAGGTCGGTCATTAAGAGCTTCATCCTCCAAATTTAAATTGTTTTCAAAACCCAGGTTTTATAAACTAATTATAGCTTTCTTTTCGGCGGCGTTTTCCTTGTATAATTGTAACTTGGCTGCTTTGTTGGGGCGGGTGAAGTTGCTATGGTTACGTGTGTGTGATGCAGTGATACTTGGCGAGCGTCGGGCAGTGTGCCATCATCGGGCAGTAATGTCACGGCTAGAACGTCTCTCAGCCAATCAGATGGTGGCTTCATAATCCCACATTCCTCCCTGGGCTTAGATGCAGAATCTGGAGACGGAGGTCCAGCCGTACCTGAGCCGCTGGTACGAGGAGTCGGTCATGCACGTCCACAGGGTGGCGCTGCTGGCGCAGAGCAACATCTCGTACCTTCTACACGCGGTAAGATGGATTCATCGTTAAAACAGGATCTGTTCCCATCATGAAGTATAAAATCGGTTTTAATTTGATAATCCCGCCCCAGGCTTTGAGTCACACCCACGTCCAGATAACCGGGGCGGACGATCGGACCAAGTCCGACATCACCCGGTACGACTACTACCACGAGTTATTTATTATCAGTACAGGCGTGTGCGTTATTCCTGCTGATCGTTCCTCCCTCAGGTTCATCAAAGCAGCCAGTCTGCAGGGTTTGGTCCAGGAGGATCCGGCTGCAGGCTCGCTGTGTAGGCCGGTCAGTGCTGAGTCTCGTACCGACCTCCTGCTGGACTGCTCCGGGGCCACGCCCGCTTTCACCAATGCAGGTCAGACCGGTATTATGGTGCGTTACCTCGGTGCGTTACCTCGGTGTTTAATGTGTTTATATTCATACGTATTTCTAGGGAATTCACTAAATGGGTCCCAAATTTGAATGTTCTATTTCGTGTCGGTGTTAAAACGTGTAGCTATAGCTGAGGTTATGTAATTAGAAACGATCATGAGAAGCCGTGTCTCCGCTGCAGTGAGTAACCGGTTCTGTGATGAGTGGATCCAGTCGTTCCTGAATGCTGCTGAGCGCTGTAACCCGTTCCTGCTGCGCCAGATCCTCGAAAACTTCAAGCTGAAGGTGCAACTGACATTTAATCACGGAAATATAGCCTCACAGTCTGATAGGTTATGTCCTGCCTCCGGACACACCGAGATTAAATAAACAGCCCGACCTGGAAAAAGTGTGTAGCATATAAAGCTAAATGACCTGTAAGGACTGAGGTGGTGCAGCGTTCAGTATCAGCTTGTGTGTGTGTGTGTGTGTGTGTGTGTGTGTGTGTGTGTGTGTGTGTGTGTGTGTGTGTGTGTGTGTGTGTGTGTGTTCGTTCCCAGGCCATCCAGGACATGAACAACCTGAAGCGTTTTATCCGTCAGGCTGAGATGAGCCACTACGCTCTGTTCCGCTGCTGCCTGTTCCTGCAGAGCTGTGGTAACGGAGACGTCCTGCTGCAGAACGCCCGCGCCGAGCACAGCGGCCTGCCCGAGGCCTGCGCCATCATCAGGGTGCTGGAGGAGTTCCTCACCGAGCACGGCCTCCTCACCGCCACACAGTAACCGCAGCAGTGTGTGTGTGTGTGTGTGTGTGTGTGTGTGTGTGTGTGTGTGTGTGTGTGTGTACAGTACATAATGTGATCAGATTAGATTCGGTCCTGAACCCTAAAGCATATCACTCTGCTCTCTGTACCTGGGTTGCCAGATTCCACCTGTAGAATCCCCACAGATTGTGTAACATAGAATGTATATGCAGTATAATCATGTTTATAGAAATACACACTGTGTTATATATATATACACACACACACACAGAACAGACTAAAGGTCTGAAATTGGGATGATAGTGCAGTGAAGTTTTATTTAATGAAATAAAAATCTAATACAAAAACGATGAAAATATATAAAAATGTCTTTAACAGTCTTTTAACTGAGACGTTTGAACAAATACGTTTTACGTAAATATTCATTTTTTCAAGAAAGTGCAACTTATTCTCTTCTAGGCAAAAAAATGAAAAATTTAAAATGTTTACTAATGTATAAAATGTAAGGAAAATAATCCAAATATACACCAAGCTACATAAAATATCAATCATTCAGGACACATTTATTTATTTACAAAATAAAAAATTATGAAATGCAAAGTTTAAATGCAAATTAAAGAACAAGAAAGAAAAAAAATAAAATTGAATCATTTAAATACAATAACATAATACAAATATTATAAACTACATACACATTTAAATAAAAATCACGTCAATATTTGCCTTAAAGATAAATAAGCTAAGATGTGCAATTTGAATAGGACAGCATAAAAATATAAAATATCTAAGCAATATTAAATAAATCACACCAAATAGATCAAAATAATAAACTACTCCTCATACCTACACGTGTAATCATGACTCCCCCTTCAGGCCAGAAGCTGTCACTGCACTCTCAGACCGATTTGAGACCTTTCCCCCTCAGCTCCAGTGTTATATGATACAAACTTACACCCTAACACCTGGCAACCCTGTTCTTACCTAGACAGCACCTAAAACTCTAAATGATTGATAAATAGACATAGTAATGCTCTACACTAATGAATGCAGCGTGTCCTGATGCTATATTCCTGCACTACAGTACACAGGTAACGGTGCAGTGACGCCTTCTGACCTGCAGAGGGCAGCAGGGCTTCAATACATATGATTACGCTGCTTTAATGGATCTTCTACAAATATAATGTGAATATCGAAAATATAATGTTTATTCTGACGACTAAATACAATGTGAATCGTGTGCTTGCACGTTCTAAGTGTTAGCTTTAATTAATTATGTAATCACAGTGTTCTCATGTAATCAAATGAACTGTATGAACTCATGAACAACGTAAACGAGGTCATAAGTTAAAATAGAAATGGTGTACACGTTTTATTTCTTAATTCATGTGTGTGTAAGAGGTGTTTGTGTTGTGTTATCGTGATTAAAAGTGTGTGTGAAAGCTGCGTTCGTTGTGCAATTTATATCAAACACAGCACTGAGCAAGTTAATCCGCCAGGGGGCAGTGTAACACAACACATCCGTTCATCTGTGCCCAGAGAGAGCTAGTTAAAAATAAAATGTACATCAAATAAAATAACGTAATACAAAATCAAATAATGAACAAAAAAAATACAATACAATTAAGTAAAGTATATAAAATTAATATAATATTAATATGGGTACATTTATAAAAGTATAAAACAACGAAAATATATAAAATATGTCTTTAGCATGGTCTTTTAACTGAAATAAAATAAAATATTTTCTAAATTTTTTCAAGAAAATAAGAGACAAAATGAAAAAAATCTAAATTATATATCATAAAACGTTGACAAATTTTTTTAAATGTAAATACAATTATAAGTATTTTATTGATATTTTTAGTAAATTAAACAAAAATATAAGACAAAAATTGAAAAAAATAAAAAAGTGTCTGCCAACGTATTTAGCGGAAAAATGTGAACAAATAATGTTTTCAATAAGGTTTTTTTCAAGAAAGTTAAAATACAGAACAAAATATTCAAAATCATATATAATTTATACAATATTAATAAAATAATTAAAATTGTACAAAATAAAAATTAAATCTACGGTTATGAATTAAAAGTGAATTCAACAAACATTTGTTTATTTAGAAAATAAATATTTCATATATTATGAACTAAAAATATAACTCTAAATATTTGACTTAAATAAGGAAATTGTACAATTTTAATGAAGGATAACATCAAAAAATGAAAGACCTCGGGGAGGCCCTGGGGGTTTGTTCCTGGTTATTTTTTGGATCAGTGCTTACTGAGATGCTCTTTGAAGCTGCTATGGTTGCAAGATTAAAATACGTCTTTAATTCGTAGCATAAATCTATAGACATCCAGGTGGTGTTGGTGGCTGCAAACCTTAATTAGTGTGATTAACGAGGATAATTAGTGCTCGTTAATGTGAGCACCTGCTCTCTGTTGATCGTTGAGATAAAGCATCAGAGGTCAGAGTTCAGGACTTGTCACTGCACCATGGTCTGTTTACTTTAAGCCCAAGTTTCCTTCAGGTTTCCTCCATCATTAGGTTCTGTTTTGTTCCTCTTTTGTGTGTGTGTGTGTGTGTGTGTGTGTGTATGTGTGTGAGAGAGAGTCAGTCAGTCAGTGTCATTAGGGGACACTCCGTCAGTCAGGTGCTGGAAAACTTCATCATCCACAATGCACTGCAAACATCATCAGTCTTCAGAGATCAATCAGCAGGACAACATCTGGCAGTGGATCTGATGGAGATCAGACATGGAGCAGGGTCAGTTATCACAGCTGAGCTTAGTGGGTCAACTGGCTTTCATTTCTAAATCAAGCAATCATATAACAAAATAAAATAAAATGTACTTAAAATTGTTAAATGTTATTGGGTTAAATTTAAATAAAATGAAAACTAGAATACTGAAAATAAAATACCATTATTAAAAAAACAATTGCAATGAAATAAAATAAATCAACAATGCAATTATAATAAATCAGTGCAGCAAATCAAAATGCAAACATCATGTACAATAAGAGATGCTAATTAAATACTAAGTGGATCAGTGGATCAGTGTCACTCGTGCTGCAGAGCCACGGGACTGGGAGAGTGCCAAATTACCAAATGGGCGTGTCTCTGCCACCAGGCGGCTGGGTCCCCTCAGAGGATCATCCATCAGACGAGCTTCACTGCTGCTTCAGTCCAGCTGATGCACTTCCTGTCTGTCTCAAGTTCTCAGAGGTCACCATGCCACCACCCAGTTATGAATCAGAGGTGGAGAAGCAACGGGCCGTGCCTGAGGGAGGGGAGGTCCAATGGGGATCCTCTCAAACTGCGCCACCATCGGCACAGGTGGCGGATGGACACGGAGAGCTTAGTCCGTTCCTCCAAGCTGATTCGCAATGGCCTGGTGCCCTCCTGTTTAGGGTTGGTGCCCGCCTGGCACCCTGTGCTACCAAATCACCCTGCCGCCCTGGCACCCTGAGCTTGGGTATGGACGGTGATTTAGTGAGGAAATCAAATGAAACATTTTAAAGGATATATTGCATATAAAATGTAAACTAAATAATTCACATAAAAACCTCTACAAAATAAAAATATAAAATTTAAATTTAATAATCAAAATTCAATTCCACAAACATTTTTGTTTACAATAATATTAAAAATATGAAGTAAATTCAGAGTAAATTCGAATGAAACATTTATTTTGAAAATGTAAAAATATTGAAAAAACTAAATTTTAAATACAAGTCCACAAAATATATAAAGAATGAAATCAAATGGAATCATTTAAATACAATAAAGTTATACAAATATTAAAAAGTAAAGCAAAAAATACTTTTAAATAAAATTCACTTTTATATTTGACTTAAAGATGAATAAGTAAAGGCAAATGTACCATTTTAAACAAGCCCAGGACAAAAATGTAAAATCACAGAAGTAATAAATAAAACAAAACCAAATAGCTAACCAACAGAAAAAAACTAAAAATTAAGGTTTCATATCAGATGCACATACTAAATAGAAAATATGACAGAAAATAATAAAGAGAAAATTAAATATGAAAAGAAATGAACTGAAAATAGGATAAAGTGCATTTTATATAAAATAAAAAATATATGAAATAGACAAAAATAAACTTCAATAATACATGATGTTGCATTATATACATAAAAGAAATAATCTATATATCATTTGTAACTGATTTGTACCAGCTGCACCACAGAGGGCATAGAGGGTGGCATTGTGGGGCCCCTGGGTAATTAGTTTGTCATTAGTACCTACAAAGGAAAGAAGACAGAAAAAATATAGAATGAAACAAAATGGAATCATTTAAATATAATAAAAGAGCACACATACTATAATCTAACACGTAATAAACACACACGACCACAAGCTGAGCCTCGGCTGTCCATGCATGTGCCCACGTCAGAGTTCTTACCCGTTTTAAAGTTCTATGATTGCCCTTATAAACAGGAAGTACTCCAAACATGGAAGCGTTCCATCTCTTCTTTTTAAGGGCATCATTCTTTCCAAATGAAACCCCGCTGTCTCTGTGCCAGCCTTCTTCTGCCAGCTGGTCCTGGTTTTAATGGTTTTTTGATGGACTGACCCTCTGTTAGAGGGAAGCTGTGGTGATGCTGCCAGGACGTCGCCTTCCTACTGCCAACTCTGAGCCCTCATTAGCGCTCGCCTAGCTCGGGAACTACTGATGTTTAATAAAGTACGTTTTACCCAAATTAAGTCATGTGTGAGCTGAAGATGAAGAGCAGATGTGCGAAGAAGAGAAAAAACCCAAGACTGAAGCAGTGCAGCACACAGCAGATGTAAACGAGGTCGAATTTGCCCGCTGGCGCTGATTTCAGGCCATTTTATTCTCGTGAAAGCATCGTTTTGGACAGCAGGAGGACTAAAATGGACTCTGTGTCAGCTTTGAGAAAATAATCATTAGTAAAAAAAATACCAGTAAATCTGTACAAATGGCCCGCGGTCTCCTGAGGGCGCTGCCATCGCTGTTTGTTTGCGTGGCGCGCTCTCTGTTTCCAAAGTGCCTTGATAAAGTCTATCACCCGGCGTGTGAGGGTAATACGGCCCAGCGAGATCACAAATTACCGATAAATGACACAGCAAATTGGAAAATTAGGAGGGAGGGCAGGGTAATTTGCCAGCAAACAGGGTAAAACCAATTCATTTGGCGGCCGGAGGAAGAGCAGAGCGCAGACGCCTCAGGACGATTTCTCCCCTCGCTGGAAATTTCTGTAGATAAACTAACAAAGCGTCCTGGGACACGCGACACCCATAACATCACCTAAGGGGCTAGGATCTGTAAAGAACAGTTTTATGTTAGTATGGTCTTCTTTTTGGTTTGCTTTTCCGCACTTCAGGCCTAACTGAAAGCTCACTAGTGACCGTTTTTGTTTGACTGGCCACAAGAGGGCATAAAAGTGCTTCCCCTATAGCGCTGCCCAATAAAAAGGCTCTCAGAGGCTCCTTTTGGATAATGTAGCTCTTGGTGAGAGATCGGTGACTGCTAGTCATGGCTCTACGACACACTTTTACCCACAGATGTTGCAGCGGGGCCTGTAGCTCCTGCTAGTTTGCCAGATGTTTCAGTCCAGGTTTCTCGTTCCACTGCAAACGAAGGCGACGGTCTCTGGCTGTCAATGGCAAGACTCTCAATGGGCACCTGGAAATGGTCCGAAAAAATATAAAAACTAAAGTAATATGCAATTCCTTAATTATACAATAAACCATAGTTATACAAAAATTATTTGAACAAAAAATTCCAGTACTATCATTAATAATAATAATAATAATAATAATAATAACAGCAATATCAATAATAATAAAAACAAATTAAAAACCTAAAATAATAATAATAATAATAATATAATGACATAAATAGTAATCGTTTTAATCAAATCAAATTCCTCTACTGATGATAATAGTAATAAATGAATAATTAATAACAGAGCTGTAAGAGGTGTAAATCAGTGTGCTGGATTCTGACCTAATAAGATCCCTCTCAGATGGGGTCTGCTGAACAGATTTGGGTTTGGTCCGTACCAGTTAGCACGGCGTGTCAGACCTTCCTGAGTCCGTGGAGCTAATTATAATGTCTGCTGGAGTTAGCAGAGGTTGGTCTCTTATCTGTCGGAGTATTGGGCGCTCTGTACGGCGTTTTTTTGTTGTGCTCAGATGTCGCTTCCTATTTCTCTCCGCTTTATTACTGCACGGACGTTGAAACGTTGATGAAATCCTCAGCCTCTCTCTCTCTCGCTCCGGCCTAGTTTCCTGTAAGTCTCAGATGAATCGTGAGGAGCAAAGCAATAAACGGCTTATTTACTCTTCGCCGAGCTCGGATCGACCCAGATTTAGCGCGCGGCCGCTTTCATTCCCTTTTTTATTGCGAATGCGTATCGGCGCGGTCACAGAGCGGCTGCCGTCGAAATGAAACACTTTCGTAGGATGGAAATCGCACGGCGTAGCGTCGGCGGGGCGGCAGGTGGAGGAGCCAGAGCCAGAGCCAGAGCCAGAGCCAGCTTGTTTACGCTGAGGAGATGCGGCTAATTATACAGTCGAGGAACCCGCTAATGTCGAACCATATGTGGTGTCGAGGTTCCCCGTCCAAACGCCTGTCACTATGGCTGTTTACTGTAACCACTCACACCTTTAAAATCTCTAAATCGATCCATAACGAGCACAGAAGCACATGAATTACTGGAGGAAACGTTTCAGGAATAGATCTGCCGCTCTAGAGGGAGGAAGCAGTGGATATTTGTGAAGCTTGTAGACTCGTCCTTGATCTGAAGTGTCCTTAGAGGTGATATTTGGGCATTACGAGGGTCATCCCATGACCCCGGTCCCGTTCTCCTCTCCTCCACGGCCCGGCCGAGATACAGTGGGTGTCCCGAACTTCTACACTAACCATTTCCAAAGCCGGCTTCAGACGAGTGAGATCCTGAGCAAGATGGACCATGGCTGCTTGTCGCTGAGTTTCCTGTGGCCTCAGGCTCCTGAACTTCATTTGCTGCTTCACGCTCACAAAGACACCGGATATTAAAGCTTCGTACAGGACTCCGGGGTCCTGCGTGTGCCCCCAGCGGAGCGCTGCGCTGCATGAACGAGCGGAAGGTCCACCTGAACGAGACTGCACAGCTATTAGAGAAGATGTCCTGTAAGATTGTTAGAAATACCGGAGAGCTGAGTGCAGAGCCTCGTGCCCTCCCTACTAACCCGCCAATGAAAGGTCACAGTGGATTCATTTATAGCTTTTTATAAACACAAACAACAAACCAAAAAATGGCATTAAAATAATCTGCAGTTTTGTAATGTCGGCCTTAAACCAAAGCACTTTAATGGGAAAACAATCCTGAGAGTGTCGGTAGAGTTTTGTGGTTCTCGCCGCATCTCGATCATTTGGTGTAAGGTGGATCAGGATAACATCGGCCTGGTTTAATATTATCGTAACCCTTGGCATACGCAAGTGGTGAGGTGAGCTGTTTTTATTCATTTTGTTAAATGTTTAGTTAATTAATCTTTGTTATATTTCATTTTTAATAAGTTTTAATTATTTTATCTATTTATTTTTTATTTTATTTATCATTGATATATTTTTAGTTTTGATATTTATGTATTTATTTATAATTTCATTCATTTATTTTAATTATTTTAGTTTTTAATTATCTTTTATATTTCATTTTAAAATATATTTTATTTATTTATTTATAGTTTTATATATGATTTGTTTCAGAATTGTTATTTATTGTATTTGTTTGTATTTAATTAATTATATTTTAGTTTTTACTTATCTTTTATCAATTTTTTATAATTGTTAATTATGGTATGTATTTTGTATCTATTACATTTTTTTATATATTTTATTTTTAAATTTGTATTTTATTTATTTATATTTAGTTTTACTTATCTGTTTTTAATGATTGTATTTAATTTTATTATTCTTCGTTTACTTAAATTGATTCTAGTTGTTTTTATGACTTTATTTGTGTTTATTTAAATGTATTTATATTTTTATTTATTTTTGATTTGTTTTTATTAGTTTGTATTTATTATGATTTTTTTTTTTTTTTTTTTGCATTTGACCCTGTAAGATCCAGCCTTTATAAAACCAGAGTCTGGAGCTAAAACCTCTGAGTGGGAGATGAGGTCAGACTTTAGGATATTCAAACTCTTTTAGGGTGGGGTTAGTACAAATGATCCTGAAGGTCAAACCGGTTGGTGATTATCTGTATCAGGTGTGTTTAATGAAGCTGAGCTCTGCCTCTGATCTTCCTCCGTTTGGTTTTTCCATGGTTTAAGATCATAACTCCTCCATAAACACTCCATACAAACCCCATCATAACTGCATCTTTGGATTGTGTGAAAGCTTTAAGAGCACCTGGAGTATTATTATTATTTATAGCATTATTATCCCTCACCATGAGGAGTCTGAGATCCTACACACATTTCCAGAAGGAGCACTGATGGAGGACGGCTGTGCTTTAGATAAGGTGGGTTCTGTTTCGATTTATTTATTAGATGCTTACAGTGAGAGTCTCTGGGAGTTTCTTCTTCCCATCAAAATGCCATTTTTATTGTAATAACTCTACAGTTCCTCCAGAGTAGCTTTTGTTTTTTTATTCGTTTTTTATATTATAACCTTACACCTGAGACCGGATTTCCCATAAATAAAAGTTTCTTATGATCAGCCTGCCCTAAAACAGTTTGAAACACTTCAAGGCTTTATATTCTATTAAAATGGGGCTGTTTTTTTTTAACAGTATATGAAAATCCTAAAGCCAGTGTGTTACCCGGGGACTGTGGTGGCTTGGAGCAAAAACAGATTCTGTCTTAGTCAGCAGAAATGTCACGGTCCTTCTGTCTCGTTATTAATCAGCAGTCAGGCTGACATTTCAATAAAATCATCCCTGTTTAATATTATTTTAAGGCTTAAGTCTTGGCTCATGCAAATGGTGATCTGAATATAGTGGGCAACCAATGGGGCAGCTATGTTTTTCATTATTTGTCTTTTTTTTTTTTTTTTTTTTATATATATATTGTTTTAAATATTATTGCTTACAATAAAATGCATAAAATAACTTTTATTCATACAACTTAAAATATATTTCTTTTCTTTTTTTATTTTGTATTTTTAGATATTATTTATTGTATTTATTTAAAATTTATTTTATAATTTTTATATTTGTATTGCTTATAGTAAAAAAAACACAATGTATTTATAATTTTTATATATATATACTTTTCATTTATTTAAATTCTTTTTTTTTATTATTTAGAAATGTATTGTTTTTTTATCATTTATTTATTTTAAAAAAATAATTTTAACATTTTTAGTGTTTACAGTAAAGTATAAGGATTTATTTATTTATATAATTTGCAAAGCATGTACAATGAATATAATTAAAATGTTTTATTTTTCATACTTTTTATTTATTGTGTGTATATGTGTGTGTGTGTGTGTGTGTGTATATGTGTGTATATATATATATATATATATATATATATATATATATATATATATATATATATATATATATATATATATAAAATTATTTGTTTGTGATTTATTTATTCATTTATTTTTGTTTATATATATATACATTATTTAAAAATATATAATATAAAAACAGTATAATTAAACAAAATCTAAATGAAAAGGTAAATAAAATGTCAGATGTCACTTAATTTCTCCACATGTATTTAAAAAGAAAACATTTAAATTAATCAGAAACAAAATAATAAAGGGGAATTTATTTCTATATTTTTCTACATTTATAGAAATGAGTCTTGCATATGAAAGTGAATTGAGTTTTATTTTTAATAATGCTATTGCTTGCATTGTAAAATTGTACCAGTTGTAAGTGGCTCTGGATAAGGGGTTTCTCACTGCACCCCTAAAGCTCATTTCGGTTTTTCTTTATAACGTGTTGTCCTGCTGGTGGATCTTTTCCACAGGGACGTGGTTTCTGTGCGATTCTGAATAATATGACTAAAACAAACAATGGACCACAGCAGCTTTTCCCTTTGGAGCTAAAACAGATTTGATCTTAGTCAGCAGAAATGCTCTGGTTCTTTTCTCTTGTTATTAATCACAGGTTCAGCAGCCAGATGTTCTGCTAGCTGCATGGCTTACTTATTTATATTTAGAGCGTTTAGCAGACACCCCTTATCCAGAGCAACTTCCAGAAATGCTTTGTGTTCTTTTTAGTAGATAAAATAGCAGCAACAGCCTTAAAAACAGAGGAACACTGTTTTTTTTATTTATTATTATTTTTTTTTAAAGGTGTGTCTTTAGTCTTGTTCACCATTTTGGACGTCCAGAAGAACTTTGTTCCACCACCTGGGGGCAGTGCGGAGATGAGCCTTGATCCTTAGCCTTGAGTCTCGTAGGGTACAAGATCAAATTTTGGCTTTCTAGGAGAGCATCAGCTACAGAAGGCACACCAAGTTCTAGCACAGTTCTGTCTGTCTGGTCTCGGGACCTATCGTCTCCTTTTGGGGTGGTCTTTAGGGGGTGGGGGTCTGGTCTGGTCTCAGGGAGGTCTCAGATCTGGATTTGGACAGACTCTAGTGTGGTCTGGTCCAGGGAATCTGGTTTGGTCTTCAGGGCCATTCGCCTGGGCTGGCCTGGTCCAGGCCTCTCTCGTGGGTGACTGGGGTCTTCTGTCTTGTGTGGTCCAGTCTGTAGTGGCTCTGGTCTCCAGGGCCATTAGTCTATTCTGGCCATGATCTGGTCCAGTCTTCTCTTGGGGGAGTTCCAGTCTGGTCCCCAGTGCTTTTTCCTTGTCCTTTCTTCTCTCTCAGGGGGGTCTGCTCCTGGTGTTGGCCTCTGGGGTGTTCTGGTCTCTCGTCCCTCGCCCTGTTCCGACAGCGTTTGAGGTCGTTCTGTCTGTACTGGACCCTCTGGTCCCCGGGGCCTCTGTTCGGTAGTGGGTGGACGGTAGATGCTGATGTGAGGTTTGGATCTGAAGCTCGTAGCTGCTGAGGAAGCAGGAACCGAAGCTCCTCTGGGTTCTGCTTTATGAAAGTCAGGAGAAAGTCACGTTCACACCATCTGCTCTGAGAATTAGGGCTTCAGCTGGACTTTCTTCATCTCAGCACCTCAAACAAAAAGCGTTTCAATCTTATGCACTTTTGCTGTGTAAGATGCACCTTGTTGTGTATGTTTTTCTGGACTGAAGATATTCTTCTAATGTCTGGCGGATTGATTTTAGTTTATCTTCATTAGTTTTTTTTTCTTTTTCTTCTCTCTCTTCTCTCTAAATTAATCATTAAACACACGATGGTGGTCAGGAGGGCTGTTTTTTATTTGTTTAATTTATTATTATTTAATCATGTTTTATTTTTATTTGTTTAATTTTTATTTCTTTTTTATTATTTTTTACTTTTTATTTTGTTTATTTTTAGTTTTATTTTATGTATACATATTATGTATATTATGTATTTATTTTTAAACTTTTTATTATTTTATTTTTCAACTTAGCTTCACTTTTGATTTATTTTTATAATTTGTTTATTTTGTTTAATTTTTAGTTTATTTATTTCCATTTATTTTATTTAAATGTTATTTATATAATTTATTTTTATATAGTTTTTATACTTTTTAAATTTATTTTTCATAATTTAACATGACTGCTTACAGTAAAAAAGCTCAAAAATAACATCCAGTACAACCAAACCGCAGCTAAATGAGAAGGTAAAAAAAAAACACATTAAATGTGACTTAATTTCTCCTTGTATATTTAAAAAAATTGATTAATGAGATATTAAGTTTTTATTTCCATTTTAAATTAACTTTATATATGAAAGCAATTTTAGATTTACTTTTCAAAACTAAGTACAGACAATAAAAACACCAGCTGTGAGGAAAAGCTGACATTCACTGAAGTTTGCTGTGAATTTTTTTTAATACACAATTTCTTTGGAGAAATCATTTAGTACCCTTTTTTTACCGTGCCACTCTAATATTTTTTTTAAACATACTTTTGTGTGTACATTTAAAATATTCAAGCATTTACTTATTATATCGAAGCAGAAATATAAAGTGGGCAAAAAGCATCAGTACAGCAGGACATATTGGTGCTCTTTATGGAGGAATGTGAAAAAATACAAATCCCATAAGGCAGTGCAAAGTAGGCTATTCCTTCCTGCATAATTCAGATTCGAACCCTGTCTGGTTTGATGCCTTAAATATGGATTTAAATTGATTTGTTTATTTATGTTCTGTAACGTTTGGGGGGGAAATGATTGTGTTTTTATTTAGTAGTAAACTTTTAGTTTCCTAATGCTCTTGCTGTGTTTATTGTTTTCTTTAGTCATTTATCATCCCCTGTCCTCGTCCTATTCCCAGCGTATCTGCACCACCTGATCCCTGGATCTTTTCAGGACCGTACCTCCTCCTCCATTCCCGTTTGTTTCTGACTGATGGCTTTTATTGAGCTCTAGCATTTAGCCCACCCCTTTAATCGCCTGTTATTAATTAAAGGCTGACTCGTTAGTTGTGGGGGCGGGTCCGTTCGTTATCCCACTCAATCCAGAGACTTGGACTCCCAGTGCTTTGCATGTTCCAAGGGACACACTCGGGCTTCAAACACTGCTTATCTGTAGCACTACGAGATGATGATAAAGTATTTAGATTAGATTTATTGTTGGTGCTGTTGAACAAAGCGGGAGCCTCATTGTTATTCCCCCGATCGTGCTTTTGAATATTTTTAATATCCGTCACCACAGTCGGCTTTTAAAAGGCACCGAGCGTTCCAGCAATGAGACGGCGTCTATTAATATTCTCCATTTTCCTGAGGGTGGAGAGGGAAAGTACAGCTTCCGGTGCGGCGTACATTAGCATCCGCCAATCTCATCTAATATTAATATCAATAGCCGCTGTTTGTCAGAGTGTGTGTGTGTGTGTGTGTGTGTGTGTGTGTGTGTGAGAGAGAGAGAGACACGGACAGAATGGATGGCTGATTGAAGCATAACGTCTGCCCTCTTTACAGAATCGTAACGTAAAATATTAACTATGACCGGCTACTGTAGTGCTTCAGATATTGATTAGGTTTTATAGCTTTTAATAAAAAAAAAAGCTTCTTTATGGACACAAGCCGGCACATTTACGTTGATTTATTGATTGCCCCGGACGTCCTTCACGTTCATCGTGATTGCGTTTCTGCTGCGTTCCGTTACAATGCTGCGATTCGTCCACGTTTGGGCTAACATTTGGGGTTTAACCGTCAGTGACCAGAGTGAAACCAGCAGAAACAAAACACTACAGCTTCACGTGTTTTATATTATTCACGTATTCAATAAGCTAGTCCTTGATTTTTCTGGCAATTAGTCTCAGGAAAGGAAACCACCAGTGGGCATTGACGCCATCACTTGCCAACCTACTGTAGATACAGTTCCTGAGGTCTAGGGTTCTGAGTATCCGATGCGGTTTGCAAACGACGGAAATAAGAACTTCTTAACCGAACGGAACTAGGGAGACTTGTCAGGTATGTAAATGATTACAGGTGTGATCCTGGTCGTACCACAAGAGGGCGTAAAAGTGCTTGCCCTATAAATAGGTTATCAGATGCTACTTTTGGGTAGTGTACCTCTTGGTGAAAGATCGTACGACTGTACACTCAGACATTTTTCCCAGTGGACAGACTTTGAGAGGGGGAGCTTCATTGGACTGGAGGCTTTGATGAACTGCCTCCGTCTGGGCCGTTCTGACCTAGGTGTTAGGAGGTGCTGGGAGCCGGGGTTTTATTGGGGCACACACACACACACACACACACACGGTGAACATGCTCTGGACAGCCCAGACAGACCCCCAGTAGAGAGGATCTCTTGATCCATTCACAATTTGGTTATCCACCATCCAGACCATTTCCAGGCACTAAAGGAAATTTGTTGTCAGGGTACCCATTAGGTGTCCTGCCTTTGCAGTGGTGTCATGAACGAGGAACCTGGACTGCTATGGACTGGAACAGTATCGTCTTTAGCGATGAATCCAGGTTCTGTTTGGGATCCGATGACAATCAGGATAAGAACTTCAATCCTACCGTTGCTGCGGAGCGACACACTGCCCCAACTGCTAGTGTGATGATCTAGGGAGCCACTGCATACCACAGTGGGTCACCCCTAGTAGTGATATGAGGGACACTAACAGCTCAGCAATATGTGCCTCTCTATGTGCGTAGCCTCTCATGGCAGGGCTTCCAACTGACATTTTTCAGCAGGAGACTGCTCGCTCAGGATTGGAACATTTCCTTGGAATGCCCGGTTGCTAGAGGAATGCCAACAGGGTCACTAGAGCCGCCTTTCATTTCAATTGTACAGTTTTAACTAATAAGCTTATACTTTCTCTAATATTGTATTCACTTGTATAAATCATCATTACATTCATACAAATAAAGTTTCATTTGATTCCACAACTACATCGGAACAATTTCAGACCCAGAGCTAGCAGAGCTCATTCTCTTTAAAATGAGTAGGGATTTATAAGGGAAAAGTTGTAAATCCCACAAATGAATTGTGATCCGATCATCAGTCAGCCTTCATCCTCCCCACAGCGTTTGCTCGACTAATGAGCGTGGGAGTGTGGCGGGGTCAGTGAGAGCTACACACACACAAGGATATGAAAGTGTTTGCGTACTTGAACGCTACACGCCTCCTCGATAAACACCGCGCTCCTGTTTGAAGCTAAATGACTTCGGCCTCCTCCGAGACTCTCCATCGCTTCCCATAACTGATGGCATTCCTTTCATCCTGAGCATAACGAGGTTTGAACCCTATTAAAATACCCGACCTTCACTCATCTACATCTCAGAACACGTAAGGAACCTGCACTCAAGACATGAAAGCTCATCGCTAAATTACATAACCTGGACATTTTTCCTTCAGAACTTCCTTTTTTCTTCAACAAGGTGCTGGAAACGTTCCTCAGAGATTTTGGACATTGAATGTTATCCTGCTGGAAGTAGAGATCAGAAAATGTTACACTGTGGGTATAATGGGGTGCACATGGTCAGCAGCAGCACTCGGATAGGCTCTGGGGTTTATACGATGCTCAGTTGGTACTAAGGAGCCCAAAGTGTGGCAGGGAAACACCCCCCACAATTTTACATGTTTATGACACATTCTGACCCTACCACCTGAATGTTGAGACAGAAATCGAGATCATCTTCGTAGCTTCAATCTCTTTTCCGTCCTGTATGTTTGACGACGGTATAATGATGGTGACAGAAGCCTCTTGTTTACCTCCTGCTTGAGTGATTCGTCTGATTATCGCTCGCACCTGTTCCTCGTTACTCTCGTTATCTACTGTAGATCCTTCTGGGACTGAGCTTTCTCTGTGCTTCTGTAGTTTCCCGTGCAGCCTTTATTTCTTAGGAGTCCCCACAGTTTGTTTGGCTCTTTGAAATACCCTCATTGTACTTCTAGGTCCTTGCTTCTCTGATTTCCCCAAATCTTTGGGTTCTCCTAGTAGTAGTTAGTTCACCTGTTTACTTCTGAGCCAATCTGCAATGGTTTTATTTAGTACTGTGTCCAAAAAGTCTTGTTTAATCAGAACTTCAGATGTTCTGAGAAGGTTTAAAAGTCAGAAGTAATCTCTCCTGGTTTTAAGTTCCTATAATTAACCTAGTACTCATTTAAGCACTTAATCCTCACCCTTGATCTATTCCTTCACTGTTCTACCACAAGTGACCTAACACTTTCGGTTTTGTCGTCTTTTCTCGTATCCTTTCCCGCATCCATCATTCTTCCCTCTCTCATTATTTTTACCCCAACTTCTGGTATTATTTTTTTTCCTCGTATTGTTTTCGTCAAGTGGAAGAAAAACAGCAGAATCCTTGGCGGCGTCTCTCTGAGGAGACTCGGAGCAGGTGATGAATGTCCTCAGCTGTGCGTCATCGATCAGCGCCGCGTGGATCCGTCTCGGGGGTTTCGTACAGCAGCTCGATCCTAAAACCTCCTGTAGAGAGTAAGGGTGTGTCAGGGTCACAGCACACACACACCATAACACCGAGCCAAGCAGACATGGTGCTTCATATTCAGCTTGGCTCTTACTGCTGTCTTACGTGGATACATGTTGCTTTTCATCTTTGGTTTCTTCCAAAAAAGCACAATCCCCCTTCCCACTGTGCGATGGTCCATCCCAGATGCCGCCGAGCCCAGAGACGTCGATGCTGCTTCGTGGTTATAACATAAGGCTTCTTCTTTAGCACAGTAATGTTTTAAGTGGTATTTGTGAATGTAACTCTGTATGGTTGAGCTTGATAAAGGTTTGATAAAGGAATCCCCTCTTTGAGTTTTACCAAAACATGGTTATAATCACCTGTTAACATCACATGATTATTTGTTTGTTTATCTCATTATTAGCCCTAAATTTCCCTCGTCTCAACATTTTTTGGAATTTGTTGCAGGCCTGAAATGCAGGAATGGATGTTTATTAACATGAAATATCTTGGGTTCATACTGTGTGCAATGAAATAAAAGTCAAACTTTGGGGTTGGGGTTGTATTACACAGTTTAAAACAAAATAAAAACAGTTTCTTATAATAATAATTATACCGTTCTAGTTTTAGTCTTGTGTCCCTATAAGCTAATCTTTAAGGGTTAAAGTTCTGTGTTTCCTGAGTTGTTCTTTCTCTCCGCCGTCTCTCTGAGTCACTAATTTGTAAAGAACCCAAATTGCAATTTGGAGGATAATGTGGGTGGAGAAACAGACGAGATAGCTGTCGAGTTTACAGATTAAAAGGAAGGGGAAAAAAAGGAAGAGCGAGAGGGAATGAGATGGAGAGAAAAAATCGGGTCTTGGTGCAATTAATGAAGTGGATGAGATTAAAAGTGTTTATTTTTTTATTTTAGGAGAATTTACTTTGACTTTGGATGAGTTGAGGGACATTGCAGAAGATGGAGTTTAAAACACGGTCAAATTGAATCCACTAGTAGCTGCAAAGCTTAATATTCGACTACAGTTTGGAGTGATATTACATATGTTCAGGTTTTATTGGAAAAGTTTATTCCAATTTTAATAGTATAGAGTAAATGTTGTGCTATATCTGTTATGTTTCACATACAGCAGAACAATTAATCAATTTAAACAGTCGATCAATAGATGTGTTGAGAATCGGGGAGTTGAAGAAAGAACGAACGTACTGATCCGACCTCACCAAACATTTTTAGAGAATGGATGAATCTTATTTACTTATTATTTAAATAAATCTTCCATCAGTTTGTTCCATTTGATTTGATGTCAAAACAGGCAAAAATCTTTTTGAAGAAAAATGTATTGAGCAAAGAACCAGTGTGTAATGAGTAATGAGTCATGGAAGGAACCAGATCTATTTCTGGAGCAGGTTGGGTTTCTTTTCGAGTCTTCCCAAGGTTTAAGGATGTTCCTTGCCACTGTCGCCCTGTGTTTGCTCAGTTAGGGCTGTGGATCTAGATATTTATAAAGCTGCTTTGAGACAAAGCCCAGTTATGAGAGATCCAGAAATAAATTCGACTTGACAAAGAACCGGTGATTCCTGGCACCTTCGAGTCGAGAAACCAAAGAGACGAACTTCTGCTAAACTGGCATTTAGACACAGACAGAAGTGAGATAAAATCTCTGTGATGTGCTGAGAGGTGTTCAGCGCTGACACTCTGAACATAAAGGTGATTTGAAGCGCCTCTGAAATACCTGGAGTGATATGACCAGGGAGTAAAATAAAGCGAGATCCCTGAAGGCTTCATGAAGGACACTTATAAAGTAAAAAAGCCTAAGATGAAGCTCTAAATCTTTAATGCTTCCCAGCTGCCACTGAGCTCTGATTTATGGAAGCTGTTTGCTTCTGTCATCAGTTCACCAGTATCACCTGGCCTGGGGCGGCTGGTCACCTTTAGCTTTTTAGCACCTCTTAAAAAAAGGCTTGGTGTAGAGATGATGAGTCTGAATAACAAGCTTAAGTTTACCAAAGAACAACACAAGATGCTTCCGATAATAAATCTAACTTGTACATGGTGGTTTAAGAAATGATAAGCTACGTGTTGCTCCTACTAAGGTTAAATGTATACCTACTAATGATAAATGTAAAAACATTAATCAATGCGATTATCCAATCAAAAACTGTTATTATTTGCTTAATTGAATCATTGTGTGTGCCAGGCAGTATATTAGGTGTTCATGTGGCATCAGTTTGGGCATCAGATTCATATATGGTTCATGTATATCATTGGCTGTGTCTGAGGGAAAGCCCCTTCCTGACCAGGAAAAGTGGTGTACAGTTTTATTTTAGTCATTTTTAGTAACTCCCTTGTATACATCTGATTCTTGTCTTACACAGCATTTTTACAGTCTGTAAACACTTTGTGTGCTCTTTCTTGTGCCTTAACTCCCTACATATTACTTTTATGGGTTCAAGTCCCTAATGGTTTCGTCCCATTGTTGATGATCTACATTCAAGGATATGGGTAAGAGATGAGTTGATGGTGGAAGCTATTCCTAGCTGTGCTTTGTATTTGATGTGAAATGAGCTCTCGGTGGAAAATGCTGCGATATCAGGAAGATCCCTCTCCATTTTTGACCTTCCCATAGCCGAGCATCGCTAACCATTCGGACATGCAATCTCACACTTCACCACACAGCCAAGGCCAAATTTAGAGGGGAGAGGAACGGACGCAGTGCCCAGTGGGGGAAGGACCAGTGGAAGCTTTCCTGCTGTCAGTGTATTTACCGTCTCCAGGGATTAGTTCTGCAGACGCTCGGTATTTTCTACACTTGCACTTTTTATTTATAGACTCCTTTTGAAGTGGAGTAGCAGGAGTTAAGGTAATGGTGATGCCCCGCCCTTTAATAAGCTTAATATCTGTGATTAGTCTCTAAAAGTTTAATCGTCTGCATTTCTAATTGCCCCGTAATACCTTCCTACTTTTACAGCCAACCTTCTTTGCCTACCAACTCGCTCTGTAGCACAGGGAAAAGCCTGGTACCACCTTGCCTGAGGCTCCCAATTTACCTTGGGCCACTTGGGAACATCAGTCACATCCAGACCAAGAACAATTTGTACGTCATTCCCAGGTTGCTCACTAAATACCAGGAGCTTAATGAAGCTGCGGTACCGGTCAAAACTTTGGACACACCGACCTATAAAGATCATCTTTATCATTTGTATAGCCATTTTTACTTATAGACTAACATTCAAATATCAAATCTGTTTAGTTTACATAAATACAAGTAGTAAAGATTGTCCGGACCAAATGTGCCAGTTTATTTTTATAAGTCATTTACTATCCTAACGCCCTTGTGGAAAAGTTTTTTGGTTTAATAATAACCATAATATGAGTTAAAGCTGAACTAAGCAAAGAGAAATGTGGGTCTGTAATTAATTACTGTAAGAACTGATCAATAATAATCATTAAGGAAAATGGCAAAAGTTGAACGTCTCACCAAGTGCAGCGGCGAAACAACAAACACTGCAATGAACGACTGCAACAGTTTCATGAAGTGTGTGTGGTTATTATCGGAGTTATAAGTTATGTAAGATGGGTTTCGTTGTTTGGAGCAGGACTTTGAGATTCTGGAACTCGTCTAATCTCTGCGCTTCCTGCTATCGGACCTGACACCTGCTCGATATCCATCACTGCATTCCTGTTACTCAGCATCTCAATAATTCATGAGGAGCTTTAGACCTTTGGTCCGGACTCCGTATGATCCGCTCTGGGATCGGTTCTAACGTCAATAATGCAGCTCTAATACTTATGGATTATGGCATCTTTTTTCACTCTGTTTTGCTCCAGTGTTAAAATTCACTCTCTATTATTTGCTAATGAACTCTGAGTCAATAGTGACACAAAATAACTAAATAACCATAAAGAGACGTCGTTCACTGGCTGGAGGGTCATAAATAGTTTAACAGCCATGTTTTAGTTTTAAATGGTATGTTATTAAAATAACCCAGTCCGTACCCAACTCTAGTTCCTCTTAAGTTATTCCTTTTATCAAACCTTTATCAAGCTCTACAATGCAGAGTTACATTCACAGATACCACTTAAAACGTTACTGTGCTAAAAAGAAGCCTTGTGTTATAACCATGTCCAGAAGCAGCGTCGGCTTCTCTGGGCTCGGAGGATCTGGGATGGACCATCACACATTGGAACGGGGATTGTGCTCAGACCCATCAGTATCACAGATCTGTTTGTTTTTGGAAGACATGGACACCCTGTGCTCCGGACCAAAGACCGTCAGTTCATTTATACTTCTTTGGTGGCAGATTTTAGAACATAAGCTGATGACGTCTCATCTGGAACATCTGGATGATGGGAGGATCTGTGTGCTCACACTCTGGATAAGAAACATCCCTATAATTGTGCATTACAGCTCTTAACGAGCTTCCTCCAACACTAATTAGAACGATTATGAGCTTCCACTGTCTGAAAGGCTTTTAAACCCTCCATGTGTGTGACCGGGTCGATCTTTTGTGTGTGGGTGGGTGTGTGTGTATTACTTTAAGGTATGTGAAGTGTAGTATCAGTATCGTGTTGTGGTTTTGTGTTCTGAGTGATTCGGAGTGTGTCTAGAAAATATTTTACATGTAGAACTAAAGTCACGAGGCGTCTACATACATTTGGTCACATTTCTATATCCTTTAATAAACCCAAATCCTCCATTGTGTTTGATCATGGATGAGATCCAAAGCCACCCCGAGCCTCCCGTGGAACCGCCCCTCCGTCCCCTCATCATTTCCTCGTCTCTTTGTCTCTGTCCTGCCTTTAATGGAGACGCCGTCTGATGGACCCTGATTCCAGAGCAGACCTGATGACTGGGGCTCTGGTCTCTCCATCAGCACCACCTCCGCATTCATCATTAAGCTTTAATCAGAGCCGGGGGACGCTGTGACTTTGCTAAACAACCGTCCCCCGGCCCTCTCTGCAGGGGGGGTTAAACGAGCACCGACCGCCCCTCGCTGTTAGGGGGGTTAAACGAGCGCCGACTGCCAGCGACTAAATCAGGATCATTGGCGTCATCCCTCATAGTTTGGCACCGGCACTCAGTCCATATACCCTCATCATGGAGTACCGGCGACCTTGGACTGGGGTGGGGTCCGCTGATGACCACAGACCCCCGGCCCCCTCGGCTGGGAACTGATGAGCAGAATCACTGGAACTGATGGGACCTGTAAAATATCCTCAAATGTAATCTTAAGAAAAAGATCGTGCCCATGGCAATCTGGGTTCCACTCTTCTGGGAAGGATTTTACCAGGTTTTGGACTGTGACTGTGGGGATTTATCCAGAAAAGCATGGTTGTTTTCTTTTCTTCTTGCTTGCTTGCTTCCTTTTTTCTTCCCTTTGCTTCCTTCCTTCTTGCCTTCCTTCCTTCCTTCCCTCCCTCCCATCTCCAGAGTCCAGTGTGGCTGCGTTTTATCCACAATACTTTTGTTCATATAGTGTATGTGTCTCTGAAGCTCTAATTAATAAAGAGAGACGTCCTGGGGATGGTTTTTATCCCTCCTGAGTTTTTGTCTCTCCTAACTGTAACTGTACAGAGACGTTTTATTATTTAATGATGCAGCTCGTTAGTTCCAGCTCCAGACGGGAAGTAATAAATCCTAATTATTCCATCTTCTTAATATTCTCACACTCTCTGCAGCCCCCCTCATTAACACGTACGTGCTCGTGCAGGTCCCGGCTCTGATCTGGCCGTCCTGATTCCATGTCACGCGTCTCCAACTTAATGAACGCGGCTGCTTCGTGGAATGAACGTGTGAGAAAAAGTTAGGTCTGATAGTGTGAGTGAATCTCCAGACAAGAGCATTTGTAATTCAGATCGTTTTATTTGGAGAAGATTTTATATTAGTTGGAGAAGATGGAGACGGAAGCGAGTGGTAAGCGGTGCATCTAACCTCCATCACAGGGCTTTTGAAACTCCATCAATAATCTTTAGAGCCAAACGCCTCTACCAATTACAATCTTTTACAATAACTAGAAATAAAATGTATACAATTTGTTGTTTTTATAATATAATAACCAGCTTACTGGATCTCTAGATCCACAGCCCCGACTGAACAAACCTAGAGCAACAGTGGCAAGGAAAAGCTCCCTAAATGAAGAAACCCGACCTGCTTACCGCCTAGATGTTATATATAAGAATTAAATAGACATTAAATTATACAAACAAAATTGGTAATAACAGATTACATACACAGAAGCCAAATAAAATAAATAATTTAATAAAATAGAGAATATAATAAAGAATAGAGAAAATGGAATAGCGAATAGCTCAAATAAAAGAATATATAATGAAATGGATAATAAATACAACACAGTATATAATAAAATAAATAAAAAAGAAAGTAGAGTAAAGAAAATATAAATTAGATAAAAATATGTAATAAAACTGATATTAAAGAAAATATAAAAAATAAAGAATAATAAATAATTTTAATTGAATAGAATACTACAAAATAGAGCGTGTGTGTGTGTGTGTGTGTGTGTGTGTGTGTGTGTGTATATATGTATGTGTATATATATGTATGTGTGTATGTATGTGTATATATATATATATATTTGTATAAAAAAAAAAAAAAAAAAAGTGGTTGGTCTGAGGGGTTCACAAACTTTGTCACACCACTCTTCATGGGGGTATACATGATCATCTTTTGGCCGAAGTCTCAAAAATGAAAGCCACCCCCACCCCCGAATTGGTGACCCCGGTCCATGTTGGTTCCTGTTTATATTGTTGTGCTTCTTTGCTGGTGCTTTAGCTCAGATTTGGGTTTCCTCTCGCTCCCGTTAGCAGGTGATCCTTCATCAGCGGCGCTAATCAATGAGCTGCGAGATCTTCAGGCCAGAACCAGTGTTTGAGTAATCGCCTGACATGTTCTCTGACGAGGAACGTAACACTTCTCTCTTAAGTGAGAGCATCAGGCTGAGTTATTGCTAACGCGCGCCTTTTGGCCCTCGAGCTAGCGCTTTGTTTAAGCTTAGTTTACCCAGCTGTAGGAGATAATTATTTCCAAACAAGCGCTCCCCGGAGGGAACACGGAAACCTTCATTAAAATTCCTCCAACCACGCCGCCATCAGCGCTAGCTCTCCAAACAGCCGCTCACCTCCGATCAGCCTGTTAGCATAGCGCAACAAACAAGCTAGCAAACAAAATGTAGGGTGAAGAGTTTGATCGAATTAATGGATGGAAATAAATAATCTGCTGCTAACTGTTTGGGGTGTACAGCGGTGTATCCGAGTGTAAAGCACAGAATAAATAACATGGAACAAATAATGAATATATAAAAAAACAGATCAGAAATCAAATATATAATAGACAATAGAACAAATAAATAAATTGGAAAACAGAACAAATAAAATTCATATAAATATATAATAAAATGGATAAGAAATAAATGATATAATATAATAGAAAATAAACAAACAAAAATCATTAAGAGAAATAAACTATAAAATGAAGAATGCAAAAAATAGAAAATAGAATAAATAAAATAGCACAAATATATAATAATAAAAAATATATAATATAGCGAATAGAACAAATAAAATAGAACAAAAAAGATACAATATATAACAAAATGGATAATACAATAAAATGGAAAATATAATAAATAGAAAATAGGGCAAATAACAGAATAAGAGAAATAAAATATATAATAAAATTGAGAATACAATAAAATAGAATAAAGAAAATAAATATAATATATAAGAAATTAAATTTATAATAATAAAGAATACAATAAAATAGTAAATATAATAAATAAAATATTAAATAGAATAAAGAGTATTTAGCAAATATATATTTAAATAGTGCGTACTATAAAATAGAAAATATAATAAAAGTGAAGAAAAAAAACAGATAAAATATAATAAAGAATATTTAATAAATAAAGTATTAAAATATGTAAAATAGAGAACAGATTAAATAACATTACATTAAATAATATAATAGTGTATGTGTGTGTGTGTGTGTGTGTGTGTGTGTGTATGTATGTATGTATGTATGTATATATAGATATATATATAATATAGATAGATAGATAGATAGATAGATAGATAGATAGATAGATAGATAGATAATACAGTGTGTATGCAGTTACATAAAAATAAAATGTAAACATTCAGGTGCATACATCAGTATTAAGAATGAAATGGTAAACTGTTAAACTGGTGTCCGTCCCGGTGTCGGCTCTTTGGAGGCTGATGGCTGATCTGAGGGGGGTTTATTAGGAACATTAATGTGATGTGTGTATCAGGATTCAAAGGGAAAGGACGATAAAAAGGATCTCTCCAGGAATTAGTTATCGAACCTCTGCTATTTCAGATGAAAGATGTCCTAATGTGAGAAGCATCCAGGCGCCTGAAAGGTCACCTCTGAATAAAATGTCAGGTGTGTCACAGCGGCATGGGATCAGAAACGGCACAGAATCAGCGTGATGTGCTTCTGACAGAACATACATGTAAAACTTATATCATTAGACTCATATATCGTATAAATTGATGAACATCAGTCAGGTAGACATTTTGTTGCCTTCAGATCTTTGTTTACCAGCATAGCAGACAGTTTGGGACAAAATGTGGTTCAGTTTAAGCAATTATGGATTAAATATGGGGACAGGAACTGTTGCCAGATCCAGTAAAGTTCATCCTGGCATTCACACTCCTGTATTTCAGGCCAAAATGTGACCCGACGGGTGCAGATCTGTGTCCTGGCAGCTAGATTGGGTTGAATTCATCTCCAGGGTTCCTTCTAATCTTGAGGACTTTGTTTGACTTTCTAGAAGACTGGACTTTTGGAGAGATCCAGGTCTCAACTTTAGTTGCCTGAAGGTCTGGTTTTTTCGGCGTCACTATTATTATTTGAGAAGATCCGGCTCCATGGATCCATGAGGGCGTCCTGCTCCATTAGCCGCCTCCTCGTTCCTCTCCGGGCTCCTGATGCGAGAGCGATGTGTCTCGGAGCGAGCGGGCTAATGCGGCATGGAGCAATCGTTACATATTCATGACGCTGCAGAATGTCAGCGACCATCAAATTCCAGCCTGAGCTTTTACACCTTCATCAGCTCCTTCCTCCTCATGCTTCCTGACTCAGATAGGAGGGCTGTCCCTTGTAACTGCTACGAGTCCTTAAAGCAAACTTTACAAATCTCTTAACTTCCGAATCTCCTCTGAAAACAGTGTCCTACATTAAAAATATGAAATATAAGCACATAAAACACAAAGCTCTTACCTCTTATTACAGGTGGGAGCGCACATTGTAGAGCATTATATACAGTGGTGCTTGAAAGTTTGTGAACCCTTTGAAATTTTCTATATTTCTGCATAAATATGACCTAAATCATCATCAGATTTTCACACAAGTCCTGGCCCAGATGCAGCAAAACAGGCCCAAACCATGATCCTACCACCACCATGTTTCACAGATGGGATAAGGTTCTTATGCTGGAATGCAGTGGTTTCCTTTCTCTAAACATAACACTTTTCTTTTAAACCAAAAAGTTCTATTTTTGGTCTCATCCGTCCACAAAACATTCTTCCAATAGCCTTCTGGCTCGTCCACGTGATCTTTAGCAAACTGCAGATGAGCAGCAATGTTCTTTTTGGAGAGGAGCAGTGGCTTTCTCCTTGTAACCCTGCCATGCACACACTATTGTTTCAGTGTTTCTTCTGATGGTCGACTCATGAAACATTAACATTAGCCAATGTAAGAGGAGGCCTTCAGTTTGCTTAGAAGTTTACCCTGGGGTCCTTTGTGACCTCACCAACTGTTACAACACACCTTGCTATGAAGTGATCTTTGTTGGGCGACCACTCCTGGGGAGGGTAACAATGGTGCTGAATTTCCTCCATTTGTACCACAATCTGTCTGACTGTGGGATTGGTGGAGTCCAAACTCTTTAGAGATGGGTTTTGTAACCTTTTCCAGCCTGATGAGCATCAACAACTCTTTTTCTGAGCCCCTCAGAAATCTCCTTTGTTCGTGCCATGATACTGATACACTTCCACAAACATGTGCTGTGAAGAGCAGACTTTGATAGATCCCTGTTCTTTAAAATAAAACAGGGTGCCCACTCACACCTGATTGGCATGCCATTGGTTGAAACACCTGACTCTAATTTCACCTTCAAATGAACTGCTAATCCTAGAGGTTCACATACTTTTGCCACTCACTAATATGTAATATTGGATCATTTTCCTCAGTAAATAAATGACCAAGTATAATAGTTGTGTCTCATTTGTGTAACTGGGTTCTCTTTATCTACTTTTAGGACTTGTGGGAAACTCTGATGATGTTTTAGGTCATATTTATGCAGAAATCTAGAACATTATAAAGGGTTCACAAACTTTCAGGCACAATTGTAAAAAGATGTTGATAATTATTTTATGTGCTCTGAGATAAACAAAGGATTTATTTCAGTTATATTAAAATTATTCAGAGAATTAAAAATGAGACTGTTGTTGTGATAACAGTAAAAAACACCAAACTAATCAGACATCAACTCTGATCACGAGACATTGATTTACTATTTAAGATGGGTCTTTTATGGAAAGAGAAACAGACTTTTATGCGTCAGCGCAACCTATTCCCTATTACATTAACGACACAAGCAGGTATGTCAGAAAAGAGCAGGGAACTGGGGCCGGACTCACAAACGTTTTCTTAAGAAAAAGCTTGCCAAGATTCTTAAAGCAAACACTGAAGTTCATAAGAATGTTCTTAATGCAGTTTAAAAAGCACTTAAATTCTCCAATATTATATTAAGGAAATCTTCGTTGTTTTCTACGTTGCATTTTGGAGGTTACAAGCTACAGCATGAGACACATTTTGAATTTGTTTTTGCTGCTATTTCTGTTATTTGGTTTAATCTGCTCAGAGGAAAAACATCAAAGCAAGCGTTCAAACAATTTAGCAATCAGGAGACAGAGGTGATGGTGGAACAGACAACAAATCCTCTTTGGAAAATACGATAATTGTGGGGTGACAGCGGAAAGCAAAAGCGAGGCTGGGCAAATGTCGATGCTTAACACTTGTCAACTCTTACAGCCTAAGACGAGTGGGATTCTATCATAAGGTTAAGAAAAGATTTAAGAACAGAAGGCTTTCAAGAATACCACTTGTTCTTAGAATTGTTCTTAAGAATAGAGTTAAGAAAAAAGCTCATTCTTCGAGAAGTTATTTATTACAATAACAATTTTTTGTAACTTTTGAACGTACGGAAAAACGCACATTTAAGAAGATTTTCTTTCTTAAGACACTTTCGTGAATCCAGTTCCTGACTGAGCATGGTGCAGAAACTGCGAGAAACGAGCGCAGAAATAAGAGCGAATTCTCTGAGAAAATAATCCAGGCACATAATTCATGAGTTACAACCTGCTCTTTAATCATCATCTCGGTGCTTATAAAGAGGGCAGCGCCAGCCAAACCTCGCTCAGGGTTCGGTGCTGCTTTAGTTTAATAAAACTTTCCGTACCAGAGGTGGCGCTGTTACGTGTGTCATTACAACTGCTGGACTAAAGCAGCTAAAGTGCCTGATAAGGTAATATCATAAATAAAGCAAATAAGACCGCTGTGCCACCTTGGCTGTGCCACCCTGGTGTCTAGCTTTAGTTTGTCATACTCAAATCAAATACCAGACTAAAAAAGTAAACATTGAGGCGGATGAGCTACAACAGCTTCCATCTCCTGATATAATTTAACATTAAAGTAATAAGTCCAGATTCTAAAACGTTCTCCCATCATTATAGTCATAATCCTAAACCCGATGATGAATCCGTCAAAACGCGATGCTCCTGAAGCCTCCTACCAAGCTACCTGTCGCCCCCGAGAGGGCATGGACCTCATTATCGCCTTCTCATACAATAAAAGATAAAGAGGACCCAGATCGTCCCTAATGACCTTCGTCACTTTCCTCCTAAGCAAGCCATTAATTTATTAATTACCCTCGCCGGCGGCTCTGGCCGTTCCTCCATTGATCGTCGAGGCCGCTTGTGGACGCGTCGCTCAATTTCAATTTCATCCGCCGTCTCTTTCTGGGATCGATCTCCAGACCGAGGTGGAGTCTGTATGGAGATGGGAATTGATCGACGTGGAAGAGCAGGGATTAACGTTTAGGAGCGAGAGGGTGCAGGAAGGTCTGACGGATCACATCAGATCTCGAAACAGAACGAAGGGCCGAGGTCATGTGAGAGACATTTCAGCACCCCTCTGAGGGACCCGATCAAACATTCATTTAGATTTAAAGATCTTCTCAGAGGTCGGGGCCTGGCTGTCCAGTTATTCTCCAGATAATTTTATATATTTATGTTAATGCAAATATCTAATCAGCCAATCACACAGCAGGAACTTGATGCATTTCTACGTGTAGACACGAACAAGAATCAAACCAAACATCAGAATGAGGAAGAAGGGTGATTTAAAGAAAGGTGACTTTGAACGTGGCATGCTTGTTGGGTGAGTATTTCAGAAACTGCTGTTTTACTGGGATTTTCACAAAGGAGAATGTTCCTCAAAAGGGAAAATATCCAGTGAGGGCAGTCCTTTGGGTGAAAATGCCTTGTTGAATGTGTCCCAATAATTTTGGCCAAATGTTGGTTTGTGTCCCAAGACTTTAGTCCCATGTTGACTTATGTCCCAATACTTTTGCCCTATGTTATTTTGTGTTTCAATACTTTTGGCAACGTAGGATTGTGCCCCAATTCTTTTGGCCACATGTGGATTCGTCTCCCAATAAAGACAAACACCCCATGTCGGTTTGTCTACAAACACTTTTGGCCCCGTGAATTTGTGTCCCAATACTTTTGCCCTATGTTGGTTTGAGTCCGAACACAATATTTTAAACTTGAATCTACTAAAAATGTTAAATCAGATCGACTTCTCCATAGTGGACTCTTTAAAACACACTCACACACCAATCATTTTCCAGCTCTCAGCAGGTCAGAAGGTTCAGCGTGGACGTGACAGTAGATGGATAGAGTCAGAAATGGAGAAATTGAGAAACCATTATATCTATTGTGGAGCAAAAGGGGGGTGTGTGTGTGTGTGTGTGTGTGTGTGTGTGTGTGTGTGTGTGTGTGTGTGTGTGTGTGTGTGTGTGTGTGTGTGTGTGTGTGTGTGTGTGTGTGTGTGTGTGCACGCGCTCATGTGGAATGATTTTCCCTGACCTTTACCATACCTCGCCCCCCACGTCCACCCCCCGGGGGTTCACCTTGAGGAGCCGGTTGAAGGTCGAGTCTCTCTTTAATCCCACACGTCGTTACTCTTGTTCTGTAATTAACGCCATGTCAAACCTCTCACTTTTCTTCACCTTCCTCAAGGTTACGGATCCTGATACAGATCACATGACCTCACTCGGACCCGAAGAACCTTATTTAAACATAATATATCGAGTTAAAGTGCACAACTCTACCGGTGTTCATCCTTATACTGTATATAATCTGATACTGAATGTACAGGGTTTGGTCAGTAATCAGATTTACTATAGGAGTGTCTTTATAGGTAGTGTGTAATGTGGAGGCACCCCAGGTCTGGTCTGGTCTGGTCAGTCTTCAGACTTATGATGGACTTCTGCTCTTAAGCTCTAAAGTGGTGATTGGTTTGTGTCATCAGACATGCCAGAAGAAGCAAAACAAAAATCATCACTGTATCAAAACGCTCTGCTGATCTCATTTTGACTTCAGGTTAGCTTTTAAATCTTGTTGTGGACCTACCGTATTTTTCGGACCATAAGGCGCACTTAAAATCCTTTAATTTTCTCAAAAATCGACAGTGCGCCTTTAAATGCGGTGTGTCTAATGTATGAATTAATTCTGGTTGAGCCTTCTGACCTAGAACCGATTGTAGATGGTACACGGCGCTCATAAATCTGTCAAAATGTTTTAGCACAGTCTTGGTAAGTTCACACACTCTATTCTAACAAGTTCTGCAACGATATCTGACCTGACTGCTTTTGAAATGCAAAAATCCTAAACTTTCTGCAGGCGCTAGATAAAGTTTTTGAACAGAATGTGTGTGACAATATTGAATTTCTGTTTGTTATTAAATAAATAAATAAATAAATAATAACAATGACAGATCTGAGTAGTCTAGGTTCTTCTGCAAATAAAAACATATGGCATGTATGATTATCTCTTGTAGTTACTGTATGTTTATAATTGTCCAATATCATTAATAAAATATTTTAGGAATACCTCCGGTCTTGAGCATTTCCTAAATTTTACCTGCTTATTGCTCAGTCTGTGTGTGAAGTTTTAGTTGTACAAGCTATTGGAGAGTGGAATCAACGTCTAAGAACAATATGTGGAGGCAAGATTGATGAGGACAGGCCAACTTGAGGATGGTTGGTAACATAGGGGCACCCTGGTTGGCATCAAGTAGCATTAGGACTGAGGAACCTGGCGCCAATGAAACAGGAGGTGAGCACAAACTCACTTTCCAAAGTTGAGCCATGCTGGTTCACCACCCTCCTCTGGTTTCCTCTGTTTCCTGGCACCATAGTCTGGCAATAAGTATAGTCGCTTCCTGGCACCATTACGCCCATGTGGTTGATTGGCACAGTCAGTTATGGTTGTGCTGTAGGTTTTATTTGCTTATTTGTTCCTTTTTCCGCATCGTTACCCAGAGGAACATAAAACACGTCCACATTACCGTCATCCTCATCGCTTCTGAACTGAGCTGAGAGAAAACAGATCGGGGGGCAAATCAGGGGGGCAGGAGGGCACCAGACCTACCACTTTAATCAGAACGTAACACGATTATGCCCCAGAGCCCAGACTCGTATTCAGCTCTGTACCAAATCATCGACCCGATCCACTGTCGGACCCCAAACTCTTCGTTAGAGATCCACTAATTAGTTATAAGTTTTAATCACACTCTAGCGCCCCCTCCCCAATTATCCCTCCTCATGCTGCTAAGCTGCTTTCAATTAGGTCCTCTTTGATCTTCTGGCTCTCTCAGGAGGTATTAATGAGCATGCTCCATGTCAGCGCCTGTAGAGGGCGGGACTCCGCCTGCCTGTGATTACTGAATAATTAGTGATCGTTTAGGCTTTTTAACGAGGCCGGTATTGGAGAGAGAGAGAGAGAGAGAGAGAGAGAGAGAGAGAGAGAGAGAGAGTAAGAGGAACGTATGATGAGTATTACTAAAAGTGAAATGTTTTACTGTAAGTGTGTGAAAGAAAGAAAGAAAGAAAGATGTGATTCAAACTACAAACTGCTTTTGTAAAACTAAATATTATACTAAAATCATAATAATACATATTTTCTGTGGATCTGGTCTTGTTCCATCCCTGAAGTCTCAGTTCTTGTCCTGTTTTGTTTCCTGTTTCTATAGGTTATAGTTTTTGTCCTGTCTTGTATTAGTTCTTATCTATTTCTATCTGTGGCGTCTCAGTTCTTGTCTTGTTTTGGTTCTGGTTTTGTCCTGCCCTTGGAATTCCCATTTTTGTGTTCTCCTGCTCCTGGTTCCTCTGATTTTACATTTCTATCATTACAGTTCTTGTTTTGACTCGTTTCTAGGGTCTTGGTTCTAGTTTTTGTTCAGTTTTTGTCTGGTCTTATTTCTTCGTTCATGTCTTGTCTCAGTTCTTGTCTTGTCCTGCCAGTGGCTTCTCTGTTTTTGTTTTCTCCTGTACCTGAACCTCAGTTTTTGTCTCACTCAGTTCTCAGGATTGAAGTTCTTGTCTTGTTTCCTGTTTTGTCTCACCCGTTCCTTGGTGACTTGGTTACTGTCTCACCCAATTCTTGTCTTATTCCGGTTCTTGTCTTGTCACCTCCCTGGTTCCTCTGGTTTTCTTTTATGTAATTTCAATTATCCTCTTGTCTCTGGAGTCACAGATCTTGACTTGTTTCTCAATTTTTGCTCCATTTGTTGTTTATGGTTCTTGTTTCTCTTCATGGTTTTTTTCATTCAAGTCTTGTTTTGTGTTTTCAGTTCATGTCCTGTTTTGTCTTAGTTCTTATTTCCTTTCCTCTCTGGTGTTTGGGTTCTTGTCTTTTCCTGTCCCTGGTTTGTCGGTCCATGTCTTGTTTTGGTTCTTGCCTTGTCCTGCCCCTGGTTTCTCTGTTTTTGTCTTCTCCTCTCAGTTCTTGTCTCGCTCAGTCCCCAGTGTCTTCGTTTTTGTCTTGTGGTTGTTTTGTCTCCTTGGAGTCTCGGGTTCTCTCACTCTGTTCCTGCTGGCTTGGTTGTTATCTTGTTTTGGTTCTTGATTTGTCCCATCCCTGGTTTCTCAGATTTGATCTATCTTTTCAGTCCTTATCTTGACTGGCCTCTGGGGTCTCTGTTCTTGTCATGTCTTGGTTTTATCTCTTCTCATCTTTAGTCTTTGGGTTTTTCTTGGTTTTTGTCTTATTCCATGCCCAGTTTCTTGTGTTGTCCTGTCCTTTCTGTCTTCTGCCTTCACAGTCTCTCATTGTCTTTAAATGTCCTTGACATTTTTCTTGTCCACCAGCATTACTACGATTTGGTGGTAATGAAACCACTGAAGGGGCACCTCAACCTCATGCCACACTGCTCGTTAGAAGCAGGATGAGACAGGTTCTGTCCCGTCCCTCAGGTCCTGTCCCAGGTCTTTGTTGTCTGTATTCACCTCAACGGTCATGCGTCCAGAAACATAATGCTTATTATTTTACTGTTTTGGTTTCTTGCCTGACATGGATTTAACTGATTTTATCTCAGGCCAAATGTTTCACCGAAGTCTCTCTGTGTGTGTGTGTGTGTGTGTGTGTGTGTGTGTGTGTGTGTGTGTGTGTGTGTGTGTCAGTACCTGTAATGCTCAGTAGCTGTAGATGGTTTCAGAGATTAACAGTAAAAAGGATACAGAGGTTACAGGAATCTTTGCCCCGCCCACCATCCATAAAATGAAACTCAATTCTGAACATCAGCCCCGGTGGGTAGTATGGGGTGAGGCAAGGGCGAGGGCGAGGCGGGGGGGTGTAATTTGGGGGCGGGGGAGATGATTCTTCTTTCTGGGAATATTGAATAATGGATCTGCTCTCAGTAGAAGGTGAGATAAGCAGAGTGTAAGCGTCTGAGAGCTCAAACAAACGAAACATCAGATAAAAGTGATAAACAAACCAAACCCAGGTCCCCTCTGGTGTCTCTGTTCATGTCCTGTTTCTTTGTCCCAGGTGTCCTGTTTTCCATCTCTGGTGTCTCAGGTTCTTGTCTTGTTTTTGTCCTCGTCAGGACAGTTTCAGTTTCACTTGTTGTCTTCTGTAGTTTTTGTCCCATCTGTAGTATCTTTCTTGGTTCTTATGCCTCTCCCTGGTTTATTTTTTCATGTCTTATTTTGGTTCTTTTCTTGTTTCATCTGGTGTCTCAGGTCTTGTCCTGTTTTGATGCTTTTTTTCTATCTGTCCCTGGTTTCTTGGTTCTAGTTCTTTTCCTGTGTTATCTTAGTTCGTATTCCCTTCTATCTCTGGTGTCTCGATTCTTGTCATGTTCTGTCCCTGATTTCTTGGTCCTTGTCTTGTTTTGTTTTTTTGTTTTGTCCTGTCCCTGGCTTCCTTGTTTTTGTCTCACTCAGTCGTCAGTGTCTTAATTCTCATCTCTGGTTTCTCAGGTTCTCGTTTTTGTTTTGTCTCACCCTTTCCTTGGTATCTTGGTTCTTAGATTGTTTTGGTTGTTGCTTTGTCCTGTCCCTGGTCCCTCAGATTTTGTCTTTGTATCATTTTAGTTCTTGTCTTTTCTCATCTCTGGTCTTTTAATTCTTGTTTTTTCTCAGTTGTTATTTTTTTCCATGCCCAGTTTCTTGTCTTTTCTGTCTTTAGTTTCAGCTCTTAACTTGTCCCTCTTAGCCCCCAAGTTCTGATGTGCAGACTTGTACTAGGTTTTTCAGTTTTTGTCTTATCCCGTCTCCTTCTGGCCTCTTGGATGTAAATAATTGAGAACAGTAATTTGGTTATACAGTTGCACAATGTTTTTGTAACTCATAAGAACTCGAGTGGGTAATGGAAAACACACCGGTTTGCTTTGCAGACAGCAGGGGGTCTCACTCATACCCCCTGTGGTGAAGCAAAGGGAAAGCTCAAATAAAGAGATCTTTTTTTGAGCTCTTATAGTTACAGTGAAGCGGCAGTGTGCGTTTATAAAAAAGCCGGATCTGGTTTGGTTTGCATTCCTCTGTCACTCCAGCTCTCACTTTATTGAACTTTTATTCTCAGATATAAAACCTGAAGTTACTTTTATTTCTCAAACCCACCCACGGCGGTGAAGTTCCCGAGCTGTTTGTTCTGTTTTCACCGCATGGTGCCCTGTTTCAGCCCCCCGTCATTTCCCCTCACTTCAGCTCTTAATAGAGATCGATACCTCATACGGGGTGCAGGGGCAAACCGAACGGATTTGATTAGCTCAGAACCTTCCCCGCTCACAGAGACCTTCACTTTTTATTTATTTTGTTTTCTTTCAATAAGTGTGAAGGTTACTTCAGTGAAGCTCCTGTCACTTACATCGTTAGTCCAATACTCGACAATACAGAAATATGAGTTTCAGGAAAATAATTAGAATATTGAATAGCTGCACAAATTAAAAAATAACATTACATATTATTACAAACATATTAAGTTAAAATGACATATGCCAAATCTTGTCACATTTCTTTTCTCATCCAATCCTTAGTGTCCCCCTTCCGGTCTCAAAACGTCCCCGATCCATGTTTAACGTCAATAGAATCTCAGCTCTTTTCTTGTCCTGTCCACAGATTTTTAGGTCTTACCTCATTTCTTGTCTTGCCCAATTCCTGCTGTCTTTGTTCTTATCTTGTTTTGTTTTATCTTTTTTATTAGTTCTTGCTTTGACTTTTGTCTCTGTGATCTTTTTGTCCTGTCTGTTGTTTCTTTGTTCCTGTCTCTCTCCTTGTTTCCTTTGTTCCTGTTTTATTTTGGTTCTTGTGTCTCAGGTCTTGTCCTGTTTTGTCTCTTGTTTCTGTCGTATCAGTTCTAATTGATTTCCATCTATGGTGTCTTGTTGAGGTTTTGCCTCATCCTGTTTTTGTTATCTTTGTTCTTTCTGTTTTAATGGAATCTCAGTTCTTGTCAATCTCAAATTTTGTCTTATTGTTGTCTCATCTTGTATCTTGTTTTGTTTCTTGTCTCATCCTGTCTCTGGTTCTTCTGATTTTTGTCCCTTCTGCTATTTCTTGGTTCTTGTTTCTCTCCCCGGTTTCTTTGTTCATGTCTAATTCCATCCGTGGTCACTCGGGTCTTGTCTGGCTTTGACTCTTGTTTTTATCTGTCCTTGGTTTCTTGGTTCTAGTACTTGTCTTATCTTGGTTCTTTTCTTGTCCTTTTCCTGTTATCGTGGTGTTTGATGTTTTAATGGAATCTTAGTTCTTTTCCTGTCCTGTCCACAGCTTCTCACATCTTCTCATTTCTTGTCTCGCCCTGTCCCTGGTTCCTCTGATTTTATTTTTCTATCTTTTTACCAGTTCTTGTTTTGACTCGTCCCTCTGTTGTCTTTTGTTCTTGTCTCTCTCCCGGGTTTTTTCATCTGCTCCCTGGTGTCTCAGGTTTTGACTCTTGCCTTTGTTTAGGGCTTAGTTCTTGTTCTGTCTTATCTCAGTTCTTATTTCTTTCCTTGTCTGAACTCTTGGTTCTTGTCTCGTCCCCTGGTCAGCTTCTCAGATCAGAGTTATTGTCTCTCCCTGTCTGTCCCCCTGTCTTTTTTGGATTTTGACTTGGAACTTGTCCTGCCTCATTCCCTGTTCCTGATTTCTCGGTCCATGTCTTGTCTGGACTGTAGTCGTTTTTGCTGTCGTCCCATTTGGTGTCTCATTCCTGGATTCTCTCTTATATGCTGTTTTTCTTTTCTCTCACCTTTATCCTGTCCCTAGCTTCATAGGTCTTGTCTCAGGTTTGTCTCTCGTCATCCTTAGGTTTAGTTCTTGAGCATTGTTTCTTCCACTCCTTGTTTTTTGGATTTGCACTTTGTCCTGTCCATAGTGCTTCAGTCCTTGTCTTTAACTGAGGTCTCATTTCTTGTCCTATCCCTTGTTTATAGACTTTATGAGCTATAAAGGACAGAAGCTGGAGATAATTTGGTGTTATTTAAATAACTTAGCCGTATCATTTTTATTAGATGAGACTTTATTGATCGTAACTATATGTTTGATCGGGCAGTTGCGTTAAATGTGAGCCAGATTAATAGCCTAATGAAAACACATGCAAAGCAGTGCATAAAAAAATTGTTCAGTGAGTCTAAAGCTCGTTAACCGGAGACAATAAATATCACATAATGCAGCCGCGTTTATATTTAGTTTTTTTCTCTTCAGACACTGTGCCGGTTATTTTTACTCCTGCTTTTAATTTGCTGTTCTATTTAACAGCTCTGGCATTTTTAAAGCTGTTAAAGGTGCTCGACACGCACTCGGCAATCAGCCATAATTACGTACGACGTTCGACCAGCGCTAATAAACAGCCTGCGCTAAAAGGAAGTGCAAAGCTAATGGTGTTCTTATCACACGCTCGTTAGATTTAATCTGTGAACTCTTTAGAGGAAGGGCACGTGCCCACGTCGTACCGCATCGTACCGTACGACAAAGCCCCGGCCGCCTCTGAGCCAAAATCCTCCCTCGTCTCCGGTCTCATCGATGCATTGTTTTAAGTGTGCAGAAAAGCAACAATGCTAATTAGCAAGGGAGCGAGAACAAACACGGTGTGGCTAATTAAAAACCGATGGAGGAGAGCAGATCTTAATTTATTCCTGCTTAATAAAAGTGTGAGCATATGCATTTTAAGTAAATAATAAATAAATAAATAAAGTCTGGCCGTATATTATCCAGCCTGTTTTCCATATAATCTCAAGGATATTAAAGTGATAATGAGCGGCGAGTCTTTCATAAGTTACGAATAATTAACAAAGCCTCGTTATGAACATGAGCAAACTGTATGGATGATGGATGGCTGATTGATTACAAAACTTTATTATCAGGAAAACAAAACAAAACCAGACAGCACTGTTATTATAAGCCAATTCCCAAGAGGAGGGCCTTTTCTATTAGGCTTTTTAAAATATAATCAAATGGAAAAAATAATAAATGAAATCAAATAAAAAATAATAAAATAGAGAAAACAATAAAGCAATCACAGTACTCATTTTTGCAGATGCCAAATGTTATGTTGCTGTTTTCCAAAATGAAAAGAGCAGAAATGTGTCCACAACACACGCCCTCTGACTAAGGGTGCCCAGACTTTTGCCCAGGGCCGTAGAGAGCATCTTTATACAGAGTGTAAGTTTGTACTGATGAGAAGTCGTTCAGTCCTGCTGCTTTATCTTCTGATTCTTCATCCTTTCTCCTCTGACATGAAGAAAATTAATTAAAACTCATCCTATTAACTGTGATCCCGAGAGAAGCTGATTCTGTAACACACACACACACACACACACACACACACACACACACAGAGCAGAGCATGTGTAATGTAATGAGAGAATAACGCGCAGTAATGAAGTAGCTTTTAGGGCGATGCTCCAGAACTGTTCAACCAGAGGCAGCAGCAGAGCTCAACAATTATTTAATTAGCTCTAAAATGATGACCATTACTATCTTAAAAGTAATCTTAATTTAACTGTTTCTAAAGTCCTAAATGGGCCTGCACTTGATTTTC
>JAJAGP010000359.1:286581-364081 GCA_025084515.1 Ancistrus triradiatus | reverse complement strand
TTACGGGATCATGAGGTCTTCCAGTCCGTGCCACGTTTACTGAAAGTTATCTCAGAGCAGCTGCTGGAATCTTTATGGATTTCTGTGTGTGTGTGTGTGTGTGTGTGTGTGTGTGTGTGTGAGTGAGAGAGAGAGGGATGAGCTCAGCCTGATCCTGAAACCGTCCTCAAAAATTAGCCTCTGACTTTGAGGTGTGTTTAAATAGTTTAAAAAAGAGACTACACACGTCAGAACACGCAGTCAGGAACAAACCCAAATCAGAAATATTGGGACAGTACAAGCCGAAGAACAAGCTCTGTGTAAACAGTGACAGCAGGCGAAGCTGGCAACGCACGGCTAATCGATGAGCGCTACGCTAATCTGCTAACCTGAGAGATAAGGAAGTGGTGTGAAATGGATTCGGGGGTGTGAGCTTCACCCATCACGTCTTCTGCTCGCAATTAGGACCCGTACACAGTCGGGGGAAGGAATCCATTTAGCACGCCGCGTGTCAGTAACGGCGGGCATTTGCGCGGGCGTAGCGGGGAGGGGGGCGGCACAGACGAGGTGCTTCTCGGTTTCGGGTTATTTTTCACTCCGCCGTTGATCATAATGGATTCTAATTAATAGCAGGTTACAGCGGGAAACGCTTATCACGCTTCATCTAGTCGGTGTAATGCAATTAATTAAAAAGCTGCAGCATGCAAAAAGCACTGATCCAGCAGAAACAAGGGGGTCCTGCACTCAGAAGGGCACTTTGTAGGGCACTTTTTGGGTAGTTTAGCATATTTAGACTCACTCCAAGTCCTGGAGGTGCCTGGACTGGTTCTGAAATGGTTTCTCTCGCACCACAAAACAGGAGTTTTTGCAAGGTCTTTTGTTAAGGTTTGTCATTAAAGAAGCACAGGTGGGTGGCATGGTGCTTGGCGCTGTCACCTCACAGCTTCAGAAAACAGGTTCTAATCTTGGCTTGACTGTTGTGTGTGGAGTTTGCATGTTCTCCTCAACTCTCTCTCTGGTTTATCGTTCGTTGTCTCTCCACCGGCGTCTCTGATCAAACGTGGCACGCAATTATAATTTAACATAATCTCTCCTTTTCTTCTCATTTTGCATCCGTATGCCCAGGGGCACAGGCAGGTAAATGACAGCTCTGACTGAGCAGGGCGGATTTACAACGGCACAGGAGAACGTTTAAAGAAGCGTTTAATTTGGGCTGTTTATCCCCTCCAGCATCAGTTCACTGAGGAGACTCAAACATTATGAACCATAAAGACACATGCTACTAAAGGTACTTAAAGTAAAAAAAAGGAATAGTATTATTATTTCTTTTTCTTTCTCTTTCTGTAGCAGGACGTCTTTTATTGAGGGTAAGGGGTACAGGACCATGACGCCGAGGCCACGTAATGGTTTAACGACATCTGCAAAAAAAAGTCAGACAAAGTGTCCTTATCATCTTTATTTGGGTTTTTTAAATAAATGCTAAATCCTAAATCTCTCATAACTAGACATAATATTCAGTAATGCCATAAATCCCGATCTTTAACCCAAACTATAGTTATCATCGAAACACTCTCACTGCATTGTAGTCCAAAGATCTGCAACTTCAACCGTTGATTACACCAGTTCTTTTTTGAAACTCCACGACACGACTTAATTTAAAACACTTATGCAAAACTTTTAGAAGTATTATATCGTTATTTAAATATGACAGAAATAGGGACAAGGATAAACCATTTAATTAATAACAAAAAAGAAATGAGAAGCTTCATGTTGCTCCTGCTAGGGTTAAACGTGTTGATGTTAATCAGTGCAGTAATTAATAATACATGCAACACCGTTTAGTTTAGTGTATTAGTACAAGCTTCTTGCAGTGTTCAGGTGGTTATTAGTGTGGTCGCACGATCTTTGTACATTTTGCATAAGAAGGCTGGATTGTATACACTACACATACTGCGCAAATAACGAGTACTTTCAGTACTTTCAGCACTGCCTGGGCACCACTACCCACCACTACCACTAGGACCCCGGTTGGAACCCGACAGGATACAAACAATTGCTTTATCAGCTGAGCCATTCTTAATCTAATCCCGCCTCTGGTGAGTGTGCTGTCTCTGATGCGGCTGGTTGCCAGGTCCACCTATTCTAAGGCTCTTGGGGCCTATTTTCTATAAAGTCGCCTACAAATATTGGTAACCTAGTTGTGGGTTGAGGGTTGCAGGTTTACAGGTGCTCCCCGACTTACAAGGGGGTTACGTACCGAAAACATTGTAAGTTGAATGTAGATAAACTACATCATAGTGTAAAATCAGTTCGGCAAAATCATTAACATAAAGTGGTGTCATTTATTGAATAATAAATGGAGGTGAGATGAGGTTTGTGGATCAGACTGTGAGTCGGATCTCAGTTTCCCAGGGTGTGGGGTCATGTCTGTGTCCAGGGTACCAACTGCCCATTGTTCGATGCCAGTCTTGCGTTAATCTGGTTCTGTCTGCATTCCTGATGGCACTGGGGTTGAAATCAAGTTCCAGTGCCATCTGTTTCTGTCTGCCTCGTTATTGAATTTCATAGTCTGAGTTAAAGTTAATTGAATCCAGGGGCAGGGCAAGTGGTCCATGTTGCCAGTCAAGTGGGACACCTGTCAAGTTTAAAAGGATTGGCACCTAGATTAAGGGTTAGAGACACTAACATATAAGCGCTGTCTTCTTTTTGTACTTGTAATGGCTTTGCATTAAATCTGAGGCTTTAGGACTTTGTGCATCTCCAATGTTGATGAACATCTAAGGGAATTTCGCCTCGTATTTGTACCCCGAGTTCCAAGGGTGCCATGTAGGTACTAGCTCCCTTTTTTAGTTTATATCTTCTCCTTCTCTGGCATGTTCCATTAAGACACCTCTCACGTCCGGCGCTCTCCACGACCCTCGCGCAATTACTTCTTTATCGTAACATTAGCGCCGTTCTCTTCCTTTAGCGTCGACCTCAACGCAACCTTCAGCTCCGGCGTCCCGCTTAATGCAATCAGACAGGAAATTACTCCGCCACACATCGCGTCTGTGGTCATATAAACACCGGAGCCTTCTGGAACGACTCGTCTTTCCGCGTTAATCGGACCGCCGCTGTAGGGAATGAGATGAGGAGGCATGGAGCTTTTCTCATTGCCTGGTGTTCATCAGTTTGTAATCAGAATCTGCCTGTTTGGTTCTGTTGCTGCGGGCGTCCTGCAAAGATCACACCAAGAGAAAGCATGATGGAGGAGGTCAGAACAGAATAATGGCAACATTCACTGATTTGTTCATTTTACATACCTGTTTAATCCAATTCACGGTTACAGTTGGGATGGAGGTGGGGACAATTGGGCAGAACAGGGCACAAGACCAGAACCAACCTGGGAGAACATGCAAACCACACAGACAATGATTTGACCCCTGCTCTCTGAACCTGTGAGGCAATAGCACTATCTGCTGTGCCACCGTGATACCCCCTAATAGGAAAAACAAAATCGCTCAGTGCTATGATACTGGTGTCTCCAAAAAGACTGTAGGAATGTTTTGGCTTTCTGTAAATCTTAAAAGGGGCGCTTGGGGCGCATCATGCCCTGGCACTCAAGCAGCAACCTGTACCCAGCCCTGCACCCTGTCCAGGCCACGCATATGCCCGCACCCAGTGATCTCCATCCCAGTGATCAGCGTTTGTTTAATAAAGTTAGATTTGAGAGGATTTTGGTCTTTTAATTCTTTCATGCATAAAAACTGAGCTGTGAGGAATTGAGAGTTGTCTCAAAAGTAGCTGGTTGCCAGGTCCACCTGTTCTCATCAACACTAGGCCTATTTTCTATAAGGTTGCTTACAAATATTAGTAATGTAGTCGTGAGTTGCATGTTGCAGGTTTTGGCGGACTTGTTTCACAAGTGTACAGGTGCTCCCTGACTTACGACGGGGTCCGGCAAAATCATTTCTATTTTATTATAAAGTGTCAAATAGTGTCATTTATGGAGTAAGGCATTGACAGTGAAGAGCATAATGACTAGTCCATTGATGCTGCTGTCTGGATTCCCAGCATCTATGAGATCTGGCAACCCTGAAATTAAAAGCAGTATATGCTCTAGGTTTACATCTCATATATCTGTGAGATTATTGGCTGGTTGTGAAGCAGAAATTTGATTCGATTACTGACAAAATCTGATTTTCTGCAGTTTATCGGATTATTAAGAGCATATTAACACACTCGCTGTCTTCTTGCCAGGGGCATCTGGAGTCCTTGGAGTTTGTATATGAAAGATCGGCAATAATACTGATCCAATATTTACAAATTAAATAAATAAGACTATGAATAGTAATAATAATATTCTCCAGCAGTATTAAGGGCAGGATGTATGGCGGGGTGTGTTTGCTGAGGGTTGTGTGTGCAGCGTGTTGATGGCTGGCTCACGGGGGGCTCGTTTGCGCAGCCGGTGCTCTCCTAAATGAGGCTCTGCTCCTGCTCGGCTGAAATAAATAGCTTTTAATAACGTTCCCCTCCGACATCCCAACCTGTGCCCTGATATAACGCCGTTGATGTAGAGCAACAAGTAACCGGAGACGTGCTGCAGACGGTGTGATGTTTACAGTGAGGAACTTTTGATACCGGTCTGATTAAATATACATGAACGATTCACTGAGCAATCCTTTCATCCGGAACCCTGAGGTGGTCTGTGTGATCTCGGGCTGGATTTATCAGCACTTCCGCTTCCTAGACCTCCGTCTGGCACTCTCTGTGGGACCGACCGTCAGCTGTGTTCACACACACACACACACACACACACACACACACACATACACACAACCTTAAAGGAACAGGGTTTGGTCTTGATTAGAGCCTAATTGTTGACTTCGTACTCGCCGAACCACGAATAACGTAGGTTATATCATTAAAGCAGTACACGTTAAAATGGAAGATATATTAGACGGCAGGTGAACAGTCTGTCCTCGTAGTGGACGTCTTGGATGTGGTGAAGGCCTGATTTCCATTGGAATGCACTGTCAGTAATGGTCAGTTCATCATATTCCCATACCAGGTAGCGCTTTGGCATCTAAGTGTGTACTTCAGCTAATCTGCTCGCACCCGTGCAGTATGTTGAGCTTCTCTTTACTGATACACTCAGTAAAACAGTCAGGAAAGCAGTGCTGAGAAAGCACTTGACTTCACCACCGGGTATTTTGTTGGTGCTCCGCAGAGGATGGATGGTTGCCCAAGCCTTAAATAAAGATGTCCTGCTACAAGGACAAGCCGAATCGAAAATGAGGAAGCTGTCAGTCTCGGTTCTCGGTCCAGCGTTTATGGAGGAGCCTGGGGAACAGCGAGGATGCAGAGCTATGACAGACTATGGTTAGGTGTGTGAAAGTTTACAAAGATCACATATAATGTTATTAATCATTTTGATATTGTGAATAATGTGAGAACGTTATTGCCCAAAGAGAGGTTCTGGAGTTCTCCATGTTCCTTTCTTTTTATGTATAGGCACTTTTCTTGCCACTATCGCTCTAGGCTTGAGGTTGTGGGCCTTGTTTGGTCCTTGCCTGTCCATCACAGGCCATCATCCACTCGCCCCCTCATTGATAAGAATGATTTAGAGTAACTGATTGTGGTACATGACTGGCATGTTTTTGTAAAGCAGATACACAAAAACATTTGGAGAACATGCCAATCTTCACATAGTAACCAGATGTGAGAAACAACCAACTGAGCAGCACCAACCGACACCCTAGGGAGAGTTCAGAGTCGTCCATTTTGTCAAGTTACTGTTTGTGAAGGTTGGTGGAAACTAGAGCACACAGAATATATGGACATGAGGAGAACATACCAAGCTGCACACACTCTAACAAGAGGTGAGGCTCAAACCCAGATTTGTGGAGCACCCAACTTAGTCCTTTGCATGTCCCGAATGCTCCCCATCATGGCGTTTTTGTGAGCGGTTGGAAATCTGGAGAACATACCAAACTCTACAAACAGTACCCAGGATTAAGGATCAAACCCTGAGTCTTGGAGCTCTGCAGCACTAATAAACGCCAAATAGGATGTGTCCTAAATGCTCTGCAACCAGAGGTGACCTCAAGAGCTCAAATGAAATGTGTTCAAAATCCCAGTTCAAACCTGGGCTGCTGTTGCTACCTCTGAAGTTTGGTATGTTCTTGCTCTGTTTGTGCCAGGTGCTGTGAAGGACTCCATATTCTATTCGAACCCAAAGCAACACTAATCAGGATAAAGAGTGACACGATGATAAAACGTGACTCGTGTGATCTGGAAATGATTGATTCGCTTTTTAAATCCAGAAAATTGAAATAGAGTTTTATAAGATGTTCTGATGTTTGTTGTTGTGTGGATGGAAGAACCCCGGCATGAAGAACAGAGCAGAGCAGAGCAGAGCAGGATGAAATGATAAAGCGCTGAAGGTGAAGGTGGCCTGCCATCCAGGAGGAATGTGGGAGAGCGTCTTCAAAGGCTCGGCCGTAAACAAGTGCTGCGGCTGTAAATATTCATGATACGGGACTGGTCCTGCTCGTGGCTTTCATCTGCAGCAGAGCCGGGGATTAGGACCGAGAGAGGAAAAGAAACAGCGAACGTTCAGCCTTCAATCAGGGCAGCCCGATCCGACGCTCAATTACCTGACGGATGAGAGCTGTGGTACCCAGACTGCAGTCCGACCACATCTTGGATCTTCTGTCCTGAACCATCTGACCCTGATGAGGACATGGTTCTGATTTATATTATATATCCAGTTATACAGTACTATATACTGTAGCCACTGTGACTCACTAAGATGAAGGAATCATACATACAGTGGGGCAAAAAAGTATTTAGTCAGCCACTGATTGTGCAAGTTCTCCTACTTAGATAGATGTGAGAGGTCTGTAATTTTCATCATAGCTACACTTCAACTATGAGAGACATAATGAGGAAAAACATCCAGGAAATCACATTGTAGGATTTTTAATGAATTTAATTGTAAATTATGGTGAAAAATAAGGATTTGGTTAATAAATTTGGTTCAACTCAATACTTTGTAACATAACCTTGTTGGCAATGACAGAGGTCAAACGTTTCCTGTAAGTCTTCACCAGGTTGGCACACACTGTAGCTGGTATTTTGGCCCATTCCTCCATGCAGATCTCCTCTAGAGCAGTGATGTTTTCTGGCAACACGGACTTTCAACTCCCTCCACAAATGTTCTATGGGGCTGAGGTCTGGAGACTGGTTAGGCCACTCCAGGACCTTGAAATGCTTTTTATGGAGCCACTCCTTCGTTGCCCGAGCGGTGTGTGTTGGGATCATTGTCATGCTGGAAGTCCCAGCCACGTTCCATCTTCAGTGCTCTCACTGATGGAAGGAGGGTTTGGCTTAAAATCTCACGATACATGGCCCCGATCATTCTTCCCTTAACACGGATCAGTCGTCCTGTCCCCTCTGCAGAAAAACAGCCCCAAAGCATGAGGTTTCCACCCCCATGCTTCACAGTAGGTATGGTGTTCTTGGGATGCAACTCAGCATTCTTCTTCCTCCAGTTGAGTTTTTACCAACAAGTTCTATTTTGGTTTCATCTGACCACATGATATTCTTCCAATCCTCTTCTGGATCATCCATATGCTCTCTGGCAAACTTCAGACGGGCCTGGGCATGTACTGGCTTAAGCAAAGGCACTGCAGGATCTGAGTCCCTCTCGGCATACTGTGTTACTGATGGTAGCCTTTGTTACTTTGGTCCCAGCTCTCTGCAGCTCATTCATCAGGTCCCTCCGTGTGGTTCTGGGATCTTTGCTCACCGATCTCATGATCATTTGGACCCCACGGGATGAGATCTTGTGTGGAGCCCCAGATCCAGGGAGATTATCAATGGTCTTGTATGGCTTCCATTTTCTTACAATTGCTCCTACAGTTGATTTATTCACACCAACCTGCTTGCCTATTGTAGATTCACTCTTCCCAGCCTGGTGCAGGTCTACAATTTTCTTCCTGGTGTCCTTCAACAGCTCTTTGGTCTTGGCCATGGTTGAGTTTGGAGTCTGACTGTGTGAGGCTGTGGACAGGTGTCTTTTATACAGATAACGAGGTCAAACAGGTTCCATTAATACAGGTAACGAGTGGAGGACAGAAGAACTTCTTAAAGAAGTTGTTAACGGTCTGTGAGAGTCAGAAATCTTGCTTGTTTGTGGGTGACCAAATACTTATTTCCCACCATGATTTACAATTACATTTTTTAAAAATCCTACAATGTGATTTCCTGGATTTTTGTTCTCATTTTGTCTCTCATAGCTGAAGTGTAGCTATGATGAAAATTACTGACCTCTCTCATCTTTCTAAGTAGGAGAACTTGCACAATCAGTGGCTGACTAAATACTTTTTTGCCCCACTGTATAAAGGTTCACAAAGATTCGATATTATCGACTAAGCACATGTTGTTTATTAAAGGATTGACTGGGAGAAAACTCACTCCTGATCAGTAAGTCGATGTCTGAATCAGTGAATCGTTCAGTTATAACTCTGATTCATTGCTCTCCCATTCTGAATCATTTAGTCACAACCGAGATTCACTCCTCTTTTGTTTACAAATCAATGTTTGTTCAGTGAGTTAATGAATCATTTGACTGATGGCTGAAAGTCGCGTTTGCCTTGTTTACTGCGTTGTTTATTGGATCAGCATTTGAATCAGTGAATAATTTGCTTATGATTGAGATTCTCATCTCTTTTGTTTCATAGGTCCCTGTTTGAATCACTGCGTCATTTGGTCAGAGATTTGCTCCTCTCTTGTTAGGTGAGTTAGTGTGTGAATCAGTGAATCATTCAGGGACAAATCAGATTTGCTCCTCCCCTGTTCAGCAGGTGATTCTTTTGTTCTCCTCTGTCTTGTTCAGAGCATCAGTGTTTGAATCAGTGAATCATTTGACTGACAGAGTCGCTTCTGTGTTGCTTCCTGGATCAGCTGTTGAAGCAGTGAATCATTTGACGATTGACTGAGAGTCATTTCTGTTTCATTTATTAGATCTGTGTTTGAATAAGTGAATCATTTGACTGATGAGAGTCGTTTATTTCTTGTTTATTGAATTAGAGAATCATTTAACTGATGACCGAGAATCACTTCTGTGTTGGTTCTTGGCTCAGCTATTGAAATAATGAATCATTTGACTGATGAGAGTAGTTTCTGTGTTGTTTATTGGATCTGTGCTTGAATCAGTGAATCATTAGATTATGATTGAGATTCTCTTCTCTTTTGTTTAATAGATCCGTGATTGAATCGCTGAATCATTTGCTCAGTGATTTGCTCCTCTATTTCTAAATCTCTGGAGAGTGTCAATGCATGTAATAAATCTGTGCTGAACTGGGAGTGAAAATAAACTTTTTTGACCATGTTTAAATGTTTGATATTTTTGTCTTGATGGAGCTGTTTGGTCTGGTTTGGTTGAATCCTTTACCCGTCTGTGTGACCCTCGTTCCTTCTGGGAATTTGTGGGTTTTCCGAGCAGACAGATCAGAGCCCAGTGAAGGAGAACGCTAGAGTAGGATTGAGATGTACGATCCGGATGGCTCGGTTCCTCATCCCTCATGGTTCCTTCTCAAATCCAGCTTAGTTCCGAACAGCACTCGCTGTCAGATTTAGGGGTTATACAGAGGACACGTGGGCGCCAAAAGATTAGAGATCAGACGTGTTTTAGGCGTGAATTCATCACAGGGCTGGAGGATGAGACGCAGAAACATCAGACCTGTAACGGTGATGCACTGAAAAGGAAAACGTTTGTGATCCCTTGTGAGTTGCAAATCAATTATGTCATTCTAAGCAACATGGCTAAATACTTTTGTTTTTTGGTTGGTGTTGACAGAGCAGGTTGAAATTAGTTGCATATAAGTTACAAAGATATATAAATGATATCTGGTTTCGATGGTTAAACTGCTGCAAGCCTTTTATTGGAATTGTTTTATCAAACAACATTTGATTCTACAGATTCAGATCTACAGGCTAAGCATCGCAGAATGCCTTGTAAATTAGAACTTAATCTAAAATTATAACGCTGCTTATGTTCCGTTGTAACCAGTGCCGTAGAAATAAATCTGACTTGGCTTGACTTATTTTTCTGTAGTCTCTTATAAGTTCATGCCATGGTTACCAGATCCTCTTATTCTAAGCAACTTTGGGCTTCTTTTCTATATAGTCCCTCACAAATTTGTGTCATGGTTGCCAGATCCTCTTATTATATCCTTGACATTGGGCTTATTTTTCTGTAAAGTCGGTTAGAGATATTGGTTGTTGCAGGTTTTTCTTTCCTATTGTCTAAGTGTAGTTGCTTATTTGGACTTACTCTCTGATCCTGTATCTCTCTCTCCAATATTACTGCAAGTTGGTTGGGTTCAATGTTTAATTTTAAAAGGAAAATAGACATTATTATTTTATTAATTTAAGTGGTCACTCTCACATTGTAATAAGTCGCCTGTTTTTTTGTTTTGCTTTTTTGAGCCAATTTGCTTCTTCTGGGCTTGATTCCATAAACCCGATTGCTTGTTCCTTTAGTAGGGTCTGGCAACCCTGATTGTGTCTAAGTAAGTTTTTTACCGGTCGTGTCCTTGCTTGCTCGTTGAAATGAAAAAGGATACCAGATTCTTGTTATTCTTTAGTGTGTTAAAGGTTTTATATAAAGGCAAAAACATAAACAAACAAAAATGCAGAAGCTTTAAGGGTTATCAACTTCTAGAAATTGCTCTAGAAGAGCTCTAATGAGCAAATTTCATCTTGCCAGAGGTGGGATACGAACCAGAGTGGTTTAGTTGGCAGAGCTCTGGTTCCCAGTGCTGAGCTTCCCAGGTTGATGCCAGTCCTGGGTTTACTCCAGTTTGTCTGCATGTCTGACGGCAGGGTTGTATTTCGCCTCCTCAGAGTCCTGGATCTGGGGTTGCCTCTGCAGACGAAAGGAAGCCACAAAGAAAGAAAATCTGGGTTTCAAAAGACTCTGCTTTGGGACGAAGTTTGTTGGGACAGTATCATTCTGCTGTTCCTGTGGAGCACGGTGAAGGAGCGCCATGATTTGGTGCATCTTGAACTCATTGACAGAATAACGAGCTCATATTTTATTATGGCTTTAAGAAACGTGAACCGTGCTAAAGCGGTAACACCTCACTTTAATCCCACACACACACACACACACACACACACACACACACACACACACACACACACACCTCCAGCACACCGCTCTTCTCCGGTGGATTAATCTGCCAATCTGATTCCTATGAAATATGCATGAGTGGAGGTACAAGGTTCGCCGAGGGAGCGGCGGCTAGCGTTCACACACGAGCAGCGCCATCGCGGACTTTTAACCCGCTTCACAGACCCGCGTTTATAGATCAGAAATGGAAAATGTCACATTTTAAGCAGACTACAGTTTAATCAATGAAGCATCCGTATTTTTAATTAAAGCTCCATCATCTGCCCCCAAACCAGCGCCTTAAGCATGCACTTATTCTGTCACCTGTCACTCACCTGCCCCCTCAGCGTGGGACGGCCCCCTCCCCGGTGTCACAGACCCGGTAATCATCCTGAATGCCATAATAAGCAGGAATGAGAGCTGGAGAATAAAACGACATGAAGGATTCAGATCAGGATCTGCTTCGTCTACAGGCTGGCACAAACCTGCTTTTCTCAGTCCCAAAATATTGTACGTCTGTTAAAAAATATTAAGTCACTTTTACCTTGTAGCCAAAAATGTACATTTGTATACTGAGTAAGTTTGGCTGCCAAGAAAACAAGTACAAAATAGTTTTAAATGGAATTAAGAAATTAAAATATGCCATTTCAACAAATTTAAAAATATTTTCATCAGAAATGTAGTCTGTCCTGCCTGTGTTTTATGTTTTAGTATGTTATATATTTTTTTGCTTTATTTTTATTTTCTGTATTTTATTCTTTATTGTCTTATTTTTTATTTTTTCCTATTTGCTTATGTTTTATTCTGTTATAAATTATTTTTCATTTATTTGTTATTTTTCTATTTGATTATATTCTCCATTTTATTCTGTTTTATTATTTTATATTTTATTATATTTTCTGCTCGATTATATTCTCTGTTTTATTCAGTTTTATTTTATATTAGTGTATTTCTTATACTTTCTCTTTGATTATATTCTTCAGGTCATTCTGTTATCAATTATTTTATATTTTATTTGTTATTTTCCTATTTGATTATATTCTCCATTTTATCCTGTTTCATTATTTTATTTATATATTTTTTTCTATTTTATTATATTTTCCATTTTATTCTGTTTTATTATTTTATATGTTATTATTTTATTATTTATGAAATTGTAATATATATTTAATTCTTACATGTAACATATAGGCTGCTTAAACAGGTTGGGTCCCATTGAGTCTCGGTGCTCTGGAGATTTTTTCCTCCTCACATAGGGACTTTTTCCTTGCCACTGTCGCCTTAGGCTTGCTCAGTTAGGGCTGTGGATCTAGATATTTATAACACTGCTTTGAGACGATGCTCCATTATAAAACACTGTATAGAAATAAATCTAAGACTTAATTGACTTGCTAATGCTTAATTAATGTGCAGACTCCCGAGTTTTGTCCATAGGCATCATATGAATGTCTCTTTTTAAGTTGTTTACAGGTTTTGCACAATTATTGCACTTTGCACGGCTGGATCACGTCCATGCATGATCCCATGCTGATGCACACCGGCCACTTTATTAGGCACACCTGTTCAACTGCCTAGTCTGATGACTCTTGATTTCTTTTTTATTCCTTATTGTTTGTAGCCACCAGGAGGTTGTGGGTTCAGACCTGAGGAGGTGTAAATACTCTCAACCTATGCGGTGTGAGTTATCTTGAGCGCCTTCATCCAGCCTGTCCGTTTTATCTTCCTGCTATTGATTGGCGGATCCGTCAGCAGTTTGATGCCAAATTAGTCGGGAAAAGCTTCAGAATTAGCGCTCGTCTGGCTCAAAGACTTCCCGCTGCTTGCGACCCGGCTACGCTTTGATTGTAAGGAAGAAGGAGCGTGAACGTGGATCAAACCTTCTCCCGCGAGCCTCGATAAACCCGCGAAAGCCCTCGGGAGGAGCTGCGAACTCTCGTTAACATCGTCTCCGTCAGATCTCGGAGGAGCGGCTTAGCGGAGGATGAAAAGGCCGCGTTCCTAAACCTTTGGGCGCACAAAGAAATAAAAATAGCGCCTCTCTCGCTAATGGAACGCAAAAGGTGACTCGTTTGTTCTGGGGAAGCGTAAACAAGATTTCTCCGAGACGTCTCGCTGCCTCGTTAGCCTTTGTTGCCTCGTTATCGCTCCGGATAGACGCGGCTGGGAAGGAAAAGTGCGGCTCAGTCCTAGCTATAATCGCGTTAGAGGCGAGGAGGGTTTGCTTTGAAAGAAAACGTAATCCAGGCTTGCTTTCAGGTCCGTGATGACGCTTGAACTTTGTTTAAGAGCGGTGACGCTTCCTTAGAGGACCATTTCTGCCATTAACTGGGGTCAGCTCTGGACCTTTGGACTTTCGAAACTTGGTCCAACTCTGATGAAACTTCCTCCTTGTTCCATCATTATTCTAAAGCGATGCCGCTACTCCACCATGCTTCACGGTCGGCGTCATTTCTTGTGTTTATCTGCAGAGATCTTGTTAATGTCCGGCTTTTCTTTAGTCGTTGTTCTTCCAGCTTGATTGATTAGTTCTTTGGAGATGCCCTGTGTCCGTGAAAGGTCGAGAGAGGAAGTGAAAGCGCTGCCTTTCCTCCTCTCGCGTTGACAGAAAGGCCAGAGGGTCATCTCGATCTTCGCGTTCGTCCTGCCCCGCTACGCTGTGTGGTTTCTTAACACGACACGCGCCGCAAACTTAACCTCGCCCGGAAAAGTTCAGACGTGTATAGAGAGGAGAAACTTTTCTTCCTTGCCCTCAGTTTGAACCTCGGAAAGCTCGAGTTCCTCTGCAAGAAGCGTGGAAAAGCGAGCCAGCTGGGGCGGGGCGGCTTATGGATGGTAAATAATCCCGTACAGCTTGAAATCTCCTCAGATAGGTCCAGCTCGAGCGTCCTGCATGATTTAAGAACCCATTCACGACACGATGAGGTTCAGGGCTGGGCCAGCATGATAGGTGGAGGCTGGTGATTAGCATGATGCCCGTGTGTGTGTGTGTGTGTGTGTGTGTGTGTGTGTGTGTGTGAACACACTCTAGAGATAAAGCGCTGTGTCTGACCCCCGGGTGTCCTGCTGCATCTGTGTGCCAGTCTGTCAGAACGTGAGCAGATGTTTCACCTTCAAACACCTCCAGCGTTCAGCGCGTCTGCAGATGGACACGAAAACCGTCTAATGTACAATTATACCACGGTTACTTCCGACCCCGCAATCTGATTGGCTGAGAGACGTTCTAGACCTGCCAATTTGGCATGAAAATGACTCTGACCGAAGATTTAAGCATTACTCTAAAACGAAGACAAACAAAGCAGCAAGGTTATAATTATTCAAGTAAAAGACTGCTGACATTAATGATAACGAGTTTGGATATTTGGATTCAAATTTTGTTAGCTCTTAATGAGCAGCCTGATCGTTCCAATGAGCCGAGGATCATCACCCTTACAAACCAGGATCTGGATTTAAGCTGGAAAGTTCAGAGAAACGTAAAAAAGTCAGTATTTGAAACCAAAGGTCCTGGACTCTTAATGGATACACAGCGGGACTGAAGATCCGTTTGAGTCCCATCAGCAGAAATGCTGGAGCAGCTTCTAGCTGGGTTTGGTTTGATGGATCAGCAGAAATGTTCCGGGAGAGTTATACAGCATCAGCAGCTCCGCCGGTTCCAGCAGCTCCTTCTTTCTGGTTTCCTTCACAGCGTTTGCTGGTGTTAAACTCGGCCTCTCTCATTAAACACCATCCCCAACTGATCGGAGCTTCATTCATGGATCTGTTAAGCCCAGCTCTGATTAACCCGACCAGCTGCTGATGATCTAGAACTCCGACTTTAACATTTCTGACTCAAAAAAAGCATTACAGTCAGGCAGGCATGAACTTCTTTCTTTCTTTCTTTCTTTCTTTCTTTCTTTTGCATTCATATCTTTCTTTTTTCTCAGTATTGTCTTTTGCCTTTTTTTCTGTCTATTTTTCTTCCTCTTTAATTATTTTTAGTATTTCTTCCCTTCTTTCTTTCTTCATTAGCATTCATGGCTTTCTTTCTTTCTACTGTTTGTTCTTTCTTTTCTTTCTTTCTCCTCTATTTTTCTTTCTTTCTCTTCTATTTTCAGTAATTCCCTTTAACCTTTCTTTCTTTCTTTCTTTCTTTCTTTTCTACCATTTTCTCTTTCTTTCTTTCTTTCTTTCTTTCTTTCATTCTTTATTTCTTACCATCTTTAGCATTTGTGGCTTTCTTTCTGTCTTTTCTTCCTTTCTACTGTTCATTCTTTCTTTCTATAGCTCGCTCTTTTTCTTTCTTTTTTCACTGTTCTCTATAGCCTTTCTTTCTCTCTATTGTTCTTTCTTTGTTTCTCTAGCTTCAGCTAACTAATTTAGAATTAAGGAACGGAGATTATAATGTTGATCCTGTGCTTTGGTTCTAGCACCGGGGTCTCACTCTGATTTGCTTCTGTTGGTAGAACAGTGGATCTCAGTAACAGCCTGCCTTATAAATCAGAAAGATGTTAATTACTGAATGAAAAACTAAAGCTTATCAATCGATATATTTGTGTTTAGTCCACCTTTGAGCATTGTAACAATTGCTCCTCTCATCGTTCGTACCCAAACCAGTGGAACTTCTTGTCCTCCATTACTACAGCTACTCCAGACTGACGCTAACGAGATTCTCCCCTCCTGCTTTACTCCGGCAACAAAGAAATGATAAGGAACTTCTACTGAAAGACTTTCATCCCGTGAGGACTGCGTGGGGATAATTACCAATTAGAGCACCCGTCAGACGTGTGTGTGTGTAGGTGTGTGTGTGTGTGTGTGTGTGTGTGTGTGTGAGTGTGTAGGTGTGAGTGTATGTGTGAGTGAGTGTCGGTGCCATGCAGGGGTCTGAGGGACAACTGAGCAGTCAGCCGTGTGGAACTGCACATCATATTATCCCCAAAATTTTAATCTAATGCTCCAGTCGTTTAACCCAATCACTCATCAGGTTTGTCAGCTAATTTTAAGGAGGACATACGTCCTGAAATAACCCCGAAACGTCTTCTCTTCCAGCCCCAGTGAAGGCCCATCTACCTGTCTGTACTGGAAAAGGAGGTGTGGCATAGATCAGGTACAGTACTGTGCAAAAGTCTTAGGCCAGCATTCGATTTTGTTAGCAGTGGTAAATTTCAAGCTTGGATTTGTTGCTCCATAACCCTCTTTTCCACTGATCTTCATTCCTATCTTTGTAGCGTGTTAGCCTTTTCACCTTGTTCCCCTTCTGAAAAAGTGGCTTTTTTTTCTTCACTACCCTTCCAAATGTACCCTTCCTAATAAAGCTTCAGACTGTAGTTACCACGTTACCTATAGAAGCTGTTTTGTCTGATTGCTTTCAGTATTAAAAATTGTTGCATTCTAATTAATACATTTAAAAAATAATTAGATATGGTCATGATACTGTTGCAAAGCAATGGTATATCTAGTCTAATCTAATGGTGGCCTAAGACTTTTGCACAGTACCGTCTTCCGGAAGAGAGCAGGAAACTGACTGAGAAGTGTGCAGAAACTGTGAGAAATGAACGCATTTAAGTCTGGCGGCTGCATCGCAAAGGCACATCACTTCTTTCTGCATTCGCTTCTCCCACCATAGTGCGTCAGCTTTAAGAACCCAAATGCAAAAAAAATTCATTCTGAAATGGAAGCTAATTCGGAACTGTCACCAGATCCAGGAACAAAACTCATCTGAGAGTTAAAACCGGCCTCCTTAATCGTTATCTCACCATTTATAAGTAGCTAAGCTTGAGCCAAACGCCACCAGCTGAAGCTGTGTGTGTTGAACAAAACGTCGTGTTTAATAAACCTTTGTGTGCCAGAGGATTCCGAGGTTCCACTGTACAGTCGCGAACAGGCAGAAAAACGTCAATTATCTCGTACGTGTAAAGCGATATTTTAAACATCGTTAGGACCAGCAGGCGTTTTTCTTTCCCTATCAATTTTTTCTTTTATTTTCTCTTTCTTTCTTTATTTCTTTCCTACTCCAGTCCATCTTCAGTTGACAGCGTGCCTCGACGTTTCTCTGTGCATCTGTTTTTAGCTTTTTAATAACCACCTATCAATCAGTGGTTCCTTCTTTCTTTCTTTTTTCTTTATAAGCCTCCTCGCTGTCTGTCACAACACGACTCTTAAACTGGGTCACGTGTAGAATTAATATCTACATCAGAACAATTCCAACTCTGTAGCTCTATTTAGGTTAGTTTCTCACTCAGCTGCCTCTGTGCTGTAGTTTAGCATGTTCTCCTCTCCTCTCAGTCTGTACCTTTATACTCTGCGTGGCTGGAACGATCCGGCTCTGGAACGGGCGCGTTCTCTTGTTCTGTGAACATCTGGAGATCTGCGAAGCAGCAGATGTTTGTACGTGCGTCAGATCCTGCCATACGATCCGACTGGCACGGGTCTTCAGTGACTGGCTCGGTAGAAGCGCCGCACGGACCATAAATAACCCCGCATTTGTCCGTGAATAATAAACGAGACTCGCAGATGGTTCTGACGTGCCTCGGAGCAGTGTGTCACCGTCTAATCTGCATGTGTCTGATCACATGGGTGCACATCACAGATTTCAGACTTGAAACCGTCACTCCGTTTGCGTCGTGCTGAAAGTCTGATGTAGGGCCGAGAGATGGACGGTGATGGAGCTGACGCAATGGAGCAGAAAGACGGAGAGACCAAAGTCCAGCGTGTGTTGAACATAAGATGAGGACCATCTTGCGGTATTAACGAAATACTTGACCCTGAATGAGTTCTGACCCTTTTTGACCTGCAGAAGGCTCTAATACAAAGTCTAATATGACACACACACACTCGCTCAGATCACTTAAGGGTCGCTTTACCACCACCTGGCGCTATTTATGTAAGTAAGAGAGACGAGAGGCCGCCGGGGGCGCCTGATGGACAGGTTTTGGGGAGCGGTGATCATGTTCGGTGATAATCGCTGGAAGGTGAATTGCCCATCATGGGAACAAAGAAAGATCCTCTTTACGTTCACGCCCTCAAACCACGACATGTCAAATCCAGCAGAGAAAAAGAAAGAGAGGGAACAAGCGATTGATCTTCATCTCGGCTTTGTTCCTCGGCGTTAAACCCAGCATCAGTAACGGATCGCAGGATTTCTTTAAAAAGCAATCAATTTGCTGGATTTTGTGTGAATGAGGCTCTGATTTTGAGCTGCGCAGGAGAGAAAATGATCGTAATTGCTCAAAGATTCGGAAAGCTACGTCATTTTGGAGCGTGGGAGTGAAATACAAGAGTTATTCATCCTGCATTTGTACTGGCTAAGAGCGAAAGATCTGAGTGAATCATTTAACAAGTTAGTGATTCAATCACAGAGTCGTTCATCAGCAACCAAGAGGAGCAATTCTTTGATATGACCAAATGATTCACTGATGCAAACACTGACTCGCTCAGTAACTGAGTTTAAAATCTCAGTTGTGACCAAACGGTGTGATAATTGAAACACTGACCTTCTGATTCACTCATTCAGACTACAAATAAAAGAATTTTACTCCCTGAATGAGAGAGGAAAATCACTGATTCAAAGACTGAATCACTATGAAATGAGGAATCACTGAATCTTAGTTATTCTTAGTAATGCAGAATGACTCACTGATTCATATTGAGTCACCGAGTCACTAATTTAACTTCACTGAACGTGAGGCGATTCAGTTTCTGTTTGAGGAATCGACTTCAAGCTCACGCTTCACTGAATCGACTTCCTTTTTGTTTGACGCATAGTCATTCGATTCTATGGGTGAATCAAAACTCGAACGAATCGACTCGTCTGTCGAATAAAAAGACGTTAAAATGTTAAATAAAGGATTTAGCCTTTAAAATCATGCTAAACGATTGTGTTTATAAATTTGTGTAACACCTTATGAGCTATCTGTCGTCAGAAGGAAGTGGTCTTAGCGTAGATAAGTTATTTATTTACTGATCTAAAATGAGTCGTTCTTTTTCACGAATCTCCAAATTAGTTATGAATTAAGTAAGTCATCATAACTCATGGCCCCTGGTTATTCAAATAACAGACTCTCAGGGTTTATCCTTCGCTCTAGTAAAGAAATGCTGAGCATTGAGAACCAGCACTCTGCCAACTGAGAAACTCTGGTTTGTGTGCCACCTCTGGTGAGGACAGGGCTGTCGGTTTCGTACCTATGTGCCAGGATTAGGAGGCGAAAAAGGTCTGGAGTGAAATTCGAGTTCCATTAAGCTCCTGAGTTAACAGGCCCGCTCTTGGGCAGGCTGGTACATGTGGGTATCAGGTTTAAGATTAAAATGCTTTTTATTTATACATTAACAAGTCTCGCTTCGTGTCAGAGTCGTTATCTGAATCAACATCGCACATAGCAGTGCATGATGGGAGCCGGGAGGACGGAGGCGGGGGGGGCGGGGGGGTAGTAATGTGTAATTTGATTTTGGATTTCGTGTTGCTCGCACCGTGTCTCATTTGATTAATCCGGGATTTAATTCAATCCGGAGTCGCCTGAAATAGCCTGACACTGTCGTTCTGCTCCGGTCCTGCTGATCAGAGGCCTGACTCTGCGTCCAGATGCTCCAGATGTTCACCGCCAACGCTCTCTGGTTTATGCCGCTCCTTCAATATAATTCAGGGTGTTTTAGTGCCAGTGTGCCCCACTGGTATAATAATAGGTTATAAAATGAGGGCTGTGTGCCACCTTTTTATTTAATTATCCACCAAAACCTTTAATTTGTTGCTGCTCGCTGGGTGGGCAAGGGGTCGCTGTTGTAGCGCTAGGGATGATCTACCTACTCAGCCTTGAGCTGTGTGTCTCTGGTGCCCTTTGCCGTAGAAGCGGTACACTTGTGGCACTGGCACTTGTGACGATGCCACATGATGCCCAGCCTGGCCACAGAACTGTTTTAGGGATTTGTTGTCGCATCCTAATCCCACTTTTGTTGGTCAGGGGTCTCCAGCAATCATAGGGCTGACATGTTTCAGCACCTAGGTATGATCCTCTGATCACTCCCCTCCCTCAGTCAGCAATCCAAAAAGAAGAAATTCAGGATTCAAACCCAGCTTGTAGCGCGTGCACTGCCCGAGTACCCGTGTAACTTATTTTATTTCAAATTTACGGCGCAGTCGGGAAAAAGTTTGCGAACCCTCTCTCTTCATGTGTTGTTAGAAGTTTACGAACACGTTCTCTACAGGCGCTTCATCGAATCTTGGCCCGCCTCTGCCTTCCATGTGTAAAATCTAATGAAAGAGCGTGAAGGAAAAATGGAAAGGGAAGTGAGGTGCGAATCCCAAAGCGACTCGGGTTCTCCGTCACGCTGAGAGCGCCTCGCTCATCTTCAGGCTTTGATGCTAGGAAGAAACGTGTGTATTAACCTCCCGCTGCTTGAGAAAATTCTCCAAACTCTTCACTCAGAGGCTGCTGTTTGAAACTGTCCAGGGATTTCCCAGCATGCCTTTCACCTCACCTCAAACCCGTAGCCGTGGGTTGCCACTCGGTCCTCCTGGACGGTCCCGGAGCAAGCGAGATATCACAACGATTCAGCTGTGAGATGCTTAGGAAGGAAGTCCTTGCGGTGCTCATCAGTTGAGATGAATTAATATTGAGATCATCTCTAGGCACCTCACTATGCGATGCGATTACGATTCAGAGAGATGCTATGTGATTATTCATCGATTGTTGCTGCATCTGATGCATCTTTTTTGTTTATACTGAATTTCGTTTTCTCACAGTGATTCCATGACTTTGGTTTTGTTCTGGTTGTAGATTTTGGGGATGGCTGTGTCAGTAATTTGACAGACGATGCTGTTTTTATTTAGTGATTGATTATTTTATGTGTGTGTGTTTTATAAAGATTTTATAATAATAATTTTGGTCTGGACCTAAAAACTCTCTTTGAGACGGGACGCTGCATCTCGGCTCCAAACCCCTGAGAATAGAAGTTGGGATAGAGTTAGTAATTCTCGTCGCATTTTCTTAGTTGGGAGGAAGCTTTGACGTCGCTTGTCTTCATCGCAGTGCATTTAAGAATCGCTTTTTTCAGTCTCTGCATACAGAGATTCTTCTCACACATGCTGTAGTTAAAGCTCACGTCTTGGCCCGGGCGGTTCAGGGTTCGACCCGCGGCCTTCCGCTGGAGAATGAGCGATGAGTTGAGGATGAGGAGGACCAGCCAAAGAGCCATGACGTTTAGAGACTCTTGAGAGGGGCGAGAAGACTTAAAGAGAAAACCTGGAGAAATACGGGAAATAAGTTTGAGACGGCTCTCTTTGAGGCCGAGTGCCGGTCCCACCAGACCCCGAGAGTTCACGGAGAAGTCAAGGGAAGCGCTAGACGAAAGCAGGAGAACAGAACGGGAGCCAAGGCCGAGCCGAGCGGCGTCTCATTATGCAGGCCGAACATCTTCTCCCTTCAGAGAGAGGCTTAGCGCTGGTTTTCTTCCACGCTCTCTCTCTCTCTCTCTCTCTCTCTCTCTCTCTCTCTCTCTCTCTCTCTCTCTCTCTCTGTCTCAGGATTAAAAAGTGAAACAGCAGCTTATGGCGACGCCGTCTCCCTCGACGATACGGCTGCAGCGCTGTCGTCTGCTTTTCAGGCCGTTTAACGCTCTGTTCGAAGGCTTTGGTATTTACAGGACGGAGTTTATAGCTCGTAAAGTGATTTACTCCAACAAAGAGCGAGGCCGTGCCTCGGTAATAAAGCCACTCCAGAACCCTAAAACCCAACCATCCGAAAAGGTGCCTTAACATGACATAAAGCTTGATCGGGGTGCTAATACTTTTGCACTTGCACACTACAAACATAGTGCATGCAGAAAGCGTGAATTCATTTTTATTTTATTCATAAACCACACTGTTTACACCTCACCGAATCCAAAAGCCTCCGTCTCTCTTTCACACCTCAAACAAAAGACGACTGTGGCTTCGTTTTCTCGCCGCCTTCGCCCACCGCTAGCTCTCTCTCTCTCTCGCGAGTCTTCGTAGCTGTGAAGCGTCTCGTCTGGTCTCTGCTGGCATCGCGAGTGTTTTGGAACGCGCCGATGAGGAGGGACTCGTGATCTTCATCACCTCAGAGCTTTCTCTCTCTCTCTTTCTCTTTCTCTTCTCCACACGACTGCTCCATTTCTGTCAGGCTCAGATAAAGAGCACAAACAGAAGAAACGCAGCGAGATAACAAGCAGGGGATCACACTCACATCAAAACACACACTCTGATCCGTGCAACACGTGTGTGTTCATCATGTATGATCTTCTCTCTGTGTGTGTGTGTGTGTGTGTGTGTGTGTGTGTGTGTGTGTGTGTGTGTGTGTGTGTGTTGCAAGACTTTGTAACCAAGACATGTTGCTTCTGATACTTGCTTTGATAATCATAACCATACATCTTTATTATTATTTTATTTGAAATAAGACAATTTATATTATTATAACTTATATACAATTTGTTTCTTAAATGCTAATACTAACAGTAATATTTGTATTTTTATTTCAGTTTTATTTATGTATATTTGTATTTTAAATGAATATAAATTAGTTATTACATATTATTTTTTTACTATTGTCATTATGATTATTGCCATAATAATAATAATAATAATAATAATAATAATTGTTGTTGTTGTTGTTACTGTTATTATTATACCTATATTATAACCACTGTATATTATAATAATCATAATTATTATTGTTTCTATTATTATTATTGCTATCTGTTTTTTGTTTACTATTGTCATTATTTTTTAATTATTATTGTTATTAGAGCTATAATTGTTATTATTTAATAACAATTATATAATAATTCAATAAATAATAATAACAATAATTATTATTATTGTTATTATTATTATTATTTTATTTTAAATTTCTACTATTGTTGTTATTATTATTATTATTATTATTATTATATATTTTTATTTATTTATTTATTTATTTTACTTTTATTTTTATTATTATTATTATTATTATTATTTATTGCAGTTTTATTAGATTTACATAATCTTTACCACTGAGACTCATCAGTATCTCCATCACAAATGTTAATGGGCTGCTGGGATATGTAGTTTTTTTAATCCACATCCAGAGATGACCGTATAAACCATGCAAAAAGTGATATTGCGATTTTTAAAGCAGTATGTCGAGGGTACAGTGTAGCTGGTCTCTGGGTGTCGGGTTCGTCAGGGGTCATGTCCGCTGCTGGAAGCCCTCAGACGAAGGCGAGATGGAGAATATACAGCAGAAGCCGCTGATTAAATGCTGTAAAGTGCAAGTAATTCAATGAGTCCCGGGACCACACCACACTCGCTCCATAATTCATCCCCCACTCGTCCTGTGGTATCTCCCGGCTTCCGTTGGGACAGATGATGAATGGTGAGCTCGGAGCTGCCGTATGAATTTGTTCTGCATTTATTCAGCGTGCAGCACACACACACACACACACACACACACACACACACACACACACTCGGATACACACTATAAAACTTTAATGTGATGTTTTCATTTCATCCTTCATGCTTCGATCAGTCGGCTCTCAAAGAAACTGCTGAATTCAGGACAGCGACAACAGGACCTGTAACGGCATTCGGTTTTTCATTTCTACACTTATTCACTCATTCATCTCCATCAACCACGGTATCCTGCAGAGGGTCATGGTGGGTCTGTTCCCATAAACAGTGGTGACAGGACGGACAGAGCTCCATAGTGAGGACCAAGAACTTTAATGTCTCCTTAAAGAACAGTAATGTCACTTCCATCATCAGTCTGGTTGCTGGGCTTCCATGTCTAGTCCAGGTTACAGACACGAAACCCAGACGCTGGGAAATCCTGGTGAGATGGAACAACAAACCTTCTGAGTTTGATTTCCTCTTTCGTTCCTCCAGAATTTTGTTGGTTTTGGTTGTTGCTTTGACTTGTCATGGGCTTCCTGTTAGTTTGCGGTCTCATAAGCGGACCAGAGGTGCCCCCAGTAAGACAGTTAGTTAGAGAGCCATGAGTCATTTTCTTTTGTGCAAGTGCACCACTGACCTACTTACCTTGCCAGAGGTGGGATACGAACCCAACGCTAATCCAACATCAAAGTATTTGCTGTCTGTGTTCGATGTTCTGCCTCATCAGGCACTTCCACCTTCTGAGTTTCATTCTTCTTCTGGGTCTAAGAGCTGGGTCTGTGGTAGCCCCGTGATAGTGGTCACACAATCTACAAGTGAAAAGTGAGGTTTGATTTGACGGAGGATCCGTTTGTTTGGTTCTCTCAAGACTTTCCTCAAGCACGTTCAGAAGCATCAAGATTTTCTTTCATTGTCCAACTTTCACGTTTACATTCTATTTGAAAACTCGTGATTAATAATCTTAAATCGACTTTATGACAGGATTTAAAACTGGTTTCCTACATTTTTATGGTAGCTTCACAAGAAAACTAAAGCTACATGGACAAACGTTTCCTGACCTGCTTATCCACTAACCCTCTGGACAGCAGCTTAATGTAGAAGAGGGATTTATCATTAATCTGGTCACTGCAGGTTAACGGGGTCTCCAAGGAAGCTTCTAGATTACACGTTCCCACACTGATTGAGCTGGAGGGGGATTAGAGGATTAGCAGGGAATCAGAGGCACGTGGCTTCATGGGATATGTAGTCTGTGAAGGGTAAAGGGTTCTTACGGAGAGTTTTAAAGTTTTTTTGTGTTTGAGACACGCAATTCTCCCATCCTGATAACAAAGGTCTTGCGAGATGGAATTTCGCACGGGTGAAAGCCAACTTGGAATCAACAAAAGGTCATGTTTTATCAAAAAAAACTCACGTTAGGTGTAAAGTGGCATAAACAAGTGTTTGAGATGCAATGCAGGGGCACCCCAGTGCAGGGGGCCAACGGGCCCAACCCCCTAGAACTCAACCCTGACCAAAAATGGAACTGGAATGAACCTGAGACTGGCATCATCCTGGTACTGATACCTTGGAGACAGGATATGAATCAACGCTCTACCAGCATAGAAGCATTTGTCTACAAGAGTTCCCAGAGCTCCCAGTTCAGTCTCTGTTCCACTGGGCATGAGTTTCTTGTTTTATATTTCCTTTCCATCGGGCAGACATTCCCAGTTTGTCTCAGTTCTACTGGGAAAGATTTCCCAGTTCACTTCTATGTTAAACTGGGAATTATTTCCCAGTTTATGTCTCCCTTCCACTGGGCAGAAATTCATAGTTCCTATCTCTGTTCCACTGGGCAGAAGTTCCCAGTTCACGTCTTCGTTCCACTTGACAGGTGTTCCCAGTTCACATCTTGTAGTTTCTGAGTTGGACTTCCTGATGGTTCAGATCTTTTTCTGTTGCATCTTTATTTAATTTGATGTGATACAGTATATGTGCAGTGATCTCTCATTGGTTTTGTGTGTGTGTGTGTGTGTGTGAGAGAGAGTGTGTGTGTGTGTGTGTGTGTGTGAGAGAGAGTGTGTGAGGCTCAGAAGAGCAGATAATTAGCAGCATTAGCAGGTAGACGCAGGTGTTCGGCGTTACGAGCCCCACACGTCTCCAGACGATGAATCAGGCTGTGGTGGTGATATTGTGCCGGATGCTGAGGCGGTAATTTTCTGATATATTGGACGCTGTGACATTTTATCGGGCGGACTCGGGACGTACCGAGCAGCGTATTCAGAGATGGATCTATCGCCCGTGGCAAGCCGAGTGCAGGAAAATAATCATCCTTTTTTTCTTTACTCGTGTTTCCAGGTGCTTCAGACGGAACATAAATCCTCGACTAATGTTTTCACCCTGCACAGCTCGTACTAAACGAGCAGCTCAGATCAACTGTGATCTAATAATCGGAGGTAAACAGGCATTTCTCCGCACGGTCCGAGATCCTTTAGGATTTAATCTAAGGAACACATTTTGTTTTTGGTTTATTTGTGTTTAACAAATAAAGCAAATTTGTGAACTCATCTTGTTTTATCCAAGTAGCGCTGCTTTATGAATCACAGTGCGAAATAGGAGAGCAATTTTTTTTTGGTTTGTTTTTGGGAAACCGATTAGAGAGTGGAGTAAAGAAAACAGACTGCAAAGGTCAGCCCAGAGACGTCCCCAAGCCAAGTGTGGCATATAATCTGGTGAGTCCGGTGTCGATCCCTGGGGTCTCTTTCTTGCCTGAAAAGCTCTAACAGGACTCAACCTGTGACCTTTTACTTTTGGTCGCTCAATAAATGCCCATGACCATAAATGAGGATAGAAACATAGAGATTGGTGAAGAGACAGCTAAGGACTGAGCTCTTGCTTCCCCACAAACAGATCGGACTCCATGAATGCCAAACCATCACGTTGTACCCAAGACCCTCCACTAAGGGCAGGTTTTGGATCCAGGTTTTGAAAAGAAGAGGAGTCCTCTGTTTTCCATTGGCGTACCATGACCTCATTTGCTGTTATTACTTTAGGCCAGTTATTCGCTCTACTAAAGGGTTCACATACTTATTCTACCAAATATGAACGTCCCTTTATCAGCCTCTCCTGGAGCTTCTCAGTGTCGGAGATGCACCTACGTGAGTCTTTCACAGGTCTCTGCGTTTCCTGGACCCCTCTAAACACTCTCTGAAGATGACAGAGCTTTAGTTCTGAGACCAGAGGACGTCCTTGGAACCTCTCGAGAATAAAACAGGAGAAAATGAACAGGAGAAATTTAAAGTGACTCGATGTGTTCTTTAAAGTCAAACATTGTATAAACAATGTGAATGCTGCTTCAGTCTTGGTCTTCCTTGGTTGAACATCAGACGTGAATCAGATATTCCAGATCTGGTTGGTGTTCCCAATTGGTCGTTCTCTCTTTGCCATCATCCAACTCAACCAACATCCGTACTGGTGCCCACCATCTTCAGTATCCAACCACAACACTAACTGTACAGCATACTGGTCTGATTTGGTTTAGGAAGGTCCAGTGCTGGCATAGATGGTGAATCCACAGGGTCCGGTTCGGTGACTGTCATCCTCTCTATCCCAGCACCCATTGCCCGCCATAGTACCCGTAACCAGAATACACATTTTACCAGTGTTCCATACTGATGAGCGTAATATCCAGGGGCGTTTCTAAACCAGTATCTCCAGTGTACTGGTAACCTGGTGACCCTCATGCCCACCAAATCAAAGTCTCAACGTCCATTTCTGTCCTGAATATAAGTGTTTTGCATAAGTATTATTATTAAGTGCTGTAGTGGAGTTTAAAAGGAGATCTGGTCTAAATAATAAATGGTTGAAGCTGCAGTTGGACTAAAATGCAGTCAGAGTGTTTCAGAGAGTCGATGGTAACTATAGTTTGGGGTAGGGTCAGGATTTATGACATTACTGGATATTATGTCTAGTTATGAAAGATTTAGGAACATTTATTTATAACATAATCAAAAAGTATTTTGTATATTTCGGTACCTCATGTCTGAAAATGTTTTGACTCTGTTGTTGGTTTGTATGATTTTTGCAGATGATTCATGTACTGTAGTTGTAGTACAAACCGTTATGTAGCCTTAGTGTCATGGATCTGCACCTCTTACCCTCAATACAAGACATCCTGTTTCAAAAAACCTTTTGTACATTTAGTAGCGTGGTCTTGCTGGTCGACCATCATCCATTTAAATCATGTTATCGAGTTGCAGTCTGAGGATCTGCTCGCATTCGTTCCCATTTTTTATTTTGGGACGTCCCCTTTTTTGCTCCATCACCCGTGGGAGCGAGCTGTGGAACGAACGAGCTCGAGGTTTTTCTGAAGCGTTTTTTTGGACGTTACCTTCAGCTGCTTTGATGCAGGACTTTCAGAAAGTCACTGCTGCTTCGCTAAAGATGCAGACTGAATTCCAGAGTGGCTACAGACGTGTCTGCGTTTGTCTAAAAGTTACAAAATCATGGACAAGTGCTGAAAAAGTTCCTGAACGATCCCAATCTTTATCTGAGGCACCTGAAACCTGTTGCAAAGCTCGTCCTGGTTCATTTTGGGCTTGATCTTCCAGACATCTTCAGGTCATGGAGCTTTATTTCTGCACAACGGTAACGCAGAGAAATTCATACATTTACATTTACATTTACAGCATTTAGCAGACGCCCTTATCCAGAGCGACTTGCAATTGGTACAGTCTTACAATCCAAGCAACTGTGGGTTAAGGGTCTTGCTCAAGGACCAAACAGTGGCAGCTTGGCAGAGCTGGGATTTGAACCCTGGTCCTTCTGGTCCATAGTCCAGTACCTTAACAGCTAGGCTACCACAGTCCCATACAATCTCCAAGAGACTAATTTTTTTTGATGAAACATCAGATTTCATCCCAGGCCTCTCAGATCCGTTTGAGCCACTCTCATTTCCAGAAGACTGAGCCGCCTCTGATTGAGGTTGATGTAATTGGGCCGTTCGGCGGTCGGGGTGAAAAATGACGTGCGATCCCGTTCAATAAAGATAATCAGGAGCTAATTAGAGCCCTGAGGTTTTATAATAGTGTAGAGGAGGGACGTTATTGCAGTCACGCTCTGGAAATGTCTTATTTAATAGTTCATCTGATAATAATACTGTAACCGCTGAGATCGTATTTAATTGTGATCACGCCATGTTTTACTGCGTTTATTAACCGCCTTATTCTGACAGCGGCTCTTTACGCAGTCGTGGCGTGCAGTTTAACGTGTTTATGTCACGCACCTCAGAGCTAGGCCAGAGATTTCTGCATCGAATTAGGATTCTTTATTTGCGTAATGCATTTCATTACGTCGCGACGCTAAGCAGCTTTATGGATCCTTTATTTATTAATCCCTTGTTTGCATGCACGCACTTCACATTCCTGTTTGTATCTGTACGTATTTAATCAGAAGCATTCACACAAGAGGAGCAATCCCCCTAATCCTCTTTCAGTTTCATACCGAGTGGTTTTTGGAATACGCACAAATTGCACAAAGGTGCAGTACAAGGATTTACAGCACCAGATCAGAAACGCAGTGTCCCGAAAGTTTCATTTCAATTCATTCCTGCATTTCAGACCTGCAGCACATTCCATAAAAAGTAGGGACGGGGGACATTTAGGCTTAGTAATGAATTTGAAAAAAAAAAAACCTAAATAATGATGTGATTTCAAACAGGTGATTATAATCATGATTTAGTGCAAAAGCAGCATCCACAAAAGAATGAGTCTTTGAGACAATGGTTGAAATGTTTAAAACAATGTTCCTCAAAGAAAGACAGGAACGGATTTATATATTTCTCCCTCTACAGAGCATAATATCATTAAACCATTCAGAGTCTGGAGGAATTTCCTAAAAAGCCTAAACTGAAGAGGGGTGATCTCCGCTCCCTCAGACGGCACTGCATCAAGAACCGTCATTCATCCATAGCTGATAAAACCACATGGACAAGGGATTCCTTTATCGAACCTTTATCAAGCTCTACAATACAGAGTTACATTCACAGATACCACTTAAAACGTTACTGTGCTAAAAAAGAAGCCTTATGTTATAACCATGTCCAGAAGGGGCGTCGGCTTCTCTGGGCTCGGAGGATCTGGGATGGACCATCATACAGTGGGAACGGGGATTGTGCTCAGACCCATCAGTATCACAGATCTGTTTTGGAAGACAAAAAGTCCCAAAGCCAGGCTCTGGCATGGTATGGGGTCGGGTCAGGGCCCTTGGTAAAGGTCATTTCCTCTTCTGCGATGCAGCATTAATGCAGAAAAGTACACCGAGATTTCCACTGAGGTTTCCACTTTTATTGATTTGCTATTCTGGTTGTTCTGTTTTCGAGATCCGAACATATTCCTTTTCCCAGTTTAGGGGAGAGTAACAGCGCCGCCGCTACTTAGTCGCCTGAGACCCGTGGATGGATGAGTGTTTTCACTGTTTTATCTTCCAGCACTATAAATCGCCTCGGAACAACCTTACAGCGAGCGATAGCATCTTGCTAAATCCTACAGAAAAAAGGTAGTGCCTTCGCCCGATCTGAAGCTCTCCGGGGGCCGAATCCCCCTCCCTCCTCCACGGCACATGCTGTCCTCGGGTGCTGAGGAGACGGATGGACATCCCCGGGGCAGTGATGCAGCAAATCCCATTTCAGCAGCGCTTATAATAACAGTAATTCTTTACAGGCTAAATGGGTGTAATAATAATAGCGCACGTGGGAAGAAAGTCAACAGGTCGCACGGCTGCAGCCTTTTTAGACGGGTCACCAGATCTATAAAGGGGATCTGTGGTGCAACTCAGCTAATGGTCTTCCTTAAAAGGTCCAGCACTGACCGGCCCTCTGGGATTTGACCTCACCAGCCACTAAAATAAAACCTTAATAACAAACGCTGTAAAAACTGCAAAGAAACGACTCTGAAGCAACAAATCATGAACTCCATCACAGCTAATGGACATTACCCATATGCCCCGAGTCCAGCACTTAACCCAAGGTCACGGTTTGCTCCCCAGCTAATGTACCAAAAGAGGAAGCATCAGCTAATTGACTTTAGGAGACAAACACGACTAACTTATAGGGATGTTTAGTATGAGATGATCTCATATCAAAACTCAGATATGTAAATGATTACAGGTGTGGTCTGTTTAGTTACCACAAGGGGGCGTACAAGTGTTTCTTCAATACCGCTGCCCTATAAAAAGGCTCTCAGAGGCTACATTTGGATAGTGTACCTCTTGGTGACAGATCGTTCGACCCAGACTTTGACAGACTTTGAGAGGGGGATCATCATTGGACTGAGAGAAGCAGGATGGTGGTGTTGATGAATTGCCTCCATCTGGGACATTCTGAGCTAGCTGTAAGGAGGTGTTGGGAGCAGTGGTTTTATGGGGGCACACACACAGTGAACAGACTCCTCCCAGTAGAGAGGATCATTTGATCCCCCGACAAGCACGAGCAGCTCCCACAGTTTGAGAGCCATAGAGAGCCAGAGACCGTCGCCTTTGTTTGCAGTCTAACGGGGAACCTGGACTGCTACACGGACTGGACCCGTATCAGCCTTAGTGACGAATCCAGGTTCTGTTTGGGATCCGACAACGGTCTGGATAAGAACTTCAATCTTGCCTTTGCTGTGCAGTGACACAGTGCCCCCACTGCTGGTGTGGTGATCTGGGGAGCCATCACATACGACAGTTGGTCACCCGTAGTAGTGATACGAGGGACACTAACAACTCAGCGGTATGTGCAGGACATCCTGTGTTGCCTCTCATGGCAGTGTGCAGGATCTATAGGCCCAGCTACAATATCTTTGGGTAAATGTGCCACAGGATACCATACTGAACCTGTATGCGTCCATGTCCAACCGTATCTCATCTTGTATCCAGGCTAGAGGCGGCCTATCAGGGTAACTAGAGCCTCTTTTCAATTGTATAGTTTTCCCCAATAAATGTATACTTTCTCTCTAATATTCTAATCACTTATACATATACAGTATATATTACAGTCACACAGATAAAGTTTCATTCGATTCCAACAACTCATTCTTGGTGAGTTATTTATTTATTTGACAACAGCCCTGATTGGGCTGGGCTCGGTTTGAGCTGAAACTAATAAAATCCTCATGAATACTCATCTCATCTCTCACTTTAGTCCCCCGAGGGCTTGGACGTCTTCATAACTCAGAGATCGTACATCTGCTTTGTCTCCTCACCCGTTATATCCTTCATTGATCTGATTGTTAATTGATTACCCGATCAATAGTCTTTGCTTCAGCCTTCGTTCTTACCATTGACTCTGAAAAACGTAAACAAATCGAATAAGCTCCGCCCTCTCTTTAATGCCCGTTCCTGCCTCCGGTAGGACAAACCGTAACGCTCATGACGCTTTGAGTGAGATTAATATGTTTCCCGTGTTCGCTGATATAGACATAAAAGGTCACACACGCTTTGGTAGACATGTGGGCTGTTGGGCACAATGACCAGCCATGCCACCTGTGCAGTCGTCTAAAGTGGAGATAATCTCTCATGAATATTCCATCTCACCAGCAGCGTGCCATTTTAATTAGCCATCCGCCATCCTGCCCGCTCCCCTCCCTCCCACTCACTCACTCTTGCTCTGTCTCTATGACTGGGGCAATTAGCGGTCCTCTCATGCTAAGGACAGACGGTCCAGCAGGGGGTTTGTGGAAGGGGGTACTGCGCAAACGATTCCCACCATCCTCGCTCCGTCTATTTCTCTGATGAACGTCCAAAAATGTAGCGCTGCTTTACTCTGAACATAATAAAATGGACAGGGCAGACCTTCTGATTTCAATTTGTATTAAAAACCGAGAGTAAAGGATAAACAGACTCCAGAACGACACCAAAAGATCGCTGCCGAAATGAAATGCTCTTAAATGCTGCAAATCGAATCGCATTTCCATTGAAAACGCCATACTCATAAACCCTTTCAACCTCGAGCAACATGTGGCCAAAAGTATTGAGACATAAACCTATGTGGACAAAAGTATTAGGACACAAATGCACAAGTGGATGAAGGTATTAGGACACAAACCCACATGGACAAAAATATTGAGACACAAACCCACATGTGGCTAAGAGTATTGGAACAAAACTCCACATGTGGATAAAAGTATTAGGACACAAACTCATGTAACCAAAAGTATGAGAAACAAACCCACGTGGGCAAAAGTATTGAGACAAAAATCGATGTGGCCAAAAGTATTGGGACACAAACCCACATGGACACAAGTATTGGGACACAAAGACACCTGTACAAAAGTAGTGAGACATAAACCCACACATGGACAAAAGTATTGGAACACAAACCCACAGGTTTCTATTTTAGCATGTATGCTATTTAGACACATCAACACTGCACAGTTTTGCCTCTTCTAACCGAATGCATCATTATGTCTCTCCATTAAGTGACACTCCTTCTCCATCAGCGGACCTCCCTCGAATCCTTCGCCCTTGATGCATGCCGTTACATGTCGGGATCAGATGAATCTGGTATTCATTCTCTATCCCACGACTCTTCCCTCTCTAGAACCCTGTACTTTGCCCTTACAGCTACAATGCCTCTTATCACAAGGACACCCGGCCCATTCCGCCCTAAGCAGGGCTATTAGCATAATCAGGCCACAGCAGACAGCGTTTCATTAGTAGAGGAGAGAAACACTGGTGCCAATACTTATGTTAATGCTCCCCAAGCATAGCCTCATAACTTACCTACAGCAGAACTCGATGATAAAACAAGGTCACGTCCATGCCGATACGCAGGGACAGTACGGAGAAGGGAGGTGGGTTATAAGCTCCCGAAAACAAACAGCAGCTGCATTATTCTGTATTTTTCTGAGTCTGGATGAACACAGCTCCTGGTCTTATCTGACCAAGCGTTAGGGAAACTCAAGGAGGTCCACTTGCTTCTAAAAGCATGGATGGGCAAAGATGATGGTTCCCACCTTCTTTGAGGAATAAATATGGGTAAAGGATCTCCAGTTTATCACCAACTGTGTGAGAAGATGATTGAAATGTTTTAAAACAAGGTTCCTTAAATAAAGATTGGAAGGGATTTCCATATATCAGTCCAAACCATTTTCTGATTTGTCTTACTGAAACAAGATTTGTCTTACTTGAAAAAAGATGTCGTCTTGAAGGCAGCTTATGTTGCTCTAAAATCTCAGGGTACTTTTCTGCATTATTGCTGAACCGAACCGACCCCATACCATGCCAGAGCCTGGCTTTTGGACTGTTTTGTCTTCCAAAAATGATCTGTTATGCCGATGGGTCTGAGAACATTCCCCATCTCCACTATGTGATGGTCCATCCCAGATGCTTCCAAGCCCAGAGAAGCCGACACCCCTTCTGGACATGGTTATAACATAAGGCTTCTTTTTTAGCACAGTAACGTTTTAAGTGGTATCTGTGAATGTAACTCTGTATTGTAGAGCTTGATAAAGGTTTGATAAAGGAATCCCTTGTCCATGTGGTTCTATCAGCTATTGATGAGTGATGGTTCTTGATGCAGTGCCATCTGAGGGAGCGGAGATCACCCCTCTTCAGTTTAGGCTTTTTAGGAAATTCCTCCAGATTCCTAGAATGGTTTACTGATATTATGGCCTGTAGAGGGAGAAATATATAAATCCCTTCCAGTCTCTCTTTGAGGAACATTGTTTTGAAAACTAATGTCTATGTTGTTACTGCCCTCCACTGTAAGCTGTTTATCTCTGGCTGATTTGGAAGGTGATTAATCCTGGTGTATTTATGCCAGGCGCTGCAATGTCTAACGATGAATGTAACATGCTCGGAGCCATTTCATGCCGGTCTTCATCTCAATAAGACCTCTAGTTCTGGATCATTGTTTGGTCGGCCCCTCTTTGTCCGTTTCAGGTGTTACACCGGCCCTGGGAAGCGTCCTTTGTTCTCATATCTACAAACCCTCTTCCTGAGTGTGAGGCTACCCATTTGGCAGCTGGGAGAGGGTAAATGAAGGGAAGTGAAAGCTCACTCGTTGGCACTGTCCATTCTTTGGCACAGTGAAGACAATCAGGATAAACCAGGCAGGTTGCAATTGGGCGACAGTGCCAAGCTCTTAGTTTCAGCCTGGCACAGAGTGGCATCTGTTCACTGCCGGCTACAGGTGCCAAGACTTTCTACACCCCACTGATTGCCACTTTCCCTTTCTCTCCACCTCAGTTTCTCTCATTTTTTACCTGCTAATTATTTTTATCAGCCCACAAAAACACATCGCCTGCTGATGTGATTACCCACAATCCTTTTAAGAAGAGTCCCAGATTATTTTGAAGAGTATACCTGCCATCCTTAGAAGCAGTTACCCACCCTCCTTTTGAAGTGGATACAAGTCATACTTTGAAGGAGATGCCCGCCATACTTAAATGAAGGTACCCACCATAGACACTCAGGGGCACACAGGCTTCAGCAAGCATCTGCTAGCTCTGATGATGCCAGTCGTCCTTTGAAGAAGATACCCGCCATTCTGTGAAGAGATATCAGTTTTAATTTGAAGTGGATGCCCACCATCCTTTGAAGACGGTACCAAGCTTCCTATGTAATCTTAAAGCAATCGCCTCTGGTCTAGACATTCTGATTGGAGATCTGTAGATGCCACCATGACACCAACAAACCATTTTAGATCCCTGATGCCCAGCGTGACCCCTCCTGTTTATTGCTTGGTGTCCTCACGTTATGTAAGCTCCAGTTCGGAGTCGCGTTGCATAAGAGCTCATTCTAAGTGATGTGTATGAAAATTAATCCCATGTTATTTTTGGATTACGGATTATGGAGATTTAGGGAGGACGTGATGTCATGTAGATGGAGGGAGACCTGCAGAGGATTGATTTATGTAATTACGTCTGATTCTGTATCTTATCAATGATGCTTAGTTCAGTTTGAGAGACCAGAATGCGATGCAGCATTCGGTTACAAGGAAGTGGCTCTGACCTCCTGACTGAAGTGACACAGTGCAGAGCACTGAACTTCCTGTGCCTGGCCAGCATCACTCTGCTTCCGCTGATCTTATCTGATCCTAAACTGTGATGGAGGGCGGCTAATGGGATTGGGCTGTCGATTCATATCTATTTTATGTGGTGTGAGTCTGCATGGACCGTTTCTCCATGTCTGGGTTAGTCTGAAACTCAGACGTGAAAAAAACAAACAAAAAAACAAAAACAAAGAGCATGGTGCTGGGTCCATGAATGATGGGTTCACTTACTTTTTCCAGTCTTGCCTGGAATTGACGTAGCTTAAGAAATGTGTCTTTGAAGACTCCAAAGTGGTCCCTTATATGAAATACTGAATCTTTTAAAGCTGCTTACCTTGTCATTTGAAGATACCCACCTCATACTTTATGTAGATGAGTTCAACCTTTGGAGTAGATACTCACCATGCTTTGAAGAAGATACTCACCAACCTTTGGAGAAGATACTCACCATGCTTTGAAGAAGATACTCACCAACCTTTGGAGTAGATACTCACCATGCTTTGGAGTAGATACTCACTAACCTTTTAAGATACCTGCCTCATCCTTTCTAGAAGGTACCCACCATCCTCATAAAAAGATAACAGCCATCCTTTAAAAATCCCTGTCTCATCCTTTTAGAATGCTTGCCTTACTTTCCGGAGACCTGTCCAACACTTTTGAAGCCCACCTCCTGAATTCTCTGAATTCTGAATAAATTAATTGACATGAAATCAACCTATATCCATCTTAGTCCTGCCTGCTGGTAGTTATTTAGAGTTAAAAAGTGGTTGATGTAACGAGAGGCATCGTCCCTTTGTCCTCTGGACTGCACTCAAAGTCTTTTTATCATGGCATCTTCTCTGGAGCTCTTGATTTTCTCTCTGTGTGGATCTGAACATTGATCTGTTTTTCTAATCCAGCAGCATGAGTTCTGAACATCCTCTCACATCCCTCTACTTCCTGTCAATACTACTCTGTAACATATACACACACACACACACACACACACACACACACACACACACACACACACACACACACACACACTGCTCTCGGAAATCTCAGCGTGGGTGGAGATACGATGCTGTGAGATGTGGTTCCACCCAAGTGCCCTTCTGCTGTGTCTCATTTCAGAGCTTGTTTTACAGAAGGTGATTTAGATGGCAGAACTGGACTTCCACTCTTCTGCAGGGCTGCACTCGATTTGGAACTTGACTCGGACGTGATGAGGTCATTCTGTTACCGATGAGGGTCATAGGTTATGACCTACCTCAACCTTTACACATTCCCTCCTTGTGAAGAGTCACAGCTCGTCCTTAGAGCACCTCCAGTCAGGATTTTTCGAAATGACAAGAAAATATTTCCATTGAATATCTCCTGCTCATTCCTTGAAGATCCCACCTCATCCTTTGAAGCAACCTGCTTCATCCTTTAAAAATATAAACTTTGGCCTTGTGTTTGGCCGTGTCTCTCTGAGGACTCCAGTCTCATTGTTTGAAGATTAACATCTTGTTCTTTGAAGACTCATGTTTCTTTCTATGAGGAGTCTAGTCTCATCCGGTCCTCTCCGGTCACGCATTTTGAAAACTCACGACTTCTCCATTGAACACGTCTGCTTCATCATTTCAAGATACAAGCTCTGGCTGTGACAGACTAATGTCTCATAATTTGAAGACTCCCATCTTCTTCTTTGACGAGTCCAGTCTCGTTCTTTGAAGACAAACCAAGACAAACCGTCTTCTCACTTGAAGACTCCAGTCTTCTCCTTTGAAGAGTCCTATCTTCTCTTTTAGAGGGAGTCATCTTGTTCTTCGAAGACTCCAGTCACATTTTTATTTAAACTCAAAACTCAAAGATCTTGTCGTCCACCTCATCCTTTGACGCCACCTGCTTCATCCTTCAGGGCTACAAGCCTCGTCCTGTAAAGAATCCTTCCTCATTCTTTAAATCTCATGATCATCCATTGAAGTCTCTTGTCTTATCAATTATTTGTCCTTCAAAGATGTTTGCCATCATCTCTGTCCTAAAGATGCCCTCCTCGATCCCTGGCCCCACCTGAGATCTCAGATGCTTTTTAACTTTGATTGGCCCACGTTAGCTGAGCAGACTTCTAAAAAGTCAGCATCTAAACACTTTTGACTGTTTGGCAGGCATCCTAGAAGATGTTCCAGCACTTCTGGAGATCATCTGCAGCTCGTTTGATCGGTGGGTTGTAGAGAAGTGAAGGAAAGTTCAGCCGGAGTTTGAGCGACAGATTTGAATTGGCATGCCTGTAGGACGGAGCTCGTACCCGAACCATGAATATTCTGCTTTAATTAGCATAGCGTTAGCATTCCTCCTGCCTTTTGGACTGCTCACCTTTCAGGAGTATGAATGTTTCATCACCTGGTCCTCCTCGAGCTACCTTCCACCCCCCTCCCCTCCCCTCCCCTCCCCTCCCCTCCCCGGTAGCTCATCCCTAATTACAGAGAGTGTAATTATTTATGTAAATATCTGAGTTTGCTCAGCTCTACTGAGTTCCAACAAGAAATTCTCTGTACAGGAACGAGGAAGCTTTTTTTGTCTTTATTATGCAAAGAGAGAGAGAGCGAGAGAGAGGGAGAGAGAGAGAGAATGCTGTTTGTTCACACACTTTGTTTCTGTAATGAATTTTGCTTTATCTGCGTTTATTTAATCTGTAAGGAAGGTCAGATAAAGTTTAAACTCCATTGAAGAGAACCTGCTCTTACTTACTGTTTTACTTTTTTAATAATATCTAAATCTGTGCTCAGGTGGCACAGCTAACCCACCACTGAGGGTCTGAGTCCTGGTGATGCCATCTGGCTAGGCAGGACGTCATATGCAGGCACAATTGGCTGTGTCCAAGGGAAATGTGGCTGGTTTATAAATAAATTAATCTAGATTTTTCATTGTATATGTGTAACGGAAAAGTCCACTTTTTTGCCTTTTTTCATTTGTTTTTACACTTTGTTCTTGTGTCAAAAAGTTAAATGAATAAATAAATATATAAATAAAAATAAAGAAGAAACAATAATGTCAAAGGGTTAAAGTTGTGCTGGGGCCTAATTAAAAATAAATAAATAAATAAAAGTGGATGGGACAAGATTGTGTTTTTACCTAAATAATAACTTATAATTTAATAAATAAAAAATAAATAATGTTGTGAAATGATTCAGATTGTGTTTGTGTCAGGAAAATATATATTTAAAAAAATAATGCAATGTGTTTTGCAATAATGTGTTTTGTCTAAATTAAAATGATTTATAATTGGATTAAAAAATCTGAAATAATATTGTGGAAGAGTTAAGACTGTGCCAAATACAAAAAATAAATGAGTTATTTAAATATATTATTTCAAATGATCATTTTTTTTGAGCATTACATTTATAAACTCTGTATATGTCTGCAGTGCTGAACACTTTCAGTTTGTTGTTTAGATTCTAAAATGGATCTGTGATGACTTCTGTGCTTCTCATGATGGTCCAGGTTTAAAATAAATCTCCGGCGCTTCATCATCAGCTCTGTGGAGCCTACGAGATGAGGTCAGAGGTCAGAAACACAGAGGTAATGCAGATCTTCTTTTCTATCTGAAGCTGCTGGAGGTTCGATGTTCGGCCCTGATGGAACGTTCCAGATGAAAATGAATATAATGGTCGGTCGTGGTCACCACGTCCAGACCGGTTTACGTTTTGGCTCTGGGTAATATCTGGAGAAATAAAGAATAATAACATCGTAAAGGTCTCATCAAATCCTGCAGCATGGCTTCACAGCTCCACCTGTTCAGCTGGATAAGAAAGGAATCGATTTGAAAACACCTTGGCTTAGTTTTATTCAGTCTGGGACCAATCCCAGGGAAACCCCACCATGCTCTGGTGCCCAGAGAATTCCAGGCTAGGCTGCCAAGATGCGTTAGGACACTGATTGGCGTATGTTAGTCGAACAGACTCCTAAAATGTCTGATAATAAAAACAATTACTTAAGGGAATTAAAAAAGGTAAAACTATAAAAAGGTCAAGACTGTAGGTCTGCCTAAAAAAAGAAACTTTCACCGGTTTAAAAGAAGTGTTCAAAAATAAATATGAATTTTGTGCTTGAGTCTAAATAAAAATAAATAAATAAATTAGCAATAGAAATAATAATGTGAACAGGTCAATACTGTGTTTTTGTCTAAGTAAAAATAAATTCTAATTAAATAAATAAAACAAAGAGTAATAATATAATGGAAGTATAATGATTGTGCTGGTGTCCAAAAAAGAAGTCAAGATTGTGTTTTTTGTCTAAATAGAAATAATTTGTAAATTTAAAATTGTCTAGATTAAAAATAATAATATTATGTAAGTGTTTTAGTGTGTGTGTGTGTGTGTGTGTGTGTGTGTATATATATGTGGAAAGCTTGATATTGTGTTTCTGTCTCAAAATAAAAATAATTTATAATGGAATACATTTTAAACATATAATAATAATGTTAATATTTATATTTGAATATTGAATAGAAATAATATTTTCAAAAGGTTAAGGTTGTGTTATTTTGTCTAAATAAAAAGTGAGTAAATAAAAAATATATAAATAATAATGTGAAAGGTTTAAGTGCTTGTGCTTGTGTCCAAAAATAATAAAAAATAAAGAAAGAAAGAAACAAATAAATAAATAAACACAAAATAGCAGTAATAACATGGACAGGTCAACATTGTGTTTTCATCTAAATAAAAACGATTTATAATTGAATAAATAACATTGTGCTTGTGTCCAAATATGAAAATAAACAATTAATAGAAATAAATTATTAGGAAAGAATCAGTCTTTGAGCACTAACCTTATATTTATGAACTCTTTGTATTTCTGCAGTGCTGAACGACTTCAGGTTTAAATGAACAGTCTGTTCTCCTAGTGGATGTGGAGAAATGTGAGTAAAGACCTGAGCCACACACAAATCATTATGGTCAGCTCAAAACTTTGGCTAATTTATTATAATTCAGTGAGTTGGGGTCTCTTGGGTAAAACCTAGTCTTGGGTAAAGTCAAGCATCGCTTATGATTGCCTGTTGGACATTCGTTTAGGTCTGGGATTAGGACTAATCTTATAAATTCAGCAGGGGATTATTTTTATTTATACACTCTGTGGAACCTTGAGATCTTCTGTATGGCTTCTTCCACCAGATTGTGTTCCTAATGTAGTTCTTACGAGCAGTGAGAGAATAATCCATCCTAAAACTCAGGTTTGTATCCCAAAATGTCCCTGAGTGTCCCTTGAGGCCCTGAGAAGGTTATCGTGTCTCATTTCCATCCTTCTTTCATCTGGCTGTCTCATCTCTGCTCTGTCCATTTTGGGCATTTCCTCCTGACCTGCTTCGGGATGAATGGGCCGGCGCTCAGCTTTGATCAAAGGCCAGAGCGCCGCACGAATTTGCTATTACAAACGAGGCGACGGGAACTCATCATCTGACCGGCGTTAGGCGTTTGAGAGAGCGAGATCTCAACAAACACAACAAAAACATCCCGTATTCAAAAAGTGACATTCTGAAGGGCCTTGATCTTGCACCTTTCGACTTTTATTTAAAGTGAGCGAGGCGTTTATTACAAATCTCAACCCTACAGCCTTTAACGTTGTTATATTGCAAGTTATAGCCACTGGGGGTGCTGCAGAGCGCTGTATAGAAACTGGAGGAGATGCAAAAGTTGGAAGGATGGAATGAAGTTACACCTTCCATAGCTGCTTAAACCGAATCAGGGATGTGGTAGAGTGGGGACGGGGCATGACTGGCAGCACAGGGCACATGGCCACACACACACACAGAGGCTATAAAGACACTATTTATCCTAACACGTCTTTGAAATGAGGGAGCAATCCATGTAGAAACAAGTAGAACATGCAAACTCCACACAGGCAGCAACCAGGCAAGGATTCGAACCCGGGTCTCTAGTGCCATGAGGTGACAGCACTACCGACTGTGCCACCGTGCCACTTGTATTATGTAGCTATTTAGCGTATTTAAGTTACAATTTTTTTATATAAAAAAAGTAGCCACTGAAATATCAAACAAACATTGTTCTGTTCTCCACCAACCACATATTGTACTTTCTAAACTGTTCTTGGGTGGCACAGTGGCACAAGCGGTTGGCACGGTCACTGAACAGCTCCAAATATCTAGTTCGATCTCGACCCTGGACTTTTCCTGTGTGAATTTGGTATGTTCTCCTCATGTCTGCATGTTTTTACTTGTTTATGTTTTTCCTCCCACGATACAAATACATGCGTTAGGTTAATTGGTGTCTCTAAATTGCCCCAGTGTGTGTGTGGGTGTGTGTGAGTGTATTGACTGGTATCGCTGTAACCTTGCTCACGAAAGCTGCTAATGCAGATGTGATGTTAAACAAACATATAAACAAACTAATTAACTAACAAACTAACAAACAAAAATGATCTAATGAATCTTTTCTGTATTTCATCGTTCCTTCGTAGTGGTTTGGAGGTATTACTTTCTTTTTTATTCCTTTTACTCCACACCTGTGTGCGTGTGCGTGTGCGTGTGCGTGTGCGTGTGTGTGTGTGTGTGTGTGTGTGTCCTCACTCTGAGTGATTACATGTTTCACTGTCACATTATAACCAGGCTTTTCTTCTAAAAGCGTCTTTAGCTGTATCCTTCCAGCACCGTTTCCACTCCGACGCCTGCCAAATCAAGTGTGAATGGGTACGGTGTGTGTGTGTGTGTGTGTGTGTGTGTGTGTGTGTGTGTGTGTGTGTGTGTGTGTGTGTGTGTTACCGTCACTCTCTCTCCTGTATTTAAAGAGAAAGGGTTCAGGGTTCAGTCTAGCGTGAAATTGTAATGCGGTAATAAGTATTAGAGCGACGCGCTGCGGGAACGGAGATCTTTGAGATGCCGAGGCCTGGAGATGGGCTTTATAAGAGACTGTGGGAGTGTGTGGGAGTGTGAGTAGGTGGGTGGGGTGATGGGGGTCTCACACACACATTCTGCAACAAGGAAATCTGTACGCGCTGTGTCTCATGTGTAGTTAACGTGCATTAATGTTCATAATAATAATAATAATTATTATTTTTATTTACAAGACATACCATTTTTCTGATTTCTGAACACTGTAACCTGGATAAAAGTTTAATTTTTGGGGATTTCATTTTATTTCAGACACATATAATAATATATAACTATTTAAATGACACTTGAACTGCAACACGGGACTGCCACGGCTGGATAATTTCTGCATTGGTTAATGTTTCCGCTGGTATTAATGCATTTGACCCTAGCAGGAGCAACACGAACAGTAAATCCTTAAATTACCATATTTAAAATGTATTCTGTGGTACTGGAAATGATTTTATGGCAACAAATGGACAGTACACTTATCGACTATGTTTAATAGTGCAAATAAAAGCATTTCCACCCATGCAACACCACAAGAACGCACCAGATTGGCACCAAAGTGCTCTGTGCCCATAAGAAAACCATTTGTAAGTGAGAATAAAGAGAAAACAATGGAGCATTGTGTCAGCAGGTTTACAATTTTAGATTATCTCTAATATCTAAGGTCAATACCAAATTCAAACCTGGGGCGACAGTGGCAAGGAAAATCCCTAAACGTTATAAGGAAGAAACCTTGTTAGGGCCAAGACTCAAAAATGGACCCGACCTGCTTGGGCGGCGTAGATAAATGTAAGAATAAAAATTTCTATTAAAATTGTCTAATTATCTAAATGTGTTCATAGTAATTGTTTAGATAAACGGAAGCTAAATAAATATTAAGAGACAACATATTTAACAATAGTATCATTAAAATAATAACAGGTAGACTAGCGTTTTAGAGGAAATTAAATATTATGAAGAGTATAATAAAATAGAGAATATAAAAGCTGTAGCATATAAGCCAATAATGAGGATAAATATTGAATAGAATAACGTAAAAATATGCATATCCATAGGCATTATTTAGTCCAGTACACAGAATCACTTTAGGATCTTGTGTTCTTGCCGGGAAAGTCCCGGTGGCATTAGTACTTACCTATGTTAATATATTCAGTATTTTGCTAAATTTTGCCTAGATAATTGAAGATAATCTAAACTTGTAAAGCTGCTTTGAGACAATGCTAAGTTGTAAAAAACACTTTAGAAATAAATCTGACTTTGACTTTTGACTTTGCCATTCTCCGGAGTCCAACTTTATCTCTTTACACCTTTCCAGTCTTTGTGGTTCTCATGCAGGAATGATGGCTGCATCTGTATCATCCCCTGGCACTGCCACAGTGATCCTTGGCAGCCCAGCACTGGACTGGTAGGGAAAAACATGGGGATGAAGAAATAAACAAAAAATAAACATAACATCATCATTCAGGCTTTCAAAAGATGATACCTTGCTTTAATTGGACGTGATTTTAATGGGAGATGACCTGGCTGCATGGAGAACATGCCAAACCCTATACCTGTACTGCATCACCTGTACCTTTTAATTTTTGATGGAAGAATGTATTGATTTTTGTGTTTTTGTTATATTTATCTGTTTGTTGTTTCATTCGTTAACCGATTAACAAAATGTTTTAGGCCTGAATTTGCACCACCAGTTGAGATTTTAATTGTTTAATATGATAGATTTTAATCAATAAAATCGACTTCCATCATAAGTACGTTTAAAAGACAGATTTAAAAAACCCTTTCCTCATATTGCAGAGTATCGTGAAGAAATTGTTGTCTGTGGTATTGTGTATCGGAGCCACTTTCCCAAATCTCTGCCCTTTTCCTTTAACTAGACTCGGTTTAATTGGAGCAGGTGCAATAACCGAGCTGATTGGCTGTTAGCGCGACGTCAATCAAGGACGTGATCCCGCCTACTAGCTCCCTTATATGGAACGAGGTGCCTTTTCCCGTTGTCACTCCGTTCCCGGGCTCGAGTCGGTGTGTGTTGGCGCGCCGGTGTGTGTGAGATCAGTGCGTGATCAGTGTACGGCTGTGTGTGTGCGCGCACGCGTGCGCGTGTGAGTCTCGAGCGCCAGCGACATGACCAAAAGCCCGCAAACGCGTCCGCGCAAACATGGAGCTTTTTAAACGGGTCCTGACGGTGCTGTGGATTTTATTTCTGAACCGAATTCAGGAGGCTTCAGCGGAGGAAGGTAAGTGATCCCGTGCTTCATTAGTCACCAGACCTGCTCGCTTTCAGTGCAGGTGTTTGGAAAAAGTTTACACCCCCTGTCCTCCTATAAAGCCCTGCGTTTTGATCCGAGGTTTGGTTTCGCGCGTCGAGTCCAACTTTCACTGCCACGCGTTCTGCTGCTGATTCGTGGTCGTTGGGTGGAAACCTCGAACTGGAAACCCAAAAGAAGCTCCTCTAAAGCAGAGGTGCAGGTTTTGGGTTTCTGAAACCCCAAATTCATGTTTTATTGAGGCGTAATGAAGTGAAAATAATGAATGGAATGATGATTGATCGGAATGAACACTGGTGTGTTTAGAAGTAAAGCCACCAGACGCAGTGCTGTATCCTAAAACAACTTGTTCCTCAAAGAGCCTGGAGAGATCACTTTTCTTTGGACCCAAATTTCCTCCCGGACCGTATTCAGGGTTGGTTGGGGTGGTTTAGGACTTTATTTAGTCTCACCTTTATTAAAATTACGATCAATCGTGCATCTTGGTACTGTAGTCACGTTTTGTTGCTTCCAGGAACCAGCATTGAACCCAATCTTTCGACTTTCAGAAATTCATTCGTTCATTTTAAATGCTTGTCTGACCGGCAGCACCTGGCACAAGGCGAGTGCCAATCCCTTGCATGGCGCATTCACTCTCGTCCACTGACACTGGGTCACTTGTCTTTCTGATACAAAACATACAGGCTCCACACAAGCAATGATCAAGCCAGGACTCAAACCTAGGGTTAAGAAATCCTTAAAAATAAAGGTGTAATAGGTTCTACGCAACAGTGTAAATAGTGTTCCTGAAGAGCTCTTAGGATGGAGCTGTTAGTCTAATAAATGAGATTTAAATCTCTAACTCCTCTCTAAAACATTAAGGTATCAGATAAGGTTCTTGACAGAAGGTCTGAACTTTGTAGTTCATGAGCATTGGATCCGTATTTGTGGAGCAAAAATGCAAAAATGTCTCCACGATCCACTCAACGTTTCAGTTTCTTGCACAAAGCAAATAGTTTGGTTAAAGATCAACTTGCGTTCGTCCATTGTGACATTGGTTTCCGTGTTTATAATCATTGTGGCGAGGCTGGCAGATCAGAACGTTTTTGTTTCTTCAGTCTTTCAGCATAATGTCCTGATTATTTATTTGGCAACCACATTTCAAAAGCATACATTTCAAGCACTATAAACCCCACTTTAGTCTGTTTTAGTTCCCGAGTTTGTCCATCTCTGTGAAATCACTCCATGATGTATTTGAAACGTGAACGTTTCATTTTACAAGGTGATTTTTCAAGGACGTTTTATTTTGAGATGTTTTATTTTTGTAATGCAACATGAATGCTACCGTTTGTTTTCTGTAATGTTTGTTGTAAGCCCGGGGTATCGCTGTATGCCGCGCTGTTTTCTGAAGAATAAGTCAATACCACCCCCCACGGGTAACAATTGGCACTTTGTTTGGTGTATGTCATTAAAATTCCAAACTATGCAAACAGCTCACTGTTGCAGACTTGTTCTGGCACCTCAAATGGAAGTGCTCCACAGAGTACAGGGAAAGCCAGGTAGCACGGGACCGGCGAGTCAAACCTTTTCAGGGTGTTGAACAGGTACCTTGTTTCCACCAGATGCATCCACACGCATTCCACGTAGCTGGTGATTCATTTTACTCAACACCTCCTGTGTTTATGATGATGCCAAAAAGTGGATGTGAGTCCGGCTAAACATGAGCTGGACCTGTGACTAGAGGGGCGACTGGTTGGTTAAACACCAAGGGATGGCGTGTCAGGATTGTAACTTTTAAATGTGGTATGATACTGCGATGGATTGTAACCTTGCTCCTGTGGAGAATAGCCATTAATGCTGATGCAATGCTAAATAAACAAAATCAAGTTATCGCCCAGCCCGAGGATGGCAGTTCGTTGCGAGGTAAACGGCTATGAATTTGAGAATTTAAGACATTAAGTGCATGGCAGTATTTTGTTCGTTTCTCGAGTAACCTTTCTATGTTGCAAAAGAAGAGCTTTGGTGGTTGAAGGGTTGTGTTTTCGTTTTGTTGTTTTGCCCCCATTCTGCCACGTGTTTGTGTCATGAGTGCTGAAACTTTTGACATAACCTACACTTCACACCTTGGGTTCAATACCTTTTCAAGTCCGTACCAGTTCCATACCGCTGAAGTCTGATTTCCACCTTTCTTTTGTTATGAGCTCTCTGCTCTGTGACGTGGCTCTGCCCACTTGTCTTGGCACTTTTTTTTTTTTTTTTCCCCCCCTCTCCTCTGCCTGCTGGGAGACATCGTTTACCGAGTTAAGGTGTTCTTTTTTTTTTTTCCTTTGTGTAACTTAAATTCAAACAGCGTTTATGTATGATTTAAATTGAAAAATGCTCAGCACTAGTTAGACAAAATGTTCCTTGAGGAATCTTCTAGAATCAGGATCCAGAAGGTTCATCAGAGCAGGGCTACACTCAGAAAAAGGCTTCTGAAGGTTCCCATGTTTGGTAAAATGCTGTGATATTGGGGGATTACCAAAATGGGTCACTTTAGACCCAAAATGAGCAATGCAGTCAGTTCTGGTGAAAGGGTTCTTCAAATAACGCTTTTAGAATCGTGTACTGAAAGGTTTGTTCTTCTGTAACGCTGAAAGGAAGAAATCTTTAATAACTTTAAAGGACGCTTCTTTGACCTTGGAGGGGGAAAAAAGGTTTCTTTGGATTGCAGTTATATAAACTGACTCAGTATCTTTGACTTAAGGCTCTTTTGTGAGGAACCCTTCAGAAGACAGTCCTTTTTGGATGTTTTTATGTAGTAACAACAAACTCAAGAAGAACTTCCTCTGATTAAAAAAAGTGGCCAGACCTGTTTGTTCCTGAAATGATTTCATGGTGTGTAATGGGTTCATTCGTGTTGACAAAAAAATCAAGCACTCTTTTAAAAATGTTCTTGAGATGGTTACCAGAACTCTATAGAACCAAACCTACCTATTTTTTTTTTTTTTTTTTTTTTTTTTTTTTTTTTTATAGTTGCCCAACAAAAGGTTTCCTGGGGAACCAGAACTACAAAATAAATAATCTAACTCTTTTTAAACAGTATTTACAGCAGGATTTTTTTTTTTTTTTTTTTTTTAGCTTGGAACCGGTTCTTTAAGGAACACAGTGCATTTAATGTATTACTTATTGTTATCGTTTAATTTTAATGGTTTCTCAGATGTAATTTGTTACACAGACTCTTATTCCTCTTCAAACCATGAGGTTTTTCATTTGTTAACATTATAATGGTAAGAACAGCAATCGTTGTTCATCTTTGGTCTAGATTTTGTCTACAATGCAAAGGCCATGCAGGTACACAGTGTTCCACGAGATCTAAACAATGTAAACATTCCCTCTGAGGAATGGCAGAGGTACTGGAGATGTAATTTAGGTTTATAATGGATGCTCTCCAAGGAGTTTCCTCTAATTGGAGGTACAAGACATGAGTTTGTACTCTAAAATCCCCAGTTTGTTTCCTCCGAGTTTGTTTTAATTCACAATGACACCAGCCAAAATAGCTGACGTTCTTCTGCTGTGGCTTCACTCTAAAGACCTTGTTCTGGCATTTGTAAGCTGGATTGGTCAGCGTGTTTTGTCACTGTGGGTCAGAAGTGTTTTAAGAATGATTCCAGCTATCCCAAGTGGGTTCTTTGGTGGTGGTACTGGTAGATAAAGGTGCTTTGTAATGTGCTAAAGTCTCTGATGTGGCTTAATCTTGGAGTCTTTAAGCAAACATTGTCCTTCTAGAAACCGTTCTCCATCCAAAGCTTTCAGAAGCTTTGAGTGTTGATCTATGAGCTTTCTAAATATGCCATAATTAGGAATTTTCTTCATCAGCCAACCAAAAAACCTAAGGAAGAACCATTTCCACAGTTAACCCTCTTTAAAGCTGCCCTCAGGATTAAACTTCGGAGCCCTGTTCCCCATGAACTGCCTAGAGAAACCTGAAGAAGTAACCATTTTCTGACAACCTCCTTTCCACCCATTAATTGTCAAGAATTTGCATCTTTTCTCTGCTAACCATCTGCAGAAACTCCCAAAACCACCCAAGTAATTTTAAGTAGGAACCCTACCTGGGACACCAGCCCAAAGAACACCTTATGAGGGACCTTTTTAACCATTACCAAGCTAAAAAGTCTTCGGTGAGAACATGAAAGCCGCTCGAACTGATAAATTGAGACGAATTCATAAGTCATTTGTTTCATTCAGAGGTCACGGGGCAGCACATCGGGTACGTATCGGATGTTAGAAGCCATGAGTCGCCGGTACTTGGGGACACGGGGTCAGGAGGCGTCTCTGTGGGCTAACAAATCTGACATCGTGTAATTGCTGTGAGAGCAGTGTGTGAATGTCACACCTGCAGAAAAGAAAAGGAAAAAGCATAGCTTCCTTTCTGTGGTTGTATTTAAGATCTGAGTTCACTTAGCTCTGGTTTTATGCTCTTTGCTCATCCGGAGACCGGGGCCTGTCTCATTTCTCAGCCCTAATGCGTCTTGGCGTCTCATCCGGAGCTCGTTTACGCCTCGGCCCCTCGTGACGCCTGCTCTGCAGTGCTGTTTGGGTTTCGGCTGATCTTGAGATGTTGGTTTCTTGAATGTGGAGAAATGGCTCGGTCAGTACGAGCGGCGTCTCTGGGATTATGCCATCCGTGCTGTAACAGCGCCACCTCGGTCACAAATCATGTGCAAAACAAACCTGTACAGGATTGGTCGGTTTATTGTGGCGATGCTGTTTAACATCCTCCACCTGGCTCGACGGAGACAGCGGGGTGTTTGATGTCTTTGTCCTCTACTCAGCAGAGGGCCGTCCCTCCTCCTCGCAAATCTGCTGCGTCTGCAGGAACTCCACTGCAGACTGAACCCGTCCGTCTCAAACAGGACGAGAGCAGAAGAATAGAAACGCCTCGTGCTTTGTACAGGACAATGGAACGTTTAGCACTTCATCTCCGAGTAAACTGCTGACCGTATATAGCTCTCACCTTTGTTTTTCACTTATTTAAATTTAAATTAGCTGTCCCTTCTCTAAATGTGCATACCTGGATTCGTGTGCATCGTTGATCCATTTATAAAGTCCTCCTGAGACTCGTGCAGGATTCCTCACTGAAACGTGCACATGTTTGAGTTGGTATTAATGCAGATCGAGGTGGACGGGCTCCGTTCGGGGCACGCCGGCTAATCCTCGTGCAGCTGCGCTCTTATGTAAGACCTCGGCGCCGAGCTCCGTCCATTAGGCCAGCTATTAAATTAATATGAGAGCGAGAACGGAAATAATCGAACGGAAAGCACACGCCGCAGAAACCGAAACGAACGCGCTGCATAACGAAGCAGCAACGTTATAATTATACGAGTAAAAGCCTGCCGAAATAAATTAGAACAAGTTTATAAAATGAAAACGTTAGGGTGGATTTAAATGACTTAGATGAAGCTCTTAATGAGCAGCCTGATCGTTCCAATGAGCTGAGTTCCCTCATCCTTACAAACAGGGATTTGGATTTAAGCTGGAAAATCAGAGAAACACTGAAAAAAAGTCAGTACTTTAAACCAAAGGTCCTGGACTCTTGATGGATTCTCAGCTCGACTGAAGAGCAGCGAGACTGAAGATCAGTTTGAGTCCCATCAGCAGAAATGCTGGAGCAGCTTCTAGCTGGGTTTGGTTTGATGGATCAGCAAAAATGTTCCGGGAGAGTTATACAGCATCAGCAGCTCCGCCGGTTCCAGCAGCCGGTTCTTTCTGTTTTCCTTCACGGCGTTTGCTGGTGTTAAACTCGCCGTCTCTCATTAAACACCATCCCCGGCTGATCGGAGCTTCATTCATGGATCTGTTAAGCCCAGCTCTTATTAACCCGACCGAGTCGCTGATGATCTAGAACTTTATCATTTAAATGAGTTCTGAATAAGAAATGTTGATGTTAATCCTAGATCTTTGGATAGAACACTGGAATCTCACTCTGATTTTCTTCTGTTGATAGAATAGTGTATCTTCGTAACAGCGTCTTTATTTACTGAATGTAAATAAACTTTCTTTTTAATCAGTTAAAGCGTATCCATTGATATATTTGTATTATATTATTTGTGGGAAATTCTGTTCCTCGGCTATAGGACATCTGCTGTGTAATGGCATTTATGCAGTTAAGAAAAGCGTTTAACTTCAAGGGTGCTTCTTCTCTGAAGCCACAACACACTCAACCTTGACGTGGATGGGCTACAGACCATATCATATAACGGGACTCAGAGGGCAACTCCAAAAACCCAACCTGATTTGTTGATCTAGATTTCTAACCCTAGAATTTGATTAGAGCATCGATGTCTCATTTGGACTTTTCAAGCTGCCGGGTTTCTTCTCGCACCTCTGTCTCCTAATGCTAATTGGATGTTAAACAGTTTTGTTTCTGATCTGCATCCTTTCCTGACTGCAGGTTTCCAGCGACTTATCAAACCCGTACGATGAAGTATGGAAAGGCTCTAATGGTTTCTGGCCGTGCCTCCGTAGATCAGATCCCTCCTGAACCTAATGGGAATGTCGTACCTGTAATTTCTCAGCAAAGTCATGTTAATGAGGTCCTGCTGCTCCTGAAGAGTTGTGGCACGGACCGCCTGCACCTCTAATTGGACCTGAGAGCTTCAGCATAATGCTAATCTGTACAAGAAACGAGCAGCTCTGAACTGAGTAGATGTATCAGCGCTGCAAATCGGACCCGATCCAGTCATAAATCCCATTAAAGGACCCGTTAGGAAACTTCCAATTTCTTTACTGATATTTGTGTTCAGACGCCACATCATATAAATGGTGCGTACATCTTCATCACCGAGAGCGAAGCTGTCAAGAACCCAAAGGAAAAAACATTCGCAGTGCGAGAACCGTGTGAGGATCGAGGGAAGGATGAGGATTCATTTGTATTTGAGAAATAGTTTCTATTTACGTTTTTGGGAGTTAGAAGCCACAAGAGTTAACACTCTCTCGTTTCTCACAGCTTCTGCACGCTTTTCGGTTTCCTGCTCTCTTCTGAAATACCAGCAAGTGTCATAAATGCAGTGGAACCTTGGAATTCGGATTTGATTTGTTACAAAAGGATGTACAAATTTGGATTGGTTCGAAGTCGGAATCCTGTTCGTGTCATACATGTGTACAGGTTTACCGATGTTTGAATTGAGATTTTCGGTTTGAATGTGGAAGCGTTCAAATTCGGGTTCTGCTGTACGCCAGGACATTTTGCACTGTCACACGAGTTTTTCATTCCATAAATATTTTATTTCATCTTCAGGTTCCTTTCTTTGTTCCCTCTCTTCCTTGAAAACGGAGCTGTTTTACTCGCTTATAAAATGTTCAGGTTCAGGACAATGTTAATAAAATGATAGTAATATTATTAATCATTAATAATAAATAATATTTGTGTAAATCTTGATGTGTAATTATAGATCCAGTAAATCTAATGGTGTTTGTTTACGCTGAAACTCTCCGTGCTCCTTTTTTCTTTCCTTCTTTTTTTTTTTTTTTTTAAGAAAATCTGATGTACCCGATTTCAGTGTTTGTTTCTGTTGTGATTTTCTGGGAGGGCATCTTCATCGCTTTAAGATAATGTTTTGTTTGTCTTGTCTGTTTTTTTTTCGCTGCTAGGAAAACCTGAACCAGCCTGTAATGGCAAAATTCCTACAGTATGTTGCATTCGTGTGTGTAACTGCCTTTACGCAGTTAAAAGCAAAAAAACGCATCCAGGATATGCAGCAACTCCAACAACAGCGATGCTATCAAAACATCTACAATATTCATTAAACAGAGATTTTCTTAAACAGTTCTCTTAGGTTTTTTCCCTCATCTTGTCTCAGTAAAACCTGAGCATTCATATTTGTCGAAGATGAATAATTCTGCTGTTCTCCACAGAATCACTCTTAGTTTAATCTTTAATCCTGAATCAAACTCTTCATTTTCAATTCTGTTTTATATTTATATTAAATAGGTTACATGACTCCTTATTTCACATTAAATGGCTGTAAGTAGTGCTGTTCTGGTTTTCACTCCGACAGCCAAACAAGGTGTGCAGTTTCATGCTCTTCTCTGCATCTTGTTGAATCTTTTCTTGTTTACTTTTACGCTTGTTTTCCATCCGTAACTTGTTTTGAACCTGGCAGCTGCTCTGCTGTGTTTCTGGTACAACGTACCACTGCTGAAACGTTGTGTTCTTGTAGTGGACGTGTTTGATGTGGGAGAAGTTCAGCAGCTAAGACCTGAGCCACCTTAACAAGGGACAAATCATTTGTGACAAATGGTGGTATACCCGGGAACCCACAGTGGACCAAGGAGGGACAGTCTACCTACTGGAGAGCGTGTGTTGGTGCCCGAGGCTCATCGATGCCATGATTTCCAATCTGTCTGGTCTGAATGGACAGAAGAGTTTAGTCTTGCAGAATGACTCCAAGACGTTCTTGTTAAACAAAGAAGCTGTTGGTGCTCCCACTGCAGATTGTCTAATGCGCTCATCACTTGGATTGTCGGAAGAAAAGAGCCAACTTCTTAATGTGTTTGTTCGAAGCATGAAAAACTCTTTTGGTTTTTAAGATGAGATGTTAAGTGGGTTTATTTATCTTTTATGTCTTTCATTTTAGTTTTCTCGTGTTATCTAATCAGACTTCATTTCATCTGTTTACCTTCTGAGGTACTTCCAGGTGCCATGCTGGCGTTTTTGGATCATGCCAGCGTTCATGCTCCTGCCGCGGTTTTTCCTGATGCCCTCCGGTTTGCGTGAAGAAGCTCCGTGCCGTGTAAAACCCCATTAATCTTCTGCAGAGACGCTTGACCTTTCAGACTTATTAATGCCGTGAACCTCAAACGTGCCCCGTATCGACCTCGCCCGCTTCTGACTCTGTAACGGAGTGGAGATGGAGATGGAGATGGGAGGGACGCTCCGCCGGCTGGTGGGAGGATTTGACCGACGACCTGGAAAATCAGACGACCTTTTACACGCCGATGAATAAATACATAAATTGTGGGTTCAGGCTTGATGGCTTTACCTCCTTCCTGATAATCAGGCATCCTTCAACGACCGAGGAGGCTTGGACTTTTTCCCTGGGATCGGATTATCCGGGCTCACCGACAGGGAGCTTAAACAGACCTCTCCATCACTTAGGGACGATCTACAGAGCTTGCTCTGGGTATCATAAAACTCTGAAGCTTAAAATGGGTTTAGTCTTTGATTTAATTGTTTTTGCTTGTTTTTCTTAGTCCACTTTTTGTTTTATGGTTCGTACCTGTCCCAAATTTGTGCATGCTGAGGATTGGGATTATTTTTGTTGTAACCCCTATAAAAATGCAGATGGAAATGCATCTTCTGGATGATGGCGATCCTGTTTAAACACTAAGAGTTTGTAAGAATTAATGATCGCCACACATTTCAGCTTCTGTTCCTTATTTATTGAGTAACGTTTGGTTATTACACTTGAAGAACTGCCCTGTTCCTTCTGTATATCGGTATAAACATAGCAGTTGGTTTGTTAATACTGCAGTCCCAGTAGTTGTTAAATAAATAAACAAAAGCTGTTCATGAATCATATTTGAAAATGTTGAAAATGTCTCTCTGCTCTGTACCGGCTTCTAATGTTCATCTCCCGCCTTCTGAACCCGAGCGTGACGGTCGGTAGTTCGTCTTCTTGGGTAGACCCTAAATATGACCAAGACCGAGTAACAACAACGTTCTGCTGCCTTCGTTAAGCACAGAGATGTGAACGAACTGACCTCCTGCTCTGACATGCAACTTGAAATTTGGCACTTATTTAAATCATTTTCAACGTGTTGCATACGCACCTTCACATCTTTCAAAGTTCGTTAGTCGAAGGTTGGCGTCTAGGGGACTTGCTGTAACATGAGCTGCTGGAACCAGATACTACGAGTATAACTAGGGGTGTGCGATAAGGACAAAAAGTGATAGCTCTGTCTTCTGGGAGTTTTATCGATGGTGATAATTGTATGATTCTTTGGCGACGTATACATTGTGTATAAAGTATTCAGAAGTTGTTCTCAACCACCTGAATTGGCACTGTCTCTTTTGGGATATAATTGGTGATGCCGTTTGTTACGACTTGTCTTGTTAGTTGCCTTTTTTTTGCAGAATGGTTCCTCTAAGGTTTGCCGAGTGTTTTCTCGTGGCTGGTTTAAGCTTGCCGTGGACAGCTGGCTAATGAAATTTGTCCTAATCTTCTTATATTCTGCATGGTTCTTAGTTCGCAGATGGTGAAATGCGTTCTCTTGAGCAACAAGGCCAAACCACCTCCAACGATTCACAAAACCGTGAGGCTGGTGCTGTCTGTTTCCTGTATTTTGTCTCCTGATGCAGTTTGTTCAGTCTTTTTATTTTTTTAAATTTTTATTCATTTATTTATTTATTTTTTAATTCCAGTTGTGCACTGTCGTTCCACATTCCTGCAGTTCACTAATAATGTTGCCATGTCTTGTATTCAGTCATTTCTGTATCTGTATGGGAATGTCCTGGGGCAAAATGTGTAACTGTCGTGTGTGTGTGTGTGTGTGTGTGTGTGTGTGTGTGTGTGTGTACTGATTGCAATCAAATGCAGGCTCTGTATGTTGCATGTGTTTGCAAAGCCGAAGGACTGCTAAATGAAGGATGATTTGAAATTGGCAGAATGTCAGGACTGTACTGTTTCTATATGGTGTGTGTGTGTGTGTGTGTGTGTGTGTGTGTGTGTGTGTGTTAAAATTCTCTATACCATCTGTGTTAGTGCTGCCAGGAGCCGTGAGTCAGCCCATTATAGCGCTCTTAATTAAGATGCAATGTGAACACACAGCTGCTTATTCCTGTCCGTACATTCGGTCGACTCCTGCTGCTTCATGCCGACGCTCCCTCCCAGCGCCGTTCCTCTCTAGGTCCATTTGAACCATCTTCCATTCCGCTTCAAGCGTTTTTGTTGCCGGTAATGTGTGTTAGGACCAAATATATACATAAAAACGTAAGCAGAATGGGCTGACCAAGGCTTTTATACGTGCAGGAATAAATAAAACACGAGCATGTTTGAGTTTTTCTGGACAGCTTCTTTTAGCTCCCGTGGTGTGATTCGTCGAATGTGAGCGTCCGCTCCGGCATCAGCTGCAGGCCTAACCGATCGTTCCACGCTGTTTTTGTGGAGGGAGGAAATCGGAGGAATTCTCCAGGTGGATATGAAGTTACTCGACCTTTTCAGGAAACTTCAATATTTATTTAAGACGTTCAGCAAACGTTGGTGGATCTCTGGAACGGAGCCCAAACTTTCAGCAGATTTTATGTCCTGTGTTTTATTATTGGATTGGCATGAAGGTTGAGGTTTAAACTCCCTCTTGTCCCAGACTCGCACCCAAGAGACTTGAGACTGAAAACTTGCATGCCCAGGACTCCAAACTGGACACAGATGCTCTTTACTTCTTCTTGTAACCTTTAGATTTTGACTTGGACTCAAAATCCAGACTTGACACTCTTTCTTGCGTTTTGTTGGGTGGGTGGCTCGTGCTTGGAATTTAGATTCGAGACTCGAACCCTACTGAGGATTTGGGGACTCGGACTCAAGTTACAAGCTAGACACTTGATAACTTGTGACTCGACTTGGATATGCACACTTAGGATTCGAGACCTGAACCCATACCAGCACTATGAAGACTCGAGACCAGACCCGATCCGGACTGGAATGCTCAACTTTTTAGACTTTCTAAGGGTTGACGACTCATGACTCCAGTCAGACTTGCATGCTTGGGACTTGGCTCAGCTTGGAGGCTCAACTCGGACCTGCACAATAGGGATGGGCGACTCGACTCGGATGCTTGAAATTTGAGATCTGGACTCGCTTGCCAGAGACTCAACCTGTACCATTTAACATTTTATACTTAAACGCAAAATCCGGAGGCCAGACTCTTGCACGCTAGGGATTGGCAACCCATGACTTGACTTGGACTTGGTCACTTGAGATTCGAGGTTCGGACTGCAGACACTCGGAGCTTAATGTGGACTCAAAATTTGAAACTTGATCTCAAAAGCCTGAGACCAGACACTTGGACTTGCACCCTAAGGATTGGTGACTCAGACTGGAGACTTCAGAATTAGATCAGAAATGCTTTGCTGACCTCTTGCTGTGTATTTTCAACTTAGAATCAAACATTATGTAATTAATGCGCTGAATTTTATGACTGAATGTCTGGGTTTTTTTGCCTTATATTGATTCTTTTGTTAGGCAGGCTGGTTCTTCTTCAGCCAGACTTGATTTATCTCTGCTCTTTGTGAATATTTTGCTGAGAGAGAGAGAGAGAATGTGTGTGACTGATGGATGATGTAACATGTGGTCAGATGGCTGTCGAGGACAGATGGGGAGGAAATGCCAGTTCTTTTGGTTTGTCCAAGTCCACATGATTATCTGATTATGTAAGTTCTGTTGGATGTTTTCTGCTGATCCAGATTAGCAGGGTTCCGACCTCACACCAGGTCCCTGTGCTGCCCTTGGAGTCCTGGGTTGACCTTTCTTTATAAGGTATCGACCCATCAGTCTAAGACACAGATGGTACTGATTAGAGGATGAACCCATATTATGATTTCTGATTTAATGCTCGAGTTTGTGGTTAATCTTTTGAGCGTCCCTTTTGGCTTTCCACACTGCAGAGTTATGTATGTTAATATAAACAGCAGCCATAAAGGAATTTGTGTGTGTGTGTGTGTGTGTGTGTAATGATGGCAGGGTGCTGAGATGCTGTGTGTTTGTGTTTGTGAATGAATGACACAGTTGTCAGAGCAACAGAAAAATCTCCATTCTCACTTTGACTGGCATCACTGCATCTGATCTCCAAACACAGTACAGTGCTGAATCCAAACAACCCGGTACGACACGCTCATGAACCCAACCGTCCTAAATAACCAGCTGGCTTTTGGTAATTGGGGCAGGTTTGGGTTCTTGTTAGGGGTGAATAACTAGCTCTGCTTTCCCAACTCTTAACTCATAAGTGTTGACCTTAGTTAAGGCACCAAGAAGAACAGCGTGGTGTCGCCAAGAGTCCAAATATATTTTGGTGCTGAAAATGTAACTTTCTAATACATATTTGAAGGCATGGCAGGACATGTAATGGGCGCCGTGCCAACAAACTTCCGTCTGCTAAGCCCCTGGAAATGGTCCGGGCAGAGACCGGTGTGTAGTGAAGGCGCCCCCTGGGTGTGGATGGTGGGTAACCAAACTGTAGGAACCACATGTGCTTGTCGGCAGATCAAATGATCCTCTCTACTGGGGGTTTGTCTGGGCCGTCTGGAGCCTGGTCACCGTGTGTGTGCCCCCATAGAACCCCTGCTCCCGGCACCTCCTAATAAATGGAAGCAATTCATCAAAACCAGCATCCTGCTTCTCTGTCCAATGATGCTCCCCCTCTGAAAGTCTGCCCACTGGACAAAATGACTTCCTACCCAAAAGTAGCCTCTGAGAGCCTTTTTATAAGGTGGTGCTATAGGGAAAGCACTTGTACACCCTCTTGTGGTAAGACCCAGTGTCTAATCAGACCACACCTGTACTCATTTACGTATCTGCATATCTGAGACAGAACCGCATGAAGAGTTCTGCAGGAATCCCACGTTTATTTTGGGTGCGTTATTTTTTTTTTTTTACGTCTAACTTGTCACAAGAGAGGAAGTGACGATTGCACGACCTGTCAGAGTTTATATAAACACAGACATTTGAGGCAGACGGCCACACAGAATCGGTTGTCAGATAACGGGCCAGAGATCAAACACAAGAAATCTGTCCAAACCCAGCAAACGAATCCATAGAGCCGAGAATCAGATCAGAGTTTAGTAAACTGGATAAGCGGGGATGATCAGTTACAAAACGATACGCAAACAGACAGAAACGAGGCAGCTGAATGCAAAGCAAATGAGGAGATAAGGGGGACAGGTGCAGGCGGTTATAAAGGGTGAGGCAAAAGTGCTAAAGTGACAAAAGTATTGGGACACCGATGAGCGCCTGGCTCACATTCTCAGTTCTAGTTCATCCCAAAAATGTTTGACGGGGTCGATATGAGGGCTCTGTACGGCCCAACCATGCCTTTATGGACCTTGCTTTGTGCCCTGGAACAGATGAGGGCCTTCCCCAAACTGTTCCCAGAAAGCCAGAAGCGTACAGTCATCCAAAATCTTGACCCCTCCACAAGTTGGTCTGTTATTTATTTATTTTTGTGTTGACCAAATAATATAATCTAAGAGAGTCAGTTTATAGATTTGAAACCCTCCAAGGCTACCACACATTCCTTATAGCACCTGGTACTAGTGCCACAAAGTGCAGGGGGTTAAGTGGATGGCAGATGCCAGGGAAAGGTGATGGCATCATAATGGAGCAGTATAAACATGTGAATAAGAGTTTGCCCTCAGCTTTGTTTAGGCACCTACACAAGATGGTTCAGGAGGGGTGTGTGTGTGTGTGTGTGTGTGTGTGTGTGTGTAATTTGACGTTCTGCAGGTAATTTAGTCCTGAATGTGTGAAGCAGCTCAGTTCAGTGAGAGATGAGGCATGCCAGGTTTGTGTTAATGGACCGTGTGTGTGTGTGTGTGTGTGTGTGTGTGTGTGTGTGTGTGTTCATTGTTCCTTTTTAAATTCCACAATAGTACGTGCTGTCTGGTTCCAATGCTCCATCTGCAGAGCGCATAACGTAACCGCGCCCCATTTGCATTTTAATTCCCGTTCACTCACCCGCCTGTGTGTCGGAGATCCGCCGAATTCTGACGCAGATCCTGTTTTGTTTTAATTTGGTGCGTTTTAAACCCTCCGTCACGCTGTGCTTTGGGAGGCAGTAATGACGGGACGATGCACATTTTCATTCCTGATCTCATTCCACAACACAACTGCTGATACCAATACAGATTCTGATACGAGCTCTGCTTAGCTTAAGATTACCCTTTGCTGTTTCAGCACTGCCTAGTTCATAACTCATAATGTGTAAACAGATGGTTTGCCATGTCTTATGTCTAAACACTGGCATCGATTCACAAAAACCAAAAAGCGATTATTTAAATGATAATTGAGAACAAAAAAGGTGGAGCTGAAGTTCGTAAGTGCAGTGTCTGTGGCGTCACCTAACACGGACTCGGAGACCAACAAGCGAGGTTAAAGCTTCCATCCAACTCCGAAAGAATGAAGAGAATTACGAACTCTGTCCTAACTTTTATTATCAAGGATTTGTTTCCGTATTCTGTCCTGAAGAACCAGGGCATTGGAGCCGAGACAGCTGAGTTCATTTAAAAAATATCATAGTCTGACATCCTGTAACATCTAAAACCGAGTCCCAGAGGTTTTCGTTGCAGACTCTGGTTTTATAAAGGCTGCAGATCTTACATGGCCACTGTTTTCAAATCTGAAACTCCATTCCATTAGTAGTTGTTGTTGTTGTTGGTGTGTGTGTGTGTGTGTGTGTGTGTGTGTGTGTATATATAAGAAGAGGGAGAGAGAGAGAGAGCGCCACCTATTAGTTCCACAGTGTTACACAAACCCCCCTGTTTGTGTGAGCCGAGGCAGTAACACTGTTGATTTTATTGGAACGTAAAATGAAGATGAGAAAAAGCCTGACTTAAGACAGAGATCCTGATCCACCTTACAGCAAACGATTGAGAACACTCGAGTGGACTTCATTCACTCTAGTGAAGCCTCTTTGTTCGTTGGTAATCTACTCATCTTGGCATGAACGGGCATGAGTACCTGCTCTGCACGTTCTCGCTTCCGTATCGCCTTGCCTCCGGTCTCCTGAACTCCTGAATTTCTGTCCAGAAAGCTGCTGAGGAATCCTGGTTCTCCTTTGGATTTGAGCCTCTCAGATGGACCCTGAGTATCGGACGGCTCTGCCCCTGTCTGAGTGGGCAGGTGTGAATGAAGGACTGTAGGAAGCTAAATCCCTTCACACATGAAGGATAACGTGTCGGGCTACAAGCCTGGGCACACAGCGGGCACACAGTGGGTAGAGAGCGGGTGAAGCTAATGGCCCCTTTTAGAAATCCGTCAGTCATTCATTATGAGCGTGGTTTGTGCAGGGGTGTGTTAGCATGCTGAGACAGTGATGATTCGGATTTACATTTCTTGTGGTTTTGATGATATGGAGGTGTAACCTCACTTCTCTCTCAAACTTTCAAGCGTTCATCTTCCACTGATGTTGGGCGAGGTCAGACCGATCCATTCTACATTTACAGCATTTAGCAGACGCCCTTATCCAGAGCGACTTACAATTGGTACAGTCTTACAATCCAAGCAATTGTGGGTTGAGGCTCAAGGACCCAACAGTGGCGGCTTGGCAGAGGTGGGATTTGAACCCTGGACCTTTTGGTCCACAGTCCAGTTCCTTAACCGCTAGACTACCACAGTCTCATTCTATGGTTCCCCCGCTGCTAAAACATCATCATCATCATCATCATCATCAGACTATGGGCTTCAGTCCTAACAGAGGAACAGAATTTATCAATAACTGTTTATTACACAGAAAATAAACACAAAGATATCGATTGGTCAGCTTTAATTTATAAAAAAAAGAAACCACTTCCATTCAGTAAATAAAATGGGTCTGATTTCTAAGGCAGGCTGTTACGAAGATCTACTGTTCTACCAACAGAAGCAAATCAGAGTGAGATCCTGGTGTTAGATCCATAGTACAGGATCAACGCTATCATTTAAGTTTCTCAATTAGTTATCCTAAATTAGTTAGATGACGCTAAAGAAAAGTCTTGAGCTGAAGCTCGTAATGTGAATCTTCTCAGTCAGAAATATTAGTTAGTTATAGAGCATCAGCAGTTTGATTTACTTTTCTGACTTTTTTTACATTTCTCTGAACTTCCAAACCCTGGTTCGTAATTAAGGGGGGTGAACGTCGGCTCACAGGAACGATCAGGCTGATCATTAAGAGCTTCATTTAAATACAAACACATTTAAATCCAAACGAAACTTCTTTTAACAGTTTTCACAAAGGAAAGATGGCTGCATCTTTCCTTTGTCTCCACATTGTTGTTCCTCAAATTTGGGTGAAAGCCTCTATTAAAGACCTCGCGGTAATATAAAAGTATCGATTAGACGTTTGCAGATCCCCCGTGTCAGATCGTATCGATTGATCGGCTGCACCTACAGATGACCTTTCACTGATCTTTTTACCTCGCTGCTACAGAGGATCGATTGGATCATTTGGAGAAGGCTTTACTGCCATGCGGTGGTTAGGACCAGTGACCTTGACACGGTGAGAAGGTCATGTTATCGAGCGGGGTCCGACCCGGAGTGCAGCCTGCAGGTCTGGCGACCTTTGGACCCTGCGCTCGTGGGCCCTCAAGCTCTTTCAGCACCTGCATTGCAGAGCGTTAACCTGCTGGTGGAAAGAGGAGTTTAACGGAACCGAATGTAATTCGGACTGAGAGGAGGACGTTTAGCTGCCGCTTTGCATAACTCTGTCCTGCTTTTATTAAACGTGGCTTTAGCAGATTAATGCTGATCCATTATCGACTTCAAATAAAATTACAGAGACTGGGAAAGCTGAGAATGGAGACGGGTGACGTCTAAAGACCTAACCCAATTCTGTCCCTCCCTCACCTCAAAAACAACTAATCCTTTCTGGATGTGGTGGTGAACGTTAGAAAGGAAAGAAAGGAAGAAAGAAAGGCTAAAGTGAATACTGAGAGAACGAAAGAATGAATGAATGAATGAACAGTAGGAAGAAAAAGAAATGAAGGCAATAAAAAGAACAAACGAACAGTAGAAAGAAAGAACATACAGTAGAAAAAAGAAAAAGGCTAAAGAGAATACTGAGAAAAAGAAAAAGAACAAATGCACAATCAGTAGAAAGAAAAATGCTGAAGAGAATTACTGAAAAGGAAAGAAAAAATGAATGAACAGTAGAAAGAAAAAAAGAACAAACACAAAGTAGAAGGGAACGAACAAACAAACAGTGGAAAGAAAGGTTTTAATTATTTCTTGATGATGTTTACATGCTTTAAAGTTCAAACTCGATGGCTGCAGCTGTTTCTATATAGAACTTAAATATCTAATTAAATATTAAAAATCCCTAAATAATTCATACTTTTATGCGTGGGTAGTGACGCGTTGCGATAATGTCAGTCTTTTCCAGAAAAAAAAAATGTCATTAGTCACAGACGTCTTAATAATTATAATACAATGTAATAAATATTATAAATACGGACGTTAAGGTCAAACAGTCAATCAGCGCTGCGGGTCAACGAGCAGAGGCGGGAGCTTAAAAGCAGAAGTCTGTCTTTCCTGCCACAGTTGCAAGGTCTCTGCTTATTCTAAGCAAATTTGGGTGTTTTCTTATTTTAATCTTTTTGTGAAGTCGATTACATTTTTCTAAAGTCGTTGCAGGTATTTGGGGATTGCTTCTAAAGTGTAGTTTGTAGTTAATTATTGGGACTCCCTGATCCTGTCTCTCTCTCGAACATACCTGCATGTTGTTCTGTTCAACCTCTAAATTTTGAAAAGGAAAATCTCACTTACTTATTGACTCTCACATTGTACTAGGTTGGCCATTTTGGGCTTTTTTGGAGCCGGTTTGCTTTTCTTGGGCCTTTTTGTCTTGTGGGATCTGCCAACCCTGATTCGTTTGTATGCTTGTTAGCTGACGTTTGTTCTAGATTCTGCTGTAACTCAGTTGATGTGTTGAGTTTTTAGTGCAAGTTCTTCGTGTTTGTGTGGATGATGTTCCCCTACTTATTTGTACCAAGCTGTGAATGGTGTTCAAGTTTTGTACCTGTCCTATTGTAAGTAGTACTGGTTTTATCTGTATACTCTCTCTAATTTATCCCTATATAAACTGGTTCCCTCAGAATCTTTCATCTGGCTGATCTGCTTTTGAAAGCCGCAGATCACGGTCCAATTCAGATCGACTCTCATTATTTATTCATCAAAGTCGCTTGTTAAGTAGCGATGATTGCCGGCGGGTTCGGGATTTTCAAAGGCTTTGTTGGCAAACTTTGTTGTTTAAGGTGTGGGTGTGGCTTTGCGTCTTGTGCACGGGAAACTGTCGACTCTGGTCCCTCAGGAGGTCTGTTCTGAGTTTAGGGTTGAGACTTGAACAAAAGGACCAGAGATGAGGGTGCAAAGAACAGCTATGACAAATTGGAAATGGTATGGCCTCTTTTATGCCAACACCCTCATTTTCTGCTTTTGATGCCAGTCAGTACCCAAATCTCCACCTGCTTCACCACCACGGAGTCGTACCAGAACACTGGAACTCCTCCACTAGGTGCAGGTTTCTCGCCTGTTTTCAGAGCCTGGAGAGGCAACATAAACTTTAAATCCTTCAAAGTTGACGTTTTCACTTTGATGCGACCTTGAATCTCAGTGCTGCAGGTTCTGCTCGCTCTAATTTAATCTAAGCCCATCTGAGGGAAGGAAGTCGGCAGATTGCAGGTTCTTACATAAGCTCTGTCGTCCTCCTGCTCATCAACACAGAGGACCTGGAGAAGAACGTAGATCAGTCGGCGTTATTCCGCGCACGTCTCTGAGTTTAGAACCCTTGTTTTGCTGCTTGCTCAAGTCTAGTTTGCTTTGTCATTATACAGCGTGTTCGGTACCTTCACTGAGCTTCCACTGGGAGGATCCCCAAATCAGAAAAAGTTGGTGTTTCAGGCCTGCAACACATTAAAAGGACGTTGGGATTGGGGGCAATTTAGATCTGGTAATGAGGTAAAATTAAATAATGTGATTTCAAACAGGTGATTATAATCATGATTTGATCTAAAAGCAGTATCCACAAAAGCCGGAGTCTTTGTGGAGTAAAGATGATCAGAGGATCTCCAGTTTATCAACAAATGTTTGAAAGCAATGTTCCTCAAAGAGAGACTGGAAGGGATTTATATATTCCTCCTCCTACAGAGCATAATATCATTAAACCATTCAAGGAATCTGGGGGAATTTCCTAAAAAGCCTAAACTGAAGAGGGGTGATCTCCGCTCCCTCAGATGCCACTGCATCAAGAACCATCATTCATCAATAGCTGATAGAACCACATGGACAAGGGATTCCTTTATCAAACTTTATCAAGCTCTACAATACAGAGCTACATTCACACATACCACTTAAAACGTTACTGTGCTAAAAACAAGCCTTATGTTATAACCATGTCCAGAAGGGGCGTCGGCTTCTCTGGGCTTGGAGGATCTGGGATGGACCATCATACAGTGGAACGGGGATTGTGCTCAGACCCATCAGTATCACAGATCTTGTATTTTGGAAAAATGTAAAGCTCCATGCACATTACTGTATCCTCTTTACAAACAGAAATTGATTCTAGTTTTGCTTATGAATTTCTTGTATCTAAAAAAAAAAATTCTAGTTAAATGAAACTGTAGTAACACTTGGTATTTTGATCTGTTTAATCAGGGTTTTAGTCACTGATAGCAGTAGATGAAGTAGCTTTAGGAGTGGAATCGGATGCACAATTCGTAATAAAGGAAAGCTGAGCGCTGAGGAATGTGGCGATTATGGTCGGGATTAATTAAACCACAGACGTTATTACGGTTTTGTTTCCGCTGTGCTGCTGTACCAGCTTCTCTTTTTTTGTCGTACCTGACCTTCTGCCAGCTCTCCGTGATCAAATCGGAGGCTACAGTTGATTAAAGTGACTTATTGGCACTGTTGAGAGTTCACTTGGCATATGCCATACCCACATTTGGTCGGTTAAATGACCAGATGGTAAAGTGTCCAGCAGTGCTGTGCTTTGCTGGCATAGGGGGAAAAATGTAGGCACTGATCATGACCTTTTATGGACAGAATGACGACCAGAGGTCTCCGATGCCTACGATCTCACTATCACTGTGCTGTGAGAGCACTGCCACAAGGTGGAGCGTGTGCCACCTTCCTGCTGCCAGTTGAGGCATGGGAAATCTGAAGATGGCACCCAGACTTTAGCTTCAGACCTTTTAAGTCCTTTTAGTTGTGAGTTGGAGCCTCCATGGATCAGATTTGTTTGCCCAGATCCTTCCTACAAAAGCTGCCCAGATTGAGATCTGGGGAATTTGGAGGCCAGGGAAACACCTTGAACTCTTCCTCGAACCATTTACCCTGATGAAAGGGGTCACTGCCATGAGGGAATAACATTTACCATGATATATGACTACATGGAGTATCAAAATAATGTAAGGTACAATTTTACAAGGTAAAATTTAAGCACTTGATGTTGAGGTTCATGCCCAAAGGCCCAGCTGTGGCAGGGTGGCAGGGCTGGTACATGAACCCCACCTTTAGTAGAGTACATTACGCAGTACCTTAATGTCTGTGCCACCACAGTGCTGCCACATTCCCACAGGAACCTCAGAACACACCGAAAACACTGTACTTTCTTAGAAGAGTACCTAGACATGCCAGGGTACATTTTAGTGTCATGCTCCGGTGGCACAACGGGGTAATACTCTAGCGCCCCACTGCAGGGACTCTGGTGACGCCTGACGTAACACACAGACACAACTGGTTGCATCGGAGGAAAGTGAGCACACCATTTGAACTCTGATAAAATTGAGATGGATGCCAGGTCTGAGTCCTGGTAGTGACTTCTGGCTGGGGTCCGGCTTCAAGTACAGACGGCCGGGGTGGGGGGTGGGGGGTTGTGCTTCAACAACGGCCGAGCCCCATTTTCTCTGTATATAGGTGCTATACTATAGGTTCCTATACTAGGAAGAAGCAGGCTTAACAGATTTGGCATGGATGGTATGGTGCTAGTTGTTAGCCCTCTGGCCTATTCCTGGGTCAGACGGTGTCTCTAAAGTGTCCGTGTGTGTATTTGTGAGTGAGTGTGTGTGTGCCCTGCCACGGTTTGGTGCTGAACTTGATGTAGCTGGTGTGAAAACCAGTATAAAGATATTAACAGTGTGTTTTAATTTATTATTGAATAACATCAACATGATCTTTCATCCCAGAAGCCCCTCCGAGTGCCAGGCCTGCTGTTTGGATTGCATCACCCTTGACGTGGCAGTGCCCGGCATGAGCGATGACTCTGTTCTTTCTCATTCTGCCACCTGCATTGTTCTGACTGAGAGCACACTCGAGAGCTTTAAATCCACCCAATCTCCCACTCTCGCTGCCACTCACACCTCCGCTCACGTCACCCTCAAGCATTCTCCTGTCTGATTGAGAGTGAAGTGCACTTGATCAGAGGAAGTGCACTTAGAAGGCCCGAGACGCTCTGTGTGATGCGATTAGGTCTCACGATGGCTCTCTCTGGGTAATGTTGAGTCTGGACCAGGCGTGTATGAATTTTTTTTTATTTTTTATTTTTTAATGAATGATTCAATCCAGGACAAATCTCAGAAAAAGATGGCACAGCACTTAAAGCCACCAAGTGGCATCGGCAGTTTTTATTATTAATTACTTGGCCATTAGTTACTACTTTTTTATTTATTTATTTATTTAATTATTTATTTATTTATTGTTTAAAGCCAAACAAGCTTGCATAATTAAATTCAATCTAGAATTCAATTCAAACCTCAATTTTCTTTCTTTTTCTTGCTCAGGTGACATTAGAGTATCAATAAAATAATCTAAGGTACATTCTTACAAGGTACAAGGGCCCAACCATGGCAGCATGGCAAACCCTTAACCTTTTAAAGTATAATAGCCAGTACCTTAACCGCTGGGCCAATAGGAACCTCAGGATGAGCCTCATACTAAGATATTTCCCAAAACCCTTTCTTCGAAGAGCGTACCAAAGCATGGGATGATTCAGTAGGTGTCAATGTGTTTAACCCCAGCAGGAGTAACATTTTCTCATTTCGTAAATGACCATATAGGTGGTAGAGGTGTGTGATTATTGGCAAAGAAGTCATATCACGATATTTTATCTGTGACGTTAAATGGATTTTGCTGTGGGCAGTGTACATCTTGGATCTAAAGTTTTCAAAACTTGAATTGGCACGTGTCTTTCGTGATGTAATAGCCAATTGGGTTAGATCAGCGATTCCTAACCTTTTTTTTTTTTTTTTCTTTCCCCCCCTTGGAGCCCCCTCCATGAGTATCTAAGAAAAGCTTGGATTCCTCAACCTAGCCTAGCACACACACACACACACACACACACAGACCAAAAGAAAAAGTGATTAATTGCAAATGAACTTGTGGCTTTTTTTGTTTGTTTGTTTTCCCTTGGGTTACTTTTATAGCTTTTTATTTGGGCTCCTGTTCTCTTTTAACACAGCTAAACATTGAGCTAAGAATCAAAAATGTTTGTGTATTTTGATATATTCACAAACTCTGTGCCACGCCGAGCTTGTTTGGTGCCCCCCTGTGGTGGTTAAGAACCCCTGGTTGGGATCCATGGCATTAGATGACATTGTCACTTTTTTTTGCATCGTTACAATGATTAATCCTAATGATTAATCCTTCAACTTTTACTAATGGGTTTAATCCTAGCAGGACTTTCGCTTCTCATGTCTTAAACGGCTTGAGCAGGATCAATTTATTGCTGCTTCAAGCAAAGAAAAGATGCTTGGTGAAGTCCAACGGCAAAATATGGACAGTGGAACTGATGGCAATGTTTAATGGGCTTCGGTTTGTTTGGGAGCATCAAGATTGGACTCTGGATCAAAGGATCTGTTTTAAGCATATTATTAGTAGAGGACAACTCAATTCAGACGCTCTGTAGTTTTCTGAAACTCGCCTCACCTCATTTATTGGTCCCCCTGACATCCGGAAAATCTATAGCCCAGAGGTTTGTGAGGTCTGGACTGTAAAGGCAGAAATGGTGCAGACACCGAGCGCGATGTGAAGCGAAGGTCATGAGTTGGGCACTTATTTGTAGATGGTTTGTTATAGTAGTGAGGACTGAGTGGCATTTAAGTGGTGAAGACGAACGTTAAAAAGGGCAGCGGAGACTGGTGGAGCGAGACGGCCCGCGGATCAGGTGTGGCATCGGCGGCACCTCGGTGTGAACGTGATTGGCTCGCGATCATCCCGGAGGAGAACCGGAAGTCTTTAGAATCCATTAAGGGAGCCGAAAGTTTAATGAGGCCATAAAATGCTGAACGGGGCTCGGAGTTAATGTGCTCTGCTCTTCGGTTGGCACCGGCAGCCACGCTTTAATAACACGCTGCTCATCTGGCTTTGGCGTATAGTTATTAGAGGGATAAAGCCCGGTCCTGTGGGTGCCCGCCTTCTGATTGGCGAGCCTGTGTGTGTGTGTGTGTGTGTGTGTGTGTGTGTGTGTGTGTGTGTGTGCATGCGTGTGTACGGCTGGAGATAAGTCGCTCCGAGGACTTTGTGGCGACATGTGACTAATCCGTCCTATTGAATTTATGCCGCGCCGTTCTCTAACCTGGACGGATTAGCATGAGCCGGACCCTCGTGCCGTCTTTATTTTTGCTTTTCTTCTCCGCCACGCTTCTCTACAGATTCCTTCATAAAGGCTTCGCTCGAGTTTGGAGTTTTCGATCTCGCTCCCCTACAAAGGCCGTGTGAAGTATAAATAATCAGCAGGGGGCCCTGTGGAAGTTTGCTCTCAGGAAGGAAGCAGCTGTGCCGAGACAGACGGGAAGCGGAGACGAGACAATTCGGCTCAGAACGCCGGCTTTATAGAAGGCTCAAAGAGAAGCTGAACGTTTAGCGTTTTTATGTGAGCTCAGTTTGAATGACTGAGATCCTGCACAGGGCTCACGGTAACTAAAGCGCATGAGCTCCCAGTTTCTCAGGCTGCAGTTAATCAAGGTATCAGCTGGCCGATATTATTTGGACGGTGGGGGAAATCGATTCTTAGATGCATTGTGATGCAGATGTGGACAATTGTACGTAGGTTCACAAGATTCAACAGGTGACGTTAAAGCTTCCACCCAACTCGGAAAGAGCAAAGAGAATTTGAAACTCTATCATAACCTTTATTCTCAGGGATTTGTTTCCGTATTCAGCCGCTAAGAACCAGGGCTTAGTGGTTTGGTGTAAGGCTGGCATTAATGACACAGAGATCCCTAAAATCTACAACCAAAACAAAACCAAAGTCATGGAATCACTGTACAGAAAAAAAGTTGCCCCGATAATCGATTAATGCACCCAATAAACTTGCATTAATAAAGGATGAGTTTCAGAGCTTTCGATGAAAATCCACAAGCCAGCATTTGGAAAGCTGGTCTCGACCCCAAAGCGAGTTCTTCAGCATCAGTCTGTTTTTCTTTTTTTGGTCTCCTCCGGGAGGCTGGACCACAGAGAAACGGTAAATGAGGTTCTGAGGGAGAAAGCCGAGGCTCTGTCATGCTAATTAAACCTGGGCTGTAGGGAAAGGTCTTGGTTGGAGGTTAATAATAGTGGAGGCAGTCCTGGAAAAGTGCCTCTGAAAGTCCGACTTCCTACTGTTTTTAAAAATAGAGACGGTCCTCTTAGTGCGAGAGGCCATAGGGTGCCTCGTTTCTCAGCCTTTCCTCTGCCCTGGCCATGGTACTGAAATATTGGTTTTATCACCAGGATCCTTGTCCGCGGTGCTGAACGGTTCCTGTTCATGGTCCTGAAACCTGTTTAAAGCAGCTGCACCTCGGGCTTGGTCGTGATGCTGCTTCAGGCTTGCTGTGTGCTGAATGTTTTATTAGAACATGCTTACTGTAACCTCGCTCTGTATTTAGTGACTTATCCGTTCTGCACGGGCTTCCTCCAGGCTCGTGTCATGAATTCTTTAGTGCCGTCTCTTTGGCAGTGAAGCACTGTTCATGTTCAGCATTGCTCATGATGATCTTAACCCTCAGATGTGGTTTGACCTTTCTATAAAATCATTAACATGTAACAGAAATGAAACTTTTGGCTAAAACTCCTAAAATAATCCTCAGTTTAGGGAAGAAGTCTCAGACTGGGACCAAATCTGAGACGGCTTGCCCAACACGAAGTCTTTCTCAGGACTTTTAACTGAAAAGTAACAAGAGTTTGAAGAAGAAGCCATGAGAGAAGACCTTTATTGGGTTTGAAGTTCAAAGTTCGAGAAGAAGTCCCAGGAAAAAGCCCAGACAGGTCAAGAAGCCTTTGAGAGAAGCTCTTGTAACCAGACTAGTAACCAGAGTTTGGCCAAGAAGTCCGGTGTTGGGCCAGTAGTCTCAGGAAAAGGCTCCAGGCTGGTTAAGAAACCTTTTTGGGGCAAGAATCCTTAGAAAAAGTTCCGTGTTTGAGACTCGGTTTAGGCAAGAATCCCCAGACTGGCACCAAACCTGAGATTGCTTACTCAACAAAGGGTTCCTCTCAGGACTTTTCTCCCAAGAGTAATCAAGACCAAGAAGTTCTGAGAGAAGTACTGTGTTGGTAAGTATTCTCCGGAAGAAAGCCACAACCTGGTCAAAAATCCTTTTGGGGCAAAAATCCCTGGGAGATGTTCCATGTTTGTGATGGAGCCTTGGTGTAGGCAAAAAGCCCAAGACTGGGACCAAACCTGAGGCTGCTGACCCAACAGAAGGGCTTCTCTCAGGACTTTTAGCCCAAAAGTAAAACCTTTTTAAAGCTCTCAGAGAAGTTCCATGTTTGTTAAGGTTTAGGCAAGAAGCCCCAGATTGGGAAAGGTGCCTCAGTAAAAAGCCCCATACTGGTCAAGAAACCTTTAAGAGAAGCTCTTTGTTGGGTATGAAGTCTCAGGTATGGTGGAAAGCCTCAGACAAGTAACAAGTTTGACGATGAAGCCCCATATTGGGCAGAAACCCTCAGGAAAAAGACTCTGGCTCATCAAGAAACCTTTCGGATGAAAAAGCCATTAGGAAAAGTTTCAGGTTTGTTTAGAAGCCTGAGTTTAGGCCAGACTGGGACCAAATCTGAGACTGCTTCACCAACAGCGGGCTTCTTTTATGACCTTGAGATCAAAAGTAACCCAAGTTTGAACAAGAAGCTCTGTGTTGGTCCCCAGGAAAAGGAACCAGATTGGTCAAACTTAATTAAAATTGATGTTCAAGAAACCTCAAGTCAGTTAACTGAGATTGGCCAAGTCAGTCTCAGTAATGTTCCTCTGATGTAATAGTTATCCAGATGATGTAACAATACCATGTACAATGCCCATGTTTGTTTATTAATTAGTGATTATAATTTAACATAACTCCTTTTCTCTCCTTCAGTGGTGTTGCTGAATTCTAAGGAGTCTCAGGCTGAGCTGGGTTGGACCTCTTATCCTGCTAATGGAGTAAGTTCTGAATTATTAAAGGCTCTGATTGCCTGAGCTCTTTATCGGTGATGTTTTAATGCCTGCTGTGTGTAACGGAACAAAAAACTTTCTCATGAAAAAAGGGAATAAAGTTGTATATTAAAGTCAATGAATAAAGGAGACGTAAACTAACTCAAACATGCAGGAATAGAACGATTGTTAGATTTATTTAACTTTCTTTATTTTAATGTACTTTAAGAAATGATCATGAGTTCCTCGTATATTATGTGTACCTGCTTTTATTTTATGAAGGTTTTTGGGACCCATGATTTTAGAAAACTCTTTACTGTCCCCCTGATAGAGATGAGGGTGAAGGAACATTAATCTCACACTGAAAAAAAGAGGAAAAATACAACTTTTTATTGAGAGAAATTTTGGAAAAAGGAGAAGAAATCCTCATCAATAAATAATTATAAAAAAAAAAAAAAAACTTTTTTGAATATGTTATTGGCCTATCGAAATTACAAAATGGAACTGAAGCATTTTATCCACTTATATTTTATTTGATCACCAACTCTCAAAGTACAATCAGATGCCACCTCCATGCCAACAAATTGTTTAGAAAAAGGCATTCAGAAAAGAACACACACACCCACGTTCTCCAGATGTTTGGTTGCTGGTTGCTGCTGTACCTCTGCTCTGACGGACCCGCGCCCGCCTGCTGCCTCCTCCCACTCAGCTGCTGATTGTTATGATTCCTAATTCTGAACATGACGTCGATTAAATCCAGATTCACAAACGTCACGGACTGCAGCTGTACCCTCAGCTACCGTCGTCACGGTAACCGCAATACTGCAAAACCCTTCATTACATGACGTTAAGCTAATACTTTTATAAGTGACAGAGCGGCGCGTGTTTACACGGGGACACAGATATAAAGCAGGCAAGTCTCATAACATAACATAAAAGCAGAAAATGGAAGCTTCTGGATGTTTTTACCCAGCGTGAAAGTTCACTTGCATCAATACCATAACCATAAAATATGTGACAAGTCATTGAAATGCAAAGAAATAAATAAATAATTGCTCAAAACAAATGGTATTAAAGGTAAATGTACAAAAGTATAATTTACTATAGTTAAGTGAACACTATAATTGGGTTAATAAAGCATAAACAAATGGTATAAACCCAACCAAATATTTTTTTTGTTGTTGTCTAAAACCACCCAAAAATGGCCACCATCCATTAAAACTGGTTAAAAAAATAAATAAATAAGAATTACACACTATTGTTAATTTGAATACAAAATATTAAATAAATAAATAAATAAATAATCTGCTGAAAAAGTGGGGAAAAGACAGCCATTTTAAAAAGTGGCGTGTTTGTGTTTGTGTGCTGAGTGGGAGGAGATCAGCGGCGTGGACGAGAAGTACAAACCCATCCGGACCTACCAGGTGTGTAACGTGATGGAGCCGAATCAGAATAACTGGCTGAGGACGGGCTGGATCAGCCGGCGGGGGGGGCAGCGCATCTTCGTGGAGCTGCAGTTCACCCTCCGGGACTGTAACAGCATCCCGGGCGTGGCCGGCAGCTGCAAGGAGACCTTCAACCTGCTGTACGCCGAGTCAGACCGAGCCCTGGGGGGCCGCGAGGACGACGACGAGGCGCGCTACAGCAAGGTGGACACGATCGCCGCCGACGAGAGCTTCACGCAGGGCGACCTGGGCGAGAGGAAGATGAAGCTGAACACGGAGGTGCGCGAGATCGGACCCCTCCTGCGCCGGGGCTTCCACCTGGCCTTCCAGGACGTGGGCGCCTGCGTGGCCATCGTCTCCGTGCGGGTCTACTACAAGCGGTGCCGCGCCGCCGTGCAGAACCTCGCCGTCTTCCCCGACACGGTGGCCGAAGCCGCCTTCGCCACGCTGGTGGAGGTCCGGGGCGTCTGCGTCAACAACTCTGAGCCGGACGCCGCCGACTCGCCTCCCAGGATGCACTGCAGCGCCGAGGGGGAGTGGCTGGTGCCCATCGGGAGGTGCAGCTGCAGCGCCGGGTACGAGGAGGGCCACAGCAGCTGTGAAGGTAGGTCTGAGGGGTCACGGTTAAACGTTTCTGCACTCATATTCGTTGTCTGATTTCAATGTGGATTGGTATGTTCTCCAGATGTCCAGATGCTTACTTGTTTTTGCTCCTGGCGGATACTTGTCCTGATCCCGCTTCTGGTTGGGATCGTACCCGGGAGCCTTTAAGCACAGAGGGCCGTGATTTGTAGATCTATTTTTATTTGTTTATTTTCAGGAGAGAGAACTTAAATGCTTAAAGTGTGGTTTGATCTAGTTTGGTTATTCGTTGATGTACTGAACAGAAAGAGAAGGGAACATTCCTAAAGGAGCTTTTAAAGATGTGACCGTGCCTGTGCAATACGTCAAATAATTTAAATAAGTAAAACATTTCAAATGGTGTCGGAATTTCAAGTTGTGTGTCAGCGCGGTAGGTTAGGTCACATCTCTGGCGCTTAAGGCAAGCAGAACATTGTTGTTTACTTGGTCTTGGTCATATTTGGGCTTTATCAAGAAGTGGATGTGTTCGGGTGAGAAAACGGGCGATGAACAGTAGAAGTCTGTGCAGAGCAGAGCTTTATGAAGAAACTGAAAATTCTAAACATGAAGATTCTGGGCGGGACAAGGAGGGACGAAACGAGGCAAGAACAGACGAGATGGGATTATTACAAATATACAATTTCTTTCATAAAGGTAGATTATTTGTAAGCTATGGTCTCCGACCTCTTCATTAGGAACGCGTCTCTAATCAGCCGACTGCTCGGATAAATTCATGCAGACGCAGGCCAGCAAATAATGTGAGCGCAGTGATTTTGACCATGGCCTATGTCTCTAGAGGTGAACGGAACCGTAGGTCAACAGAGAATGGCCAGACTTGTTTGATCTGACAGAAAGCTGGCTGAACCTTGAGGCAGCTGGGCTACAACACAATCCCTTCCCAGTATAGGTAGTGTTCCTGATGAAGTATAAATCATGTTACGAGTAAACTACTGCTCTTGGTCGATCTGTTGGGTCTCGGATGCCCATCGAACCCTGTACCAGCAGAATGATGAACGATGGGCACCTCACAGTTCATTACTGAGTTCTTTTATCAGCGTTACATCATGTGGCCCCATCAGAGCCGGAATAAGCACCGTGATGGGGTTCTGACCTGGATTCATCTGTAATGGACAGAGCAGGTGCACTGATGGGGGTAATGGGGAGTGGGAGGAAGCAGCAGCCATTAGGACGTCATTTCATTACAGCCTGATCCTGACCACCAACCATCAGTCACCTTCCTTCATTAACACCACTGCATTATGGGTACTGCTTCACATCCTGCCGTGTGTGTGTGTGTGTGTGTGTGGTTTTATCACCGGTGACATGTAACCTCTGAAATCTATTTAAACATCAGGCCTGGTTCTACTTTCAACTAATGTAATCTTCCAAAGTCCACAGCAGTATAAATAAAATAGTAGTAGTGTAGACATTAAAGCTGTTATTTATAATAATTGGTGCAATAATACAAGTCAAAGTGGATAGTAAATTATTATAACAGTAAAACAATAGTAATAATTATAATAGTGATGTTGTTGTAGTAGTAATAATAATCGTTTGCATTTAATTGAGTTTTTGAACTCAACAATCCAGTCATTAGGGAAATTAATTGAGTTATTTTAATAAACTGTTGTGTTTGATACTTTGAATCCTAGCAATTGATTATTGATTGTATGATTATTCAGTCAGTACTAGGTTGTGTGTATTTATTATTTTATGTATTTATTTTTGGAGGAGGGGTCTCTGCTTTGGGTTTGCCATTGTATTTTCAGTGAGAGCAATACTTCTGACTAACTGCTCTGTGGTGAGGCTCTTATTAGGGGTTTATTTATCGCGGGCATGACGTGTGGTGACGACATGACTGGTTTGACTCAGCAGTGCCAGCCTGTCTGAACAGGGTGTCAAATGATGCCCTCGTCCGTCAGTGATGGACTGTGTCAGTGTGCCCAACTGTCTGTGTGAGAATTCTGACATCACAGCTCATGCTGACCCATGTGGGCAGTGCCATGCGGCTCAGTTTGGTCTGAAGGTTCAAATGCGGTCATCAAGATTCTTTTCTTGACCCCTTCCTCATGGCAGTCTCCTTGAGACACCCTTTAGCATGCCAGTGCCGTCAGATGCCACCTTGCCAACTGCTCAGCCTTAGGCTTATGCCCACAAGCCTATAGCCGCAGTGGCAAGAAAAATGGCTAAAATGAGGACCAAGAATGCCAGATGGTGGATAATCATGGATTGAAGGACGGCATGAGATGCTACAGCTGGATGCCAGGGGTGCCAACCTGGACCCCAAACGTTTATGGACCAAATCGAGACCTTTAAACCCCAAACGCCTCACTAATGCAGAGTGGAAGTCCAGTGGAACACGAGTTTGGGTAAGAACAGAAAAGTCGTCGCTCTGTTGGAGCTTATTTCCGCTCAAGAAGTTTGCGTCTGTAACGCACTGCCACTGAACCCCAGCATGGAACTGTGGGTAGTTCTGTCTGGTCTTCTCACCGTAAGCTCTTTATTCTCTGCGTGCTGCTGTTCGGCTTAATCACGATGAGCTGGCAGCGTGAGCGGCATTTCTTACTAGAGACGACCGAGCCTGTGGAAACGGAGGCAGCATGAGTCACCAAAACATGAGCAACAGCTGAACGAGGAGCGAATGCAGTGTTCATTAGGACAGATCTGGCTCTTCATCCGGGACCTGCTCAGATCTGGAGTGAGTTACTGCAGCTCGGAGTGACGATGCAGCATGGTGATCAGGTTAGAGTATTAGTGTTACTGATGGCCTACACGTACAGGAGCACTCACACAAGCACTCCTGTAGGGTCAGGATCAGTGTGGACTCACGACTTCACCTAAACCCTAAGCCCTGGATGTCCTGCACCCTGGTTTGGTCCTCACCCTCAGTGGTTTGTATGTAGTTAACAGGAATAATACATTTTCTTAACAAGTAAGCAGTAAACACTTCTTATTAAACTTTTGAAATCTTCAGTTAGGTAACTTGTACTTGGCAATAATAATAATAATAATAGCAATAATAATAATAATAATAATAGCAATAATAATAATAATAATAATAATAATAATAATAATAATAATAATAATTATTATTATTATTATTATTATTATTATTATTATATAATTTTGCTCAGAAATAAAAATAATAACCAAATCAATAATAATAAAAAGTGTTAATTATAATAACAACAACAATGATTACAATAGTAATTATTATAATAAATATTAACATTTATTTAATAATACTATTATTATTATTATTATTATTATTATGAAAATAGTAATTTTATAGCAATAATGCTAGTAATGGTTATAATGGTGGTGGTGGTGGTGGTGGTGGTAATAATAATAATAATAATAATAATAATAATAATAATAATAATAATAATTGTAATATTTAGAGTAGTAGAAACAGTAATAATCATTACATAGTAATTGTACTAGTAATTACTAATAACAATTACCTTTAGGTTATGTTGTTCACCAATTACATGAGCTATTATAAAACAAAGTTTGCTGATGCCTCCCTGAGTGGGTGCAGAGCTGCTGTATCGGTTCTGTACGGACCTCTAATGATAGCAATATTCAGAGGTTAGAGCTGCAGCAGATCTGCTCGATTGATCCTCTGTATCGCTTCACTAAACGCCCGAATTACACTGCAGCGCACACACACACACACACACACACACACCTCTCTCTCATCCCCTTATCTAGGGGTGTGT
>JAJAGP010000359.1:0-286481 GCA_025084515.1 Ancistrus triradiatus | reverse complement strand
TTGTGGTGTTTTTTTTTTTTTTTTTTTTTTTTTTTTTTTGCAGTATGCTTTAATTTACACTTTCTATTTTATTTTCTCATTCTTTCTTGGCTTTTTTAGTGTCCTTTTATCTTCGGTCTTTCATTATTTTTGTTTTCATTTATTTTGCCTGTCCTTTCATTTTTGGTTTCACATGTTTTTTTTGTTTGTTTGTTTGTTTTTTCCCCTTTCTTTCATTACACTTTTTTTCCCCTTTCGTGTCTGACATACTGTTTATCGTCCTATTGTTTTTTCCTATTTTCTGATTTTCTCTTTTGCTGATTTCCTTTCCTTTTGTAATATTATGTATTTTTATTCCTTTCCTTTGTCTTCCCTTTTTTCTGTCTTTTTTACTTTTCTTTTTATGTCTTGCGTTCCTTCTTCCTTCCTTCTTTCTTTCTGTTCATCCTTTTTCTTTTTGCATTTTCCTTAGCATTTAATGTTTTTTCTGCATTATTTTTCCCTTCATTTTTCTTTCTTCAATCCTTTCCATGTTTCCTTCTTGAGATTCTCAAGATTTTTACTTTTTCCCTTCATTCTGTCTTTTATTCGACCTCCATTTTTTTTCCACCCAATTTTGTTGCAACACTTTTCAGACTTGTCATGCATTTTTGTTTTTTTGTCGTGTGTTTCTTGCTTATTTTCTTTTTCTTTCTTGTTTTGCTTTTCCTTGTGTTATGTTTACGTGTTTTCTGCTTCATGTTTTCATTGGTTGTCATCACTGTTCCTTCAGTCCCTCCTTTTTCTTACTTTTCCCCACTCAGTGCTTTGCTTCTTACTTCCAAAAATCAGAAGCAGCTCTTAAAACACAAGTTAGAAACGGGTGCGAGAGGGTGCGAGAGGGTGCGAGAGGGTTCAGTGGAGGTCGTCCGCCTCGTGTTAGCCGTCATGTCAGAGACGGAACTGATTCAGTGTGATGGACCAGTAAGAGAAACTCCCACCAACACACACCCCAGAGAGACCATATGCTTAAGAGCAAGCTGTGTGTGTGTGTGTGTGTGTGTGTGTGTGTGTGTGTGTGTGTGTGTGTGTGTGTGTGTGTGTGTGTGTGTGTGTGCGCGCGCGGGGCCTCAAAAGCATGGATTCTAATGGAAAGGAATACTGTCCACCCATCAGCTTCTGTATTAGTTACACCGACCTGTTTCTTAATCTCAAGATAATTGTTTTTTTTTTTCGTTTTTTTTTTCTACTTTTGTTCTTCCTCTTGATGCTTATTTTTTTTTCTTGCTTTTCTAATTTCCTCATTGTTTTTTTTTTTCCTTTTGTTGATGCTACTTTTGCAATCATTTCCTTTCTTTCTTTCCTTTTTTTCTTTCCTTTGTTTTATGCTTTTACTACTTTTTACCTTTTTGAGTTTATTCTTTCTTTTTATCCTTTTTTGCCTTTATCCATTCACACATTTATACCATGCTATCATTGCGTTTTTCTGGTTCTTTCTTTTTTGTCCTACCTCTTGTTTCTCTTCCTTTTTTGTTCCTCCTTTCCTTTTTTTTTCCACTTCATTGTTGCTTTCTTTTTTCCATCCTTTCTATTCCGTTTAACAAGGTTCTTCCTTTGTTCATTTCTTTTGGTCTTTTTTTTTTTTTTAATCTATCATCTTTTTTTTTTTTTTTTTTTTTTTTTTTTCCTTTATCATCATTTGTCTCATTCTTTTTCTTTTTTACATTTTAATACCTCTTTTTCCACTGTTTTGTGACTGCAGTGTCTTAATCTTTTTCTTTCCTCTGTCTTATTTTTTTTCTGGCTCTTTTTCTGTTGCTTGTTTCCTTTGTGCTCTCGTTATTTCTAATAAATACAGAAGCAGGAGTGGGACCACCGACAAATTCCACACTGGCGGGATGGAGAGGTGTGTGTGTGTGTGTGTGTGTGTGTGTGTGTGTGTGTGTTGCTGGAATACACACACGGTCTTTCAGCATGTGACGTGATGTATGGATGAGATTTGGAGCGTAGCCAGAGGGTCACCTTCAACCTCCAATCTCTCTCTTTCGCTCGCTCGCTCTCTCTCACTCTCTCTCTCTCACACACACACACACACACACACACACACACACACACAGTGCAAGCGATGCTTGGTGAGTGATTTGTCTACAAAATGTTCATGCTGCTCTTTTTTCCTTTGCTTTATTCACCGCAAGATCATTTTGAGAGAGAGAGAGAATGAGAACATGAACGAGAGAGAGAGACACGGAGTGAGACAGACGGACACAGAGAGAGAGATATGTTGGTGTGTTTATCTGAAAGCCATTTACACTGCAGTAACATTCAGCGCCTGGGGGTCTCATGTCCTCGTCTGATTGGCTAACGCAGAGAACGTGTGTGTGTGTGTGTGTGTGTGTGTGTGTGTAGGACAGATTGAGAGTGATTGATTTAGGATGCAGAAGAATTCTGCAGCATCAACAGCATCTGTCAGCACTGAGGTGTGTGTGTGTGTGTGTGTGTGTGTGTGTGTGTACGCGTGTCTCTGTGCATGCATGCGCAAGAGTGTGACCACACCTTTTAGGGGCACCCTAATGCCCAGCTACTACCCGTGCCATTCTGTGACCTCGTCTTTCGGTGGCAGAGATTGGACCAATAAGGGCAGAAGTACAATCTCTAAATACTGCATAAGTAGGCGGGATGTGATTGGTTGCTGGATGGATTATAAATACCAGGGTGTATCTATGTACCTCCTGGCCCCTCCGATTAGAGAAGGTCATTGACTGTTGGCCGTTTTCTTGTTCCTGATGGATGCTTTGGTTGGTGCTGCTGCCCAGGACTTTGATGTGAGTCTTGGCAGACTCCAGACTTGGCAGAGTCTCTGGGGGAAAGAGAAGGTCGTCATCAAAGTCTTTTGGGGATTGATGTTCATTTATGGAGTGTCTAGATCCTTTGTTGCTCTATCGTGGGGTGATGTCTCACACTGGTCATTGGGTCTTGGGTGGTATAGACGATGTAATCCTTGAGTCCTGGGGTTGTTTACTCCCTGTTGTCCTCGAGTCTTAGCTTAGTTCTTGGGACCTGGGCTCGTTTAGACTCTTGGGGTAATTTAGTTTCTGTAATCCTTGAGTCTTTGGTTAGTTCTTGAATCCTGTGCATGTTCTTTAGTCTTGGGGTAGTCTAGTCTCCCAACTTTGAGTCTTAGGGTTATTTAGTCTCTGTTATCCTTAAATCCTGGGTTAGTTATTGAGTTTTGGGGTTGTTTAGTCTCTGTCTGTTTTAAATCCTTTGGTTACTTGGTGTCTGTCATCCTTAAATCCTGGTGTAGTTTCCTTTTGTCCCGGAGCCATATAGCCCCGGTCTTGAATCCTGCTCTTGTTTAGTCTCTGTAGCCCTCCAGTCTTGGGGTTATTTAGTCTCTCATCTTTAAATCCTGAGGTAGTTCTTGAGTCTTTGGGTTGTTTGGTCTGTCATTCTTGAGTGTTGGCTCGTTTTATTTCCGTCTCTGTCTGGCGTTTGGTTTGTTCCGATCCTGTTCTGTTTCTAAGCTGGAGGTTTTATAAGCTCTGGCTGCAGGAGGAATGTGGTGCGAGTCCTGAGCTACTGAATCTTCCATAATGACTCCAGTCGATTCATTAAAGCCGTCCAAATGCCTTCTGGACTCGACCTTCCTCCAGCCTGCACTTTTTAAGCTACTCTCTTATTGTTAGATCTGTTTCTCGGAGCTGTGCAGTAATGCTGAGTTCATGACGTACATCTGAGCATCTACGACATGACTGTCTCATAGCTTTGTTGTTGTTTTCTTGCAGTGTGTCTCTTGGTTTTACATTTGTCTGTCTTTGTCTTCTGCGTTCTTTTTGTCTTGCTTTCTGTGTCTTTTGCTGTGTTTATGGTCTTTATTTTGCCTTTCTCTGTCCGTTTTTATTTGTGATTCTGTATATTGTCCTTTTGCTTTTCTTATCTCTGTCTTGTCATAATTTTTGTTCTTTGTTCCATTCTTGCTTTTCTGGCTATCATTCTGTCTCTTTGTCCTTTTGGTCAGTATTTCTGACTTTTTTGTCTCCCTGGTTTCTCATGGATTTTTTTGTCTTTGCTGTCATTTTTAGTTTTGCTTTCTTTTTGTCTTGCTTGTCTGTTGCTTTCTTTTGGTCTGCATTTTATCTTTCTCTCTTTTTTTTTTGTCCTTTTTTTTAAATTCATGGTTCTGTTTATCTTTCAGGTTTTTTGTCTGCTTTCAATTTGTTTTGCTTTCCTTTTATCCATTTTGTGACTATCTTTTTGATTGATAGTTTTGGTTTTTTGTGTCTCTGCTATAATTTCTGGATTTTCTTCTGCTTTCCTTTTTTTTTTTTTTTTCTTGCTGTGTCTTTTTGCTTTCTTTTTGATCTTTTGTCCTTCATCTGTCCTGTTTTTATTCATGGTTCTGTATGTTGTTGTTGTTGTTGTGGTTTTTTTTTTGTTTGTTTTTTTTTTTGTTTTTTTGGTCTTCATTTTGTTGCCTTCTTGCTTTCCCATCTTTTGCTTTTCTATGTCTGTTTTGTCATAATTTTTCCCTCTTGCTTTGTTTTTCTTTGCTTTCTGCTTTCTTTATCTTTGTATATGTATGTATGTATGTATGTATATGTTTTTTTTTTTTTTTTTTTTTTTTTTTTTTTTTTTTTTTTTTTTTTTTTTTTTTTTTTTTTTTTTTTTTTTTTTTTTTTTTTTTTTTTTTTTTTTTTTTTTTTTTTTTTTTTTTTTCCTTTTTTTTTGGTTTTTTTTTTATCTGCCTAGCGACCAATTAACCAATCACCTCCTTCCTAACTGATGAATCATTTGCAGAATGCCTTTTTGCCCTTTGCCATCTTTAACAGAACATGACCTTTCCAGCAGCACTCGCGTCCCTCGTCGTAGTACATCTGGTCCATTTTTTTCTTGCAACTCTCGGCACGAGCCCATATGTGCTCTCGCATATCGGCGCCCACTCACAGAGCCCGCAATGCCAGTAAGGAAAGTCATTACCAGTTGCTCTTTCTTCAGCATTTTCACACCGTTCATGTTCTCACACATTTTATACGGACAGTGGCAGACGGAGTCGGTACAGAACGTCAAAGTCAGAACAAAGAGGTGTTTGGGTTTTTGTGTTTTTCTTTGCTAGTGACACAAACACGCTTTTTGCTTCATGCTGGAATGATTCTTACTGAAGATGAGACGGTTCTCTTATTTTATTTAGATGGCGTTTCCTGATGACATTGGTATCTAATAAAACTCGTTTAGCAGTGAAAACTTTCCTGTAGCTGCTCTTAAATCCTGCCGTTGTTTTTCAGGAGTCTTGGAGTCATTTAGTCTCTGTTGTCCTCAAGCTTTTGTTCAGACTCTGTCATCCTTGAGTCTTAGGTTTGTTCTTTAGTCTTGGAGTCGTTTAGCCTCTCGTTTAAATTCAAATTAAGTTCTTGAGTCGTGGCGGTGTTTAGTCTGTGTAGCCCTTGGATCCTGAAGGTCATCAAGGCATTCTCAAGTCTTGGGGTTGTTTAATCTCTGTTGACCATGAATCCTGGAGTCGTTTATTCTTTGGCAGTCTTTAACCCTGGGACCATTTACTTAGTCTGTGTTGTCCTTTAGTCTTGGCATCATTTAGTCTTTCATCCTTGAATCCTGGGTTTGTTTAGTCTTGGTTGTCCTTGAGTCTTGGTCATTTAGTCTCCCTAGTTTTTGAATCCTGGGGTTGTTTAGTCTCTGTAGTCCTTGAATCTCATTCAGTCTCTGTTGTCCACAAGTCTTGTTTGTTTAGTCTCTGTTGTTGTTTAATCCTGGGGCCGTTTAGTCTCTAGTAATTGAATCATAGGGCTGCTTTCTCTCTGTAGTCCAAGTCCTGGGGTCGTTTAGTTTCGGTCTGCCTTGAGTCCTGCTCTCATTTAGTCCATCATCCTCCAGTCTTGTATATTTAGTCCCTGTAGTCTTTGAGACTTTACTAAATTAATGTAATTTACTATATCAAATCCTACTTTTACTTGTAGTTGCAAAACTGTTTAAGTTTAGCAGTCAGTGATTAAAAAGCCTAAAATGGACACAGTTACACCTTCTACACTGACTTTTGTTATTATAATAAAAATCAGATCTCACTCTGGTCTGCAGTGCTGTATATGGAGTATGGAGGCCCATGTGGGCGCAGCTACATAAATATTATAATATATAATATCTCTAAAGCTCTCCTGAGGATTACCTGGTGATTTGACTGGTTTTGGCCCAATAAATCTCTGCCTCTGTTTGATTAAAAGCCCTGCACTCAGTCTGAACTCGCCGGCTAATTGAGAGACAGCGTCCGGGATCAGATTTAGACATGAAACTGATCAATAGTTGAATAGATATTATTATTGGTGGGTGTAACCCATGGTTATGAATGAGTTTTGCTTGGTTCACTCATAAGGTTAAAGTAAATGAGTTCTGGTGCAGATCTTAAATCCCGCTGGTGATTTAGGGCAGTATTGATCGCTATCGATCGAGCTTTTCCTCTCCTCGTATATCCGGCTGTAGTTAGTGTGAGTGATGGGACGGGGGCCCGATGTGACCTGCTCTGGTGACTCAAGGTCTCCTGCTGCCGTTCAGGGCGAGAGAGGCAGATAGAGAGAGGGTGAGAATGCTGAGAGAGAGCGTTGATGGGATGAACGATCTGTCTGGCCCTAGAACATCGGGTTTAAATCTTCTCAGCTTTATGGAGCTTTTCTCCGAAAGAGCCAAACCGATAAAGGATCAGCTCGGGCTGCAGCGTCACTCCGCCCCTCCGGTTTGCTCGCTGTGATTGCAGAGCGATCCGACCCGTCTCACCTGGGGCAGGTAACGGGATCAGATCAGGGCACCACTAATAACTGATCATCCTAAAACACGCAGTGCGATACGGAGAGGCTCTGGTTCTGTGGTTTTATTAAGCCTCCCTTTAAACTTTAGCTATTGATTTTCATCTGCCCAGCTGTTTCTGTAAATAAAACACTGTTAAATAATAATAAACACTGAATTACAGCTTTTCTTCCTGCCGTTTCATTCTTTCTCTCTTGCTGTTTATCGCTCTGTCTGCTTTCTTTGTCTTTTCACTCATTCCTAGTGTTGTACCCAGCTTATTTTGCCGTCTTTTGTCCTTGTAATTTTTGTCTTGCTGAGTATTTTTTTTGTCGCCTTTTTGTTTACAAAATTTCTTGTTTTTATCAGTCTTGCTTTTTGCTGTGAATCAGTCTGTCTTTTTGCTTACTTTCTTTATGCTTTGTCTGTTTTATTCTTGCTTTTTTTTTGGGTACTATTGATCTTTTTTTTTGTCATGCTTTCTTCTTGCTCTCTAGTGGTTCGTCATTCTGTCTGTCTCTCAGTATCTCTGACTTTCTAGCTGTCTTTATGCCTTTCTTGCTTTCTGTCCTTCTGTTCTTGCTCCAGTATTATTCCAGCATTTTCTTCTTTTTTATTCTTTTTCTATAGTCTGTATTTTGTTTTTCTGTAGGTTTTCTTTTCCCTTCCTTTATTTCTTGCATTCTTGCTGTTAAATGCTCTGCCTGTCTATGCTTTTGGTTGCTCTTTTTGTTTCTGTTTTTTTTTCTTTCTCGGTTTTTGTCTTTTGTTGTTAATTGTTTAATTTTTTTCCCTGTGTGGTCTCTAGTCAGTGTGAGGTTTTGTTTCTGGGTTACCTCAAAGGTCTAAACACGATGCATATACCCACCAGAAATGCCCGCCAAAGTACCCCCTCAGCAGCAGAGCAAACCATCTGATCCTCCTTTAATCCCAGCTCCTTCCTTCCTTCCCCGTCACCCAGGGCCAATAAATTCGGTCTGCCTTCTTCAATAAGCGTGGGGGTGGCTGGGGGGGGGGGGGGGTGTAAACCATGCCCTCGTCAGGAGGAGTTACGCTCTGAGACGAGCACCCCGTCGCCACGGTGACCTTATCACCGCAGAGAGTGAGAAGAGGGCGAGCAGAGTCGCCTCTGAACTCCCTCAGAACCGCCCGAACTCATTTCCTGTTCCTCAGGCGATACCATATGCAGATTAATTCAGTAACGTTGTTATCTCGTGCACACACGCACGCACACACACACACACACGCACGCACACACACACACACACACGCACGCACACACACACACACACACACACACACACACACACACGCACACGCACGCACACACACACACCTGTGAATATCGGAGATAACCAAGAAGTGCCACAATAAACAGATTTGAATTTATTCTTCAATTCTCATCTCTCTTGCTTTTTGTGTCTTTTCTTTTCTGTCTCCATTTTTGTCTTTTCTTTTTCTTGTTTTCTCTCACCTTTACTCTTTTTGAGTCCGTGCCCTTGTGTTGTCACTCCTTTTTCCATTTCTACCATTGTTTTCTTGTTAGATTGCTTTCTGGCTGCCTCTTTTCTTTTTACCTTTTTTGCTCTGCCTTTCAGTGTGATTCCCTTTTCTCTCTGACTTTCTTTTCCTGTCTCTCTTAATCCATTTGATTTATCTCCCTGTCGTACGTCATTTGTAATTCCGTTTTTCCTTTTTTTTTATTTTTTTATTTGCTTTGCGTTAATTTGTTTATCTCTGCCCTAATGTCTTTTTGTCGGTGGATCAGATGTTTTTATGCTTTCCTTTTTGTCTCTCTTCATGACTTCTTTCTTAATGTTTGTGCCTTGCTCTTACTGTCATTTGATGTTTTTTCTTCTTCTTTTTTTTCTGCTTACTGGCTGCTTGTGAAAATGTCTCTCTCTGATCTTTATTTTGGTCCTTTTTTTATACATATTTCTGTGTTTCTTGCCATGCCATTATTTTTGTTTATATCTTATTCTATGTCTCAATATTTTTGTCATTATTCTTATGCTTGCTGTGTTCTTCTCTCCTGCTTTCTTTGCTTTCACTGCCTTCATTTTTGTCGTCTCTTGCTGGCTGCCTTTCTGTTCTTCTCTGTATTCCAGTATTTCCTCCTTTCTTTTTTAGTCTATATTTTGCCTTTGTCCGTTTTCTTTCGTTTCTGGCTTATTGCCATTCTTTTTTCTGTTTCTCTCACCTTCCTTCTTTTTGTCTGCCTTTGTCTTTTTGTTACTCCTTTTTAATTTCTTCCATTGTTTTTGTTGGATTGCTTTGTGGCTGCCTCTTTGTTTTAACCTCTTTTTTTTTTTTTTTTCTTTTTCTACACACACACACTCACACTCTCTCACACACACACACACACACACACACACACTTGCTTTCTGCCTTTCTGTTCTTGTCTTTATTCCAGTATTTTCTCCTTCATTTTGGTTATTGCTTTGTTAATCTATATTTTGCCTTTCTTTCTTTTTCTTGTTTTCTTGCTCTTAAATGTTTTGCCTGGATGGCTTTTTTTGTTTTCTTTCTTGCTTGCTTTTCTCTTATTCTTGCTTTTCTCATAGTCTTTCTTGTTTTATCTCTTGATCTTTTTGTTATTCTTATGCACGCTGTCTCTCCTGCTTTCTTTTGCCCTTTTCTATTTTTTTGCTGTTATGTATTTCATGCCTTCATTTTTGTCTTTTTTCTGAATTCCTTGCTACCTTGTTTGTTTTTGTCATTTCTTTCTTGTTTTTGTTTTCTATTGCTTTTTTCATTGCTTTTTTTGTTCCTTTTCCTGCCTTCTGGTTCTCTTGATTTTGTCTTTAACATTATTGATGTGTTTTTTCTTGCTGTCTTTGGCTCGCTTGCTTTCTTTTTTTTATACTTTCTTGTACTTTTGCTCCTGCTGCTATTATGTCTTTACTTACTGTTGTTTCCTTTTCATCTCTTTAAGCCTCTTGCTTTCCTTGGCAGTTTTTTGTTGTTGTTTATTTAAAAACTTTTCTCACTGCTTAATGGAATTTTGGAATGGCGTTTTCACCGTCTGGCCATCTCTTGGTATTTTGTCTTTGTCGGCCTGTTCTCTGTGAATTCCTCCGTGTCTCGTTCGGACCTGAATTCTCCTGACATGTTTGATCGGGCTGCTTCGTGTCTGCGGGTTTTTGGAGGCTCATCTCGGGTTAAGTCCAGCCTCAGCTCTCTAATAGACGCTAAGCAGAAGCTTCAGGCTCTCTCTAATCACCTGCATTGATTTTTCGGGATGTACAGTTTGAGCGCCTCAGTGGAACACGGCGGGGTCTCGGCAGCCTCCTGCTCTACACGGTTTGGGGAAAATGAAATGATTGGGTTGTGAGTTGGAGCGTCTCGTGCCAAATTAAATTCTGGTGTTGGTGTGGAATACTTTGAGGAACTTTTCGTGGATGTGATCTGAACTGGAAATAAGCGGTTCTTGTTGGGTGTTTAGTTCCTGTTATTTTTACTCGTTGGCGTTTCAAAGGCACTTTTTAAAATAAATTTTGATTCACCTCTTAAACTGAAGGGTTTTGGTTCTGATTACCTTTGACTGGGTTGTGTATGAATGCTGCAGGTTAATTAAGAGATAAGAATATCATTTATTATGACTATTTATTAATTAAGTTCAGCACATCAACACAGTTCTGTTATCACAGATTATCGGTAAATTTTAAGATAAAGAGGACAGTTCAGCATTGTTCGAGGTAAAATCGTTCCATTCTATCGTTCCTCCTGCTAAACATCATCATCATCATCAGACTATGGACTTCAGTCCTAGTAGAGGAGGAACAGAATTACATTTTCTGAACACCAGAGGGCGCAATCACACTCTGACACATTCCAGTCTCAGTAAGATGACCCACTTCTTTTAGTTGCAGGGGAAAGAGATTATTTTTGTTTACATGTTTCTTTGTTAAATTTTCTTCTTCTTCAGTAAAAAACGAAATGTTTTCACTGATCTATTGAAGTTGAAGCGACAATATTTCTGTTTCTAGGCATTTCTTGTAATTGCAGGTGACTAAAATGTTGTTTGTTTAAAAACTTATTCAAGAAACTGTGCGTTGTTTTGCATTATTTACACTTCAGAAATAAAAATCTTTTTTAAAATGTAAAATTGATCACCGAGAGAAAATCGAATCGTGAGCTCCATATCGTAGATGGAATTGTCAGCAGATTGTATTGTTACAGCCCTATCTAACACATTTGGCCGGAGGAACTGGGATAAAACGAAACAAATGGACATGCAGACGCAACAGCGCTGAACAAGCCTCCGACGAGCCGAACGTATTTTGCTGTCTAAAAAGAAAACCAATACAAGACTGAAGTATTTAGGCACGGATCAGGACATGAACCTCATACCAACTCTAAAGTACGATGATGGGAAGATTGTGGGTTTCCTGCTTTGTTTTAGAGCCTGGCCAAACTGTAGCCCTAGACCCGACTGAATTTCTGATCATAATAGAAAGGTCTTGAGGATTGACACCGTAGTAGGGAACCTTCAAAACGCACCGGTAAACCCACCAAGGAACAGCTCTGAAGGTAAGAGCGAAGAGTTATGGAAGGGCTGAATCAAAGCCTAGATCGTAGTCCCACGGAGATGGTGTGAGGGGATTTGAGATGGACGGTACACACCTTTTCAAAACATGGAACTGTTGAGAGTTCTGCACACAGGAGCCGGCAAACATTGTAGAAAACCTGTTACTGAAGGCAGAGGTGTGCTTCGTCCTTCCACCCCAACAATACTTATTTTAACAAGCAAATTCGATGTATTTTTGTTTATTTACTTAAGATTAATGTGCTGTTTATGAGTTTACAATTCGAAAAAAGAGAAACATTTAGTAAGGTGTACTTACTTTTTTCCCCAAATTCAAGTCAGGATTATTTAATATTACGCGCCTTTTACACAAGTTCACAAGATTGTGTTCTGCTGTGGTTAAAACAGCATGAGGAACCGACACCACAGCTTGTCTAAACAGCACTTTTCAGAACGTTCTGTTTTCAGCTCCTGCTGCTTTACAAAAGAATGAGTCAGTGAATCGTTCAATGGTGTTATAAGCTTAAGGTTATTTAAAGGTTCTTGTTAAATAACCGGTCGGTTTTTAGAGCTTAACGTCACCGTACGTCCTGAATGTGAGGCCATTCAGTTTCCATCTGAGGAATCAACTCCTTTCTGCACTGAGCTGTACGCATTCGGTTCAGTCAAAAAATAGAAATTGTAGACGTTAACAATAAATGACTTGGCGTTTATGATGCCGCTTGAGTAAAATCCATAAAAGGGCGTTACCCCTTACAAACCTTTCAGATGCCTGGCACTGACCTCTTGGGGTGTGGGCGGAGCTATGCAGATGAGGGATGGGATTATTCTAATGAGTCAGTTTGTGATGTATGAGCTGAATACGTTCTTCAGACCCAGTCAGAACACAATAAATGCCTGGGTGTCTGATTTCACAGGTTGTGCATTGGTAGGTTCTCCATATTCCCAATGTATGAGCGCAAGCCCTGAAAAAGTGAGTTTTAAATCTGCCGTTCGATCACTTTAGTGAGTAAAACGTGTTTTCGCTTGAGCTGACGTTAGGATTGATTCAGATTCTCAGTGTTCTGAAAGCCCTTTTATGTTCTGTGTGTTATTTGTGTTTGGGTGCGCTTCGAATTTTGATTTTTCCCTTCTCATCTGTCTGCGTCTCCGTTTATCTGCTCAACTTCTGCTCTTTGACAGACTTGTATAAACTGTATTCAGAGTATCAGATTGTCTGGTTCTCTCCCTCTCTCTCGCTGTCTGTCTCGAGGCTAATGGAGCAGAGTGACGGTCTCTCGACAGGAAGAGAGAAGCAGACGCTCAGGGGATTGAGGAAAGTTAAAAAGGGAGAGAGAGAGATTCACGTCACATGAAGGAATACAGAGCTTCAGCTTGGAGACGGATGTTTGCTTTATAAGGAGGGAGTGCGTCTGCAGAAGGCACGTCGAGGTTTTTACCGCTTTACCTTAGAATGAACCCTATTAGGAGTGTGTACATGTGTAAGCTCAGCCGTTCCCCTATCCCACTATAGCAAATAAAGTTACGAACAAAAGTTTAGTGGCCATAAAACCCAACCACAATACAGTGCCTATGGCAAACTGTTATCAACTCTACTGGTTTTAATGAGTTCAGAATAAAACCAGGTGCTGGTACGACACACATCCACCCTGGTTATAAAGGTGCTTTCGGAAAAGAAAGAAGGATCCAAGATTTCAGCAGCTTTAAATCTCCCTAAAACCCAATAAAAACAGTGGCTGTTGAGATGGGAAGGTGAACGTCCTTCAGTGGCTCAGAGTCCGGACCTAAATCTGATTTTCTTTATTCTCATTACTTTAATGTTGTAAGGCAAAATGTATATGTAAAGTTGAAAAAAGAGATTGTTTTTGTGGCCATTTCAAAGGGCAACGAAGATTTTCTAGATTTTATAAATCCGATCATGTAAGGGTTAAAGAGTGTGAGATCCTGAAATGTCCAGACCGCCTGCTGAGAAAACAGGACTGTCCTCGCCCGATCGAGGTCAAACTCGGCAAGGCGTCCTCATCAAACGTCCTGCTGTGACGGACGAGTTCTGTCTGCGTCTTCCTGGCTCCATCCGGTTGTAATCAGGACCTCATCATGTTTCTGAACTTGTGGAACTCTCTTCTGGTTCATCTCCTGTCATTTCGCTCTCCGATGCCTCGTCTGTCCGCCCCCAGACGTTTGGGGTGCTGTGTGTTTGTGATCCAGCTCATTTCCCAGCTGGGAAAGATCCACAGCCCAGATCATTAAGCGCAGATCATTAATCAGGGGTCAAAACATGAATATGGAGTAGCCAGCAGCATAAAACCAACTCGCTCATGAAATTACAGTTCTGGATTAGAAATTAGGAAAGTCAGCATGGTCTTTGGCTGGTGTTCAGCTAAGCCGTGAAGTCACACTGAATCTTGATCTTTCTGAACAATCTGCTATTTTGCATCTCGTAACATGATCCCAGTAACACACCCCCGTCTGATTATTCATTCAGGGTTCAGACAGGTATTTATCCCAGCCGCATAAAGCATCGTTTGCCTTTAAACTCTCATCTTTTGAGCTGCTTTTGTTCCTATCGGATGGGGTGTGACGATACATTCTACGCTCGAGTGAATTCGATTCACGATACGCAGCTCACAGTTCGATTTTCATGATTATTGATTATAACCGATTATAATCGGTTATTTAAGATGTAGTGTATCTGCAATAGAGCATTTTATTTACTATTTTATAGCTCTGTTTCTAATTTCTTTTAATTGCTGGAGACTAATGTTTTTGTTGTTGTTTAAAAACATAATGTGTCTGAGTGTTTCGAGCTCCTCCGTTCCTCACCCTTCTGTTTTGGATGTTTAGCCTCAGGGCAACAAACAGCGCTGACTGCAAAGTAACACTAACACACACACACACACACACACACACACAGACAGTGTTCAGATGTTCTGTAGGGTCTGTCACAGAATCTGACTGTGCATAGGGACTGTCAACAAATCAGAAAATGTGAGAAACGGCGTCTGCGTCTGCGTGTGCGTCTGTGTGTGCGTGTGCGTCTGCGTGTGCGTCTGCGTGTGTGCTCTGTGAACTCCAGCGCGTATCGATTTCCTTTTGACCCCGAATCAGACGCGATCAGGAGCAGAATTCTCCACGCTGTGGTTTAAGAGCCCTGATCTGGTCCTTGATTGAGGAGATGCGAGCCGAATCCGTCTCCCTCGGTCTCCACGTCGCCCGTTTCCATGGTAACCCCTTTTGTTAGCCATGGCTTTGTCCGCTGGCCAATGGGAGGGCTGGACGAGGTTCAGGTGTAAGTGGAGTAAAGGGGCTGCGGATGTGTGAATAATGGCTATGTGTCATGGCTCATCGTCTGATCTGAGTGTTACCCAACAGCCAGAAGTATGTGGACACCCCACATACTCCTGGCTCTTTAGTGATTTAATGTTAAGTGTGAATTAATATTTAATGATACAAATCTATATAAAATTACAATTAAATTGAAAAGGCTGCATTTTAAGGAATTATTTTAAATGAATTACATTTTAATTACAGATTCTCCTTTACACTGTATTTTTACTTCTAACACTTTTTAAAATGTTTTATTAGCGTAATTATTTGTGCACTTCCATAGGCATAATGCTTATGAAAGTAAACCATTTATTTATTTATTTATTTATTTGTGCACTTCTACGAGTTTTACCAATTTTTTTTTTTTCTTGTAAAAAAACAAACTTTGCATTTTTTTTTTTATTTCATTTTTGCAATTCTACTGATTTTACTAATGTTTTTGTTCTTAAACATTTTTAAAAATAAGTTTATTCTTTTATTGATTTATTATTTATGCATTTTCAGAGGAATAATATAACAGACGGTGAAAAACTACATTATGGCAGCGATTGACCTTTTTTGCACCAGTAAGCCTCATGTTTACAGATTGAGGAGCTCGTCTGGCATTTGTTATGGCATTGGTTTTGTTACAGCACACGTGTCTATATATATATATATTTTTTTCCCCGATAATTTCCCCTCACCCTGTGTATCATCTCCAAACCTAATTACGCCTCTTCCTACGAGCTCGAGCATGTTTACCACAATCATCGACGCTTGACGTCTCCTAACAATGTCCTGAATTAAACATAATTATTGTAAAAACAGATTATTTTTGATCTCCGGAGGCTCTGCTGGACGTGAACTTTGCATCACTCGGGTTACAGTAATGACTCCTGACTCGTGCTTAGATGCTCCACGGACGAGACGCGACCAGACGAGATTGTGATTAGAGATCGGATCTAAACTGATGCATTGATTTTGCCCCGTGGCACTGAGGAGTCGTCGTATTTATCTCTTGTCCGTGTGGCACCGAGTGTGGCAGTATGGCGGGATTCGGAGCTGAAACCCAAACCGAAGCTGGCGCTGTTCAGGGCCATGTGTCACGGCTGCTCTTCCAGGCTGTCACTTATATCCTAACGAGCTGCCACAGCTCTAATCAGCTTCCCCTGTGTGGGGACACATGCCAGATCTCCTCTGAGGTCCTCCATATCACTGGATATTAGGCTATGTCATGTGAATTCACAACCAAGAGGGTGGTGTATTTTATTAGAATTGCATCACCTTACCCTGTTTGTCACTTCATAGCTGGCACAGGCTGTGTAATGAGAGAACGGATATTTTATAAGTGCTGTCGACTCGCTCATGACTCCTGGAGACCATATGGACCGAGTTTCTGTAAAATCCCCGTTTGGGTCTTTGGCTGTCTTAATGGCTTGTTTAGGATTTCTTTTATTGTATCCTTCCATCTGGTTGCTGGTTTTCCTCGTCCTGTTTCTCCCTGATCTGTTCCAAATGCTGATTTGTTCGTCTCCTCGTGTTCTTCAGTTTACGGAGGGCCCTGACCCGACGCCGTACCATGACAGAGCCAGGCTTTTTTAGCACAGTAACGTTTTAAGTGCTATCTGTGAATGTAACTCTGTATTGTAGAGCTTTATAAAGGTTTGATAAAGGAATCCCTTGCCCATGTGGTTCTATCAGCTATTGATGAATGACGGTTCTTGATGCAGTGCCGTCTGAGGGAGCGGAGATCACCCCTCTGCAGTTTAAGCTTTTTAGGAAATTCCTCCGGATTCCTTGACTCGTTTAATAATGATATGGACTGTAGAGGGAGAAATATGTAAATCCCTTCCAATCTTACTTTGAGGGAATATTGTTTTTAAACTGTCATTGATAAACTGGAGTGCCTTTTTTGGAGATTATTCGTTTTTTACCTCATTGTTAGCTCTAAATTTTGTCCGTCCCAACATTTTTGGAAAGTGTTGCAGACCTGAAATGCAGTAATGGATGTTTATTAACTGAAATATCATGAAATATCTTGGGTTCATACGGTCTGCAATGAAATAACTGTCAAAGGAAATGTAAGGAACACCAAGACCAAACGTTTAGGCTGCTTTATTTCCACGGGAGCTTATGTTCACTGAGGGTTCCTCGAAGTGACTCCTAGTCTAGAATCCATGCCCAGGAGTCAGCACTCGTTGACACACTGTCATTTTTCTCAACAATCTCCATGACCTGAAGTTTTCAGTCAGTTTTCCTGTCGACATAATAGACAAGTTCGAGCTGCCGAGAGCTGCAAGTCCCAGAAAGACCAAGTTCCCGGACCTTCCATCTGCCTAGCTTGCTCTTGAGCACACGTGGAGGACTTGCTGCTTTTGTGAAGGTCACCCGCTGCTACGACATTCCCGGTTTTCATCCTCCTGCTCTCTAAACCCTTCATTTTCTCCCCACAGTCAGGAAGATTGTCTTTGTAAGGGTACACAAGCCCGCAAATTTAAGATCCGTCTATCTTTGCCGTCTGCCTTTGAGCTATTTCGGTGCGTCGGCAGTGACTTAGCGGGCAGGCTGAATAATTTACTGCTGAGCATTGTGATGGCCGAAGTGCTTGTCATTTTCTCAGCTGGCTACCCCAGTGTGCCGCAGCTCTGAAGTGTCCAATCAGCCTTGACCTTCTGGTGGAGGACCTGAATATTTAGTGTTTTACACACTGTGCATTCGAAGACGACAACAAGCCAGGCAAGGACGCTGGGCATGGAGCGAGGGAGGGAGTGACAAGACGGAATGGTTATGGCAGTAGACCAAGACGATGTGGCACCCAATTACGGAGAAAGACATGAAAGGAGAAAGCTCAAGCTCAAAGCTCAAGACAGACGTGGAGTTGAAAAGGCATCAGGAAATGTAGTGAGCTAGTAATCCTGTGGAGGCAATCTTGTAGTGCCCTGGAGGAATTTTTATTCTCATGTTGCTCGTTTCCTCCAGTTACTCCAAAGGTAATCTTGTAGTCCCATTGAGGGAAGCTTGTATTCCCTTGGAGGCCTTTTTGTAGTCTCCTGGAGAGTTGGGGAGTGCATGGTGTTTTGCCCACGTTTCAAAGGCGTGTCTTGATGCCCAATAATTGAGGTAGTAAAATGCATCGCTCTCTGACTCCCCATTTGAAAAACAGGGAGAGGAACGCTGGTTTGAATGGTTTCTCCCACACAAAAACCCTCGTGTCCAGACTGATTCAACTGTCTGAGATCACACCAAATTAACCGGTCTGTTAACGATGTGACAGTCGCATGGATTCCAATTGCTGCGTTTCAGATTTCAGTACCACATATGAAAGTGTCGCAACTGAAAATGAGTTTGTTTTTTCTTTTCCGTTCACACTAAGAGACTGGATTTAAAAGATCCAGTGTTTAACTTGGATTGTTGTAACCTTGGTTGTGACCCGAATAACCACTGATGGTGATGTTACATAGATGGGATACAATCATGTAGTCATATAGTTTCTTGGACACATGTCATCCTCAGGTTTCAGATTATGTATGAAGGTTCTTCGTTAGTAGATACAAGCTACAAGATGGTACAAAGATGATAAAGGAAGATGAGGCGGCAGGAACGTAAGGAGACAGATGGCACCGGAGTTAAGAGCTGTCATCAGGATGAACCTGAGAGGAACCGCTGCGCAAAGGTGCCATAAACGCCCTGGCAGCACCACAGTAAATTTTGATGAAGAGCTTTGCCTTTGTGTAGCCAGCCTAAGTTTTTTCGTTGTAAATCAAAGCCGTTGGTTTAGTTTTGTGCAGACATCATGATCTTGCTCGTCCCGGAGAGAGGAATGTTGAAAGCGTCCCAAGTTTGACGTAAGGGTCGGAATACTGATCGTCTCCCGTACTGTAGGTTTAACGTCTCTGAATACCTCATTAAGCTCTTTCTGCTCTGTATGATGAGAATATTGTGCTCTCTTCATCATCTCGTAGTCGGTCTGATGAGCTTTGCTCTCTTTTTTTTCTTTTTTTTTTTTTTTTTAAACACAGAACTGATTTGGTTCCCAGTTTGGGAAATGTCATTACTCATGGCTTCAGTCGTAAGGGAATTAACTTTAAAGTGTTACTAGTGTAGTTTTAACTTCCAACACTCCTTATTCATGGATACAGGGCTTTACCAATCCAGTACAGTGTGTTAGATGGGCAGAAGATCTACAGTTTGTCAACAGATGTTTGAGAAAATGTAAATGTTTAAAAACAATGTTCATCATAGCGGGTCTGGAAGGGATTTATATATTTCAGTCCCAACTTTTCTGATTTTTGTTGTTGATAAATGCTGGACATCCCTGATAAAGATGTCGTCTTGAAGGCAGCTTACTTTTTACTTTTTCTGCATTAATGCTGCATCACAGGAGTGGAAATGACCTTTACCAAGGGCCCTGACCCGACCCCATACCATGACGGAGCCTTTCTTTTTTTAAGCTTTCATTTACCAAACAGATCTGTGATACTGATGGGTCTGAGCACAATCCCCGTTCCCACTGTGTGATGGTCCGTCCCAGATGCCTCCGAGCCCAGAGAAGCCGACGCCCCTTCTGGACATGGTTATAACATAAGGCTTCTTTTTAGCACAGTAACAATTTAAGTGGTATGTGTGAATGTAACTCTGTATTGTAGAGCTTGATAAAGGTTTGATAAAGGAATCCCTTGTCCATGTGGTTCTATCAGCTACTGATGAATGATGGTTCTTGATGCAGTGCCGTCTGAGGGAGTGGAGATCACCCCTCTTCAGTTTAAGCTTTTTAGGAAATTCCTCCAGATTCCTTGAATTTGATATTATGCTCTGTAGAGGGAGAAATATGCAAGCTGCAACATAAAGTTCTTGCTTCCTTTGTTGTTGTTCTGTCTCTGTGGACCGTACTCGTCCAGCTTCTGCTCATAAAGCAAGTTTATGAACTTCTGAACATGAATGGTCTAGAGACTGCGATTTCCCTGCATATTCCTCCGTGTTTGTGCCGAGCTGCCTGCCAAAAAACGGAGGCAATGCACCGGAGTCGATATTACTCCTCTCCAAGTGGTCTTGTAAGGGCATGTTTTGCTGAGTTTAACAGATTTTTTCCCAGCGCCAGCCATAAGCGATGAAGACCTTCCGTGCACCGGAGTCTGGGTTTTTAAAAATACACAGAGCAAGAGCGAGCTGCAAATGAAGAAAAGCTGATAGGACCGCAGGCCAAAGGAAATCAATAGGAACACCCACACGTTCTCGAGAGCCATCTGGCTCGGGCGAGAACCCAACGGTACCTCGGAACATGGCGAGGGTGAGAAATAAGGCGATTTACACACTCCGGCTTTATGAGCAGTTCATCAATCAGAGCCGCTTTCTGTGGTTTGGTGGGGGGAGCTGAAGGTCAGCGTTTGTGACCGGACTTAGTAAGCGTTTTAAAAAGTTTAGAGGCAGTGCAGCAGCCTCTCCGGTGGGTTTTGGATGCCGTGGAACAATGTAGCTTATCGACTCTGATCTGGGTCTGGAGCTCAGATGGACGACCTTTGTCTTTACATTATTAATCAGGACTCAGCATTCACGCTTGGGCAAGTTCTCCAAATCTTTGGGGAGGTGCGACCGGAGCCCAGAATGCATGGAACACTAATCCACAGCAAACAGACGCTGAACTAATGAACTAATATTTTATTTATGGTATAATGTCTATATTTCTGTAGATACTCAAATGTCTGGATGGAAGTTTCCTCCCACAGCCCAAAAACAAAACCGAGGGGGATCCACGTGGAGTTTTAACATGTACGCAATTAATAGTAATCATTAGTTTGCAGGATAATTGCACAGGCTTTAATTCTGTCATGCTATGTAGCTCTTTAGGGATGCCAGATACGTATGAATGAATGTCTACAAACAGCATTAAAAGGTGTCTGATTGCCTTCAAATATTATGTAATAGGAGAGCAGTTTCCTGTGTCTGCTTAGGTTTATTCTGGTGGACTCCCAAAATCCAACGATGTGTGTTAGTAATTGGTCTGTGGAGGACTTGGACTTCCTAGTCGTGGTGAACACGTCAAATAAGCTCAGACCTAGGGCTGGGCAATTAATTGAAAATGAATCGAAACCAGCATTGAGAACCATTATCTGACGTCATCTTGCCCATGTAAAGAATTTATTTATTCTATTAATACTTTTAAAAATTCTTTTTCGTTCCCCACTGTGTGGTTATTAATGCTCCACACTACAAAAGGATTCAAGAAGACGGAAAGAAATTAGACGCCACGTTCTACTAAATCACAAAGGTAAATAAATATAAACACTTCACCTGTGCATTTCCTTCCGTTCTTTTAATACTCAAAAAAAAAAAATCCCAGTTTTAATTGTTAAGCATATTTACAGTACAAGCCTTGTCAACGAACTGGGGGGGGGGACAAACAAAAAAAAACCATACCACAAAAACAGAATAACCGTTCATTAATCGTAACGGATGTAAAGTGTTCAATTAATCGTGATATTGATTGGGAGGTCATATCGCCCAGCACTACTCGAATCCCTATAGACGACCTCAGAAACGAACTGAACTGAGATCAGTTTTCTGTGAGCTGCTTGATTTCATGTATTGTGGAAAACAAAGTCCCGGACCAGTTTGCAGGGTGGAAATCGGAACAGCCGAGGTTTGCTGTGTTCATTAGGGATTCACAGAAACCAAAGTTTAACCAGAAATTGAACCCTTAATAAATGATACCAAACACGTTTTTTCCTCAGGTTTCGCAGTTTAACTGAGCACAAAGCTTAACTTTTTGTTTCATTTCTCTTCTACCTTTATCCCTACATTAGGCACGAAGACAAATCGAATGTTCCTTTCTTAACCTTAACTTTTGCACAACATGCATAGCATCGGTCAGAAGTCTGGATCTGCAGAGTCAGTGTTCTGGTGATCTGATGGGATTTGACAGAGCGTGGCCCGGCTCTGGAGTTCCTGGCAGTCGGCGTCACTTTTGCGCTGATGGTTCTAATGTGGGACGTCTCGGTTCCTGAAGTTAACATGCTGAATACAGTGCTGAGGCAGGGAGGGTATCTGAGGGGACGTCTTGCAGACCTGCAGTACGATTAAGTAATGCCCGGAGGCATGGTGTGGGTGTTAGTGTGGCCTAATTTGTGTGGAAATAAGATTCTGTACAAACGGGGGCTTTAAAAAAAGTTTATAATCAAAGAGCCAAACGAGCAGCTCCACCTTGAACTGATGTTTTTGTTGTTAATGTTGAAAACCCTTGGGATATAGATTGTTCTGGTTAATATGCTATTGCTTGATCAGAATGCAGCCGTGTGGACATAATTCCAGCCGATATAAACGTACACAAACCGTAATCTGTCACACAGACTGATTTTGTCCAGATATGCAAGGTTGTCGAGATGCAAGGCATTCCACCAAAACTCATAACAACCTCTGATTTTTATTTTATTTATTTATTTTTTTTCTGTCACTTTCAACTAAAGCTGCAAAATTACTTGAGCTAAGTGACGTCCAGTAAACGTCAGGATTTCTCGATTATGTGACTCCTAACAGCCTCTCCAAATAAAACCCTGCAGAGACAGAACGCACAAGGAAATGAGCTTCACGGTGGATGATGAGATCGACTTTGGATGTGTAAGACTAAATCCAGAGTCAGTTTTGGGTTTGAAAGTGAAAGGATGAACTCGAGATCAGACCAGGTGAAGTTGAGATGGTGAGGGTGAGACTAGAGGCTGGACGATATAACAGTGACAACAATTATTGCGACATAACTTCCATAGAATAAGACATGGTCGATTCGATGCTACATCGACAGAACCCATTCCATCTATGTTTGAAAAAGCCAACAAATAAAAGAGAGAAGCTGAACGAGAAAATTCCAACAAATGTTAACGAACACGAGGGGAAGCGTTCCCGGAGGAGAACACCCCAACGTTCTGCTGTAACGCTTGAACCCTTTGACGGAGCAGAATTAAGATTTACAGTTCGATATCCTTGAAATGCAGCAGTGTAATGTTCTGCGGTACATTCTGACAGAAAATAAACAATATTTAAACCAAATATATATTCACATCTCACTAAAAAGGAAGCTTTAAGCATGACAGAAATAGATTGTATTTATATTGTGATATAAGATCGATATCAACTGATTGGGGAAGACAATTATCTTGAAAAAAAAAAAAAAAAAAAAATATATATATATATATATATATATATATATATATATATTATATATATATATATATATATATATATATATATATATATATATATATATATATATATATATATATCTTATATTTATGTATGTATGTTTTCATATTGGCCAGCTGTAGCTGAGCTGAAGATTTCAGATTGAAGCCTGGTGAAGGTGAGGTCCGTCCAGGTAGCGGGCGAGATTGAGAGTAGGGGTGTGCGATATGAATGAAAATGATATGTCGATATTTTCTGGGATTTAATATATCGAGGACGATAACCATGCAAAACGATGCACGTTCGCCTGTACCTAAAGAAAACAAGTGGCTAGAAACAGAGGTTTGAATTTGTAAACAAAATGCTCTACTGTAATCTTCAACATATCTTAAATCACAAAGTTTGTATTGGAAGGGCAACAAAATAAAGTCGCTTTCTTGTGAGAATCTTTAGTCTGGTGCAATTAAGAGGAAGTGGATTCTCACTGAGAACAGGATATAGAAATAGAATTGCATTTGATGGCGGAATAATCAAGATAGCATAGATAGTCCCACTACCATCAACGATACACATCGTCCTGCATGTCACCAAACCCCTAGTAACCGCTGACAGCCTTCCTGATCTGTTTCATCTCTTGCTTTTCTTGTTGTAAGCCACTTTTTTGCAGAATGATCTTTCTAAGGTTTGCTGAGTTTTCGTGGCTCTGTTAAGCTTGGCGTCGACAGGTGACTCCCGAAATTTGTCCAAATCTTCGTATTCTGCTTAGGTTTGCATTTTTGATAGATCAATTCTGATTCTGATATTTTGCCATGTTGGTGTGGCCTCCTTTATAACAATCAGCTTTCCACACGTATTGCATTTTTGCTTTTTGTTTTCTTAAAAAGTGGAGCCAAACGTTTGAGCACTTTTGTGAGTAACGTACTCGATAATGTCAGCTTGCACCGCGTTAAATGCCGGTTATGATATTGTCGTAGACTATGCACATCACACAGCCCTAGTCAATGGTGATCAGATGATGCTGAAGTCGTCCTCCTCTTCCGTATCAAAGTCGGCAGCCCTGTTTTCTTTCCTTTCTCTCTCTGTCTGTCTTTCCACTTAACACTACAGCGTTACCCTCTGTAAACTCCTGTAGTCACTTGCGTTCTCTTTATTCTCCCTGACACCCCCCTGCCCTCCCCGGGGCTCATTTTCCTCTCTTCTTCACTTCAGTGCTCTTTTGCTGACAATGTGCCACTGTCTCTTAATTAAACCTCAAACCTTCCAAAAGAAGGGAATTAACAAAAGAAGAGCTGTTAATTACACAAGGTCACTGATGTTTTAATTTCACAGCTTAATTGCGTCCCCACTTCTTCTTCTTTTTTTTTTTTTTCTTATCTTTAATTCTAAAGGCAGGCTGACAGATGCTGGTAATTGTTACTTGCCTGTTATTGGCAGGTTCCAGGCGTGGATTGATGAGCTGCTCTGATTCGGAATGTTTTCTCGTCCTGGCTTACCGATCCCTTGAAATAACAAACTTGTCTTAATCCTCTGCTCTTTTTTTTTTGTTTTTTTAAGTGAATTAAGTGACTCCGTTTCCATCCACTAGTCAGAAACTGTAAATTAGTATTTTCTTCCTCAAGCTGACAAGAATAGGGAATGAGGACTACAATACCCAGAGTGCATTGCTGTTAAATCTTTATTGTGTAACAAAAAATGTGCAATAGTCAGACATAATTGTTTTGCCCTAAAACTAGTTTTTTTTTTTTTTTTTTTTTCCAATGGAATTTCACCACCCAATTCAATTTTTTCAACAAAATGCCTCCTTGGAGTGATGAAGGCGTTCCTTTTGCTGCTCACAAAAAAATGCACACAGTCCAATTTTTACGCTTGGAAAAAAGCGGATGCGATTTTTTTATTTATTTTTTTTTTTATTATTATTTTTTTTAAACGTAGTGTTTCCTTCACACCAAGTCCGATTCGTTTTTTTATCTAAACACTCTTTAAACTCCCTGTTGTTTCTTTCTTTAATTTCTTTTGTTAATGTGAGAGATTTCTTTTGTCTTTTTCACCTCATCAACTTAGAAAAACAAAACATGAGGGCAGGAAGCTTTTTATAGTTTGTGTTTTTTCTTAGATAAATAATCAGACATTTCCATCCAGTCCCTGTGAGCTTCATCTCCATCATTCTCCAGCCTTTCAGTTCTATCCCACCAGATCTTTTCTTAATATCCATGTGATTAGAGGCAGCCTGTTTCTCGTCCTATAAGCTCCTGATGAGCTGTTCTGCCCGGCAACCGAGCTCTGATTGGTCAGCCTGATTTTAACCATGCAGAAATTAGAACCAGCTCCGATTAAACATTTAACGTCTCGGTCCGTCAATTTCAGACTCGGTGTGAAGGACGGCATTATGTGTCTTTTCTAAAAGTGCACATTTTTTTTTCCGTCCGTAAAAATCGGACTCTGCACACATTCATAACAACCTTTACACCACTACTAGTGACTCAAGGTGTAGCCGCACTCCAGAACTTTTAGATCTATTAAATTACAGAAACCATTTCCGTTTTGCTGAAGTGCACTTTATTAAAATTTGTTTAAGAGCTTCTCTTTTGTGTATTTGTTAGTAGGAGTAGTAGTAGTCTATAGAACCAACAAGAAAAAGAATCATTATCATGGATCGTGATCCAGCCTGAAATATCCTGATATTATTGATATTATCGGCACATCCCCCGGTGCTACTTTCTGATATTGAAATCAGGAACTAACCTTTGATTTTGTTTCTAACTGGTCGTGCTGCTTGTGAATATTCGCAAAATTGTTTTTGTCACATTGAAGCTTTTACATCAGAAACAAAATCCTTTATTTTTATTTTTTATTTTTTTATTTATTTTTTTTAAATTCCTCACGCTTTATTTGGTTGCAGAGTTTTTCCATCTAGTTCGTACGGGTAAAGTGCGTGTGTTATTTCACTACTTTAATGCCACCAGTTGAGCCTTTTGTGATCGATGTTGTTGTATGGTGAAATGATTGGTAATCCAAATACTCAATCGTATTGCGTTTGAGGTACAGACTGAAGTAAGTTGTGAGGTGGCAGGACTGTTTGTTGACACATACTTTCCTTGGTTTATTAACTTTGCTCTATATTCATATGGCTTTTTATCCAGTTATTATCAAACTCTTCGAGTCACGTTCCCTGTTGCATCTCTCTCTTCATTCCATTAGCTCCAGCGATTTCCCAAACGCGTTCCCCTCGCCTCGCCGTCCGCCAGCGTTTTAACCGGGTTCTGCCGGCGCGTGACGCTCGGCGTAACCTCGTTCTCTCTGTAGCCTCGGTCATTTTCTCGCTATTATTTCATCCGAAGCTCATGCAGAACATTTTCCGTCGCAAATCAGCCTGAGAGCGAGAGCTTCATTACTCCCGGCAAACAATAAACCGCGGGGTTTTTCGAGGAGGAAGAGAATGCGCCGTGTAACGCCGCGCTTTTTTCCCCCCTCCCTTTACCCTCTGTTGCAATATTTCGGATTCGGCTCGGCCTCATTCCGCAGGCACGTTTTCAATCTCGATATCGAGAGCACGCTTGTCATTCAGAGATTCGTCTGCGAGATGACTAACCAGGACTTGTTTTCCATTTCAATTCCATCTCATTTTCTCCGAGCTCACACCTGAAATTGCTGTGACATTCAGATGCCGGCGTCGAGATGGATGAAGCTGAAGCTCTGCTTTCCCCTCACGCACCCCTTCCCGGCGTAATGAGGGGCAGTCGATGGGGGCAGATGCGGATTCTGAGAGTTTCGGCTTTTAGTAACTGATCCTTTAATCACGTGACGTGCTTTAATTTTGCTTTAGAAGTGCTAATATAAGAAGTGGTCTTTCATCCAACTCAGTTTATACAAAGCCCTTTTCTTTAGTGGCATGAGAGAGAAACGCCGGCAACGACAAAGCCTGCTTGTTTGAAAGCAAACAGATAAAAAAATATATAAACCACAATCTATTCGTCTTGCGTAAATTGTTTCTTCACCCTGTGCAAAATATGTAAAGCAAAATAAAGAGTAAAGTTATCAAATTGACCAGTTTTTGACTTTACTGAGAAGTTAAAAAAAAAAAAAAGAGAGAAATCATGGCCTGGATCTGCTGTGAAATACACTGCTTTTATCTTAGAAAGTACAAAAAATATATATTAAAAAAAAAACAGATCCATGCTTTGTGGGGAGTATTTGCTGGAAAGCAACGGGATTTCCATCATGAAGCTGTAAATCAGGGCATTTCATTGGTTAACAAGCTTTTCAATTTATGCAGCAACAAAAGAGCAGATATGTGGGTGGCGTTATGTAGGTGAGGGGCGGGGCTTTTCTAGTGAGCCGGTCTATGACGTAAGAAATGGAGCCAAATGTGAAGGTAGTTGAATCTCATGTTTTCAGCTCACACACAAATGACTGCAGTGTCAAATTCCACAGATTTCAGTGTGTGGTTTGGTAGGTTCTCCAGGTGGCCAAAAGTATAATCCGTTACAAATGACCGAGTTATAAATTGACCAATATTCCAAAGTGTTAGTGCTTATCTCGTTTTCCTTCCTTATCAACTCTTAAAAGGTCTATTCCGTGGTCATAGTTTGATTTTAAAAACCTGAGCAGAGAGCTGAAGCGACTCTGCAGACGGAAAAAATAACAGATGCCATCGCCTATTATATTTATAGGGACCTGGCCTCGTTTTACACGGTTGTAAAAGAGATAATATAAAAGCCTTTGATCTCAGGTATGTCATGAGAAGCAGTGAGCACTGCAGTGACATCGAGGTCCCTCGATTATACGCGATGTTTTTTTGCTGCTGGTTTGAGGTTGATGGTTTTATATTCGTACTGATTTTTACTCTGTTTTTTTCATCGTGTCTGCATGTCGACACACTTTTAAGTGTCATCCAGGGGCACCCCCGGTCTGCCTGCATGCATCGGTCATAGGTTTTGGCACGACGCAGTGAGAACACTTCTTTACCGATCAGATTGTAAGGTCAGGACTAACTGTTGTATAAAATTGCGAATAGCATGACCTGTTTTTCATGTTCCAATTTCCGTTTACCTCCTGCTTCCTCCTAGCTGTGAGTGAATGAGGCTCTTATGATCTGCAGATCCAGCGACCCCTAGCAACAAGTTCACCGTACAGTAGCTCGGCGCTGGAGGCGACGTAACGCGTCCTGACTCCCAATCCGTCTCGGTCAGGCGGTTACGTTGTCGGGGTGACCCGCAGCCGGAAGCCGATTGGGTTCGGTTCGACCTCGCCAACTCAGATCAGCTCGGCTGGGGACGGGAACAAATCGCCCCGAGCCTGGGCTAAATGGAATCCATCTATCACGAATGACGGGAGGCAAGCGGAGACCCTGACACGGCCTGCTGGGTGGCTTTTGATGATGTCATATCCTTACCACCTGCAAGGTGTGGCGGTGAATAACTGCACCGCTACGAGGCCAGTTTTGAGACCCGACCTGTCCGTGGGATACCTGACCTGGCCAGGAGGCACCAGTTTTCTGTCTCAGCAAGCTACTCGCGGAACACGCCCCAGACCTACCACGACATAAAAGGAAGTAACTTTAACGACCTGTATAAACGTTCGAGGATGGAAAGGATATAAAAAAACTGCTGATCGATCAGGACTGTTTTAATAAATCATCCTGTGAGCTTTATTTGCCCATCCTGTCCTAACAGCCATGGCGATTTAGAGCCTGCTGACGCTTACAAGCCTGTGATGGTCGGGACGTGATGTTTGTTTACGACATCTGAGAGTTTTCACGAGTAAAATCCCGTGCAGACGTCTGATTAAACTTCCAGCCAAGCCGAAGCTGTTAAATCCCACAGTACCAACTGTTACAGAAGCTCCGGTGCTCGCGTTGGGTCGCAGTTTGCTGCACGACAGTCAGATGAAGTGAAGTTATTGGCGCCCCGTGTGAGGTCACTCTATTCTCCCACCTGTTTCCTCTCCTGTGCCGCTGTGCATTCTTTCTGTTTAATAAACCAGTTTTATTAATTAACATTCAAAGCCTACGTCTTGAGCGTGGTCGTATGAATTATTGATCCCCGGCGTCTCCCTGCAAATCCGGCCTGACGTTTGGAAATGAGACGGCGCCGAATTACCCCTCAAAGTAACGAAGGCCGTTTGGGCCGAGCACAAAGCTTAAGACTTATTAATATTCATTAATGCCTCCTGCCAGGTGTCGGCAGAAATGATTCTTTATTCACGTTTGTCCTGTTAAGCACTTTTTGATTTATGAACGTGTGCTATGGGTGTAAAGGCGGGAGTTCGGGGGGAAGTTTGTCATTTCACTCAAACAAAGACAAAATCTCACAGAAGGTCCCAGCTTCTTTTAATCCCCGAATCATCTCTGCATCCTCAGACTCCATTGTAACTCAAGAATGTTGTGATTTATCAAGTGATTTAAAATAAATAAAGGTCTGCTTATATTTAAACCCAAATGAAACTTAAAAGCGTATAAACACAAGCGCTAACTGAATACTAATATGAGCATTGAAATACTTCAAGAATCAATCATTTTTTAAGTTTATAAAGTCTTATTGAAGATGCTGACATATACAATATAGAAATACATTATTTAAAAATAATTCGTCTCCGCACCCCGTCATAGCTTAAAACCAATACTCATAATACCACAATAGATAAACGAAGCATCCTGTGGCTCGTTTATTTAATGAACAGTTGCTCCTTGGAATAAAAAGGACGGTTTATTAAGGTCAATATGGTAAAAGTGATAATGAGATGTTGCCTTAATAATAAATATCATCAAATTAATAATAAATAAATACTTATACAAATGTAAACGGTGTTTTCGGTTCTAAGTGACCTTTTAAAAATCATTCTTGTTGTATTTCCCCAGCCTGTCCGCGTGGGACCTATAAAACCTCGTCTCAGCAGCAGGAGTGTTTGGCGTGTCCGGCTCACAGCGTATCTGAGGACGAGGGCTCTGTGATGTGTGTGTGTGAGGAGGGCCACTTTCGGACCCCGCTGGACCCCCCTTCAGCGCCGTGCACCAGTAAGAACTCGTATTGCTCTCAGACGGGCACCCAAAGCTCCTCCGCCAGTACACGATGCCGCCGATTCGCTTTTTAATTTCGTTTATGGCCGAGACTTTATCTCTGTTTTCATACAAAACCCCACACAGGGCCTCGGCGGAGATCTCGACAGTTTATAGCGTCGTAATTACACTTTTAATTATTGTATCGATTCGGCCTGCTTTTATTTCTCCTCTCGGCCTCGTGATGGCGTTTATAGAAGCACAATTACCGAATAAATGATGTTATTGATTGCGTAATTACCGTTATCAACGAAGGGTCACAAATCTGCCATGAGAGGAGTGGAACGAATAAAAGACGTAAAATAGGGGTAGATCTTCCATCAGAGAACCTGCCACGATCAGAAAACGGTCTTTTACACACACACACACACACACACACACACACACACACACACACACACACACACACACACACACACACACACACACACACACACACACACCAGAGATATATTACTGAACTCGTTATAAGACTTTGTGACCTTTTTCTCTCCTCAAAATAATGTAAAGCAATAAAGGAATAGCCATAACAGTAATAACAATAATAATATTTGTAATAATAGTAATATTACTAGTGGTAATAATTATTATTATCATTCTAGTAACAATAATAATAATAATAACACTGATGAGAACAGTAATAATAATTAAATCAATAATTAAAAATGATTTGGCTGTTCCCATCAGGGGTCGCCACAGCGGATCATACATCTCCTTCTTGCCCTGGCATGAACATCCTCCTCTGTCACACCAGCCATCTTCATGTCCTCCTTCACAGCATCCAGAAAGCATCCCTTTGGTCTCCCTTTTCTTCTCCTGCCTGGCAGCTCCATACCCAGCAGCCTCCTCCCAATGTAGCCCTCTGCACATGCCCAAACCATATCAATCTTGCCTCCCTAATTTTGTCTCCAAAACATCGTACCTGCATTGTCCCTCTAAACTCATTCCTGATCCTCGTCACTCCTAAAGAGAATTGCAGCATTTTCATTTCTGCCACCTCCAGCTCCCTCTCCTGCCCTTTTTGTCAGTGCCACTGTCTCCAAGCCATACAGCATAGCAGGCCTCACTACTGTCTTGTACATTTTCCCTTTCACTCTGGCAGATGCTCTTTGATCACAAATCACTCCTGCCGCTCTACACCACCCACTCCACCCTGCCTGCAATTGCTTCATCCCCCCCAATCATGCACAAGTACTCCATTTTGATTCTGCTAACTATCATGCCCCTTCTCTCCAACGCATACCTCCATCTCTCCAGGCTCTCCTCGACCTGTTCCCTATTCTCACTACAAATTACTATGTCTCTGTACTCTGTACTTCTCCATTAACACACTCAAAGCAAACATGGCATCTATGGTGCACTTTGCTGGCATGAACCCATATTGCTGCTCACAAATCCTCACTTCTCACTTGTCCAGATGTCACAGCAAGTACCTTGCTAGCCGATTCCCTCACTGATTTTGTGGTTGATGCCCAGTTCACGAACATCCCTACACCACCACCCAGCGCCTGTCTCACCTCTTCCCTAAATTTCCTTTAACTTCCACCATCTGATCCTTGGTTTAGCCTTTACCCTCTTCCTCCTTTTCACCTCCATAGACATCCTACATATCACCATCCGATGCTGTGTTACTACACTCTCCCCTCCCATTACTCTCCAGTCTTTCAGGTTGCATCTCCTGCATAAGACATAGTCCACCTGTGTGCACCTTTCTCCACTCCTATACGTCACCCTGTGTTCCTCCTTCTTAAAGTATGTCTTCACTACATCCATTTTGAAAAATCCACCACAGTCTGCCCTTCCCTATTCCTGTTGTTAACATCCTAACTCCCCAACACATCCTCAGCACCTCCGTTGCCTTCACTGACATGTCCATTGAAGTCCGCTTAGATATTCTCTCCACCACTTCATCCAATTCATTCCAGAAATCTGCTTTCTCCTCCATCTCACAACCCACTTGTGGGGCATATGTACTGATGACATCAGCGCTCGATCAAGTTCCAGCTTCACACTCATCACTCTATCAGACACTCTCTTCACCTCCAGTACACTCTTGGCGTACTCTTCCTTTAGGATTATCCTTACCTCATTTCTCCTCTCATCTGCCCCATGGTAGAACAGTTTGAACCCATCTCCAATGCTCCTAGCCTCACTCCCCTTCCACTTGGTCTCCTGTACATAAACTATATCTACTCTTCTTCTCTCCATCATGTCAGCTAACTCTCTCCCTTTGCCAGTCATAGTACCAACTCTCACCTCCACCTTCCTACCCTTCCACCTCTCTCTTTGCCTCTTAGCACTTCTTCCCCCTCTGCTTCTCCTCTTAGGACCAACAGTAGCATAGGTTCCACTGGTACCCTGATGGTCAACAGTACTAGTGGCAGTTGCTGTTAGCCCAGGCCTCGACCGATCCGGAATGGAAATCTGACTTTTGATCCGCATGGTTGATTTGGGAAAGTTTTATGACTGATGCCCTTCCTGACATATCCCTCCCTATTTACCCGGGCATGGGACCGGCACTAAGAATGCACTAATATGTGCCCTCCCAATGGCTAAGTTAATAATATTTATAATAATAATTACAATAATGATAGTAATGCAGTAGCAGCAGCAGTAGTAGTAATAACAATAGTAATAATAATGATAACAGTAATAATAACAAAACATTAATGTCAGTAATAATAAATAATAATAATAATAATGCTTTTTCAGGCTGATTTGTAACTGAACGCATCAACCAAACTAATTTCTTTACTAATAAAAATAGTGGAATAACAGAGTACTTAGACTAGGGGAACTTTTAAACAAAAGCTTTGATAAAAGTTAGAGAAAATCTAATGCATTTCTGAAGTGCGGCTTCAGCATAAAATCACTAGTGGTGCAAAAAAACTTTCAGACGTCTGTGTTTTGTACTTCAGAGGAATTGTGTAATAATGAGGATTAGCCATGTATTTATATTTATTTATTTATTTATTTATTTATTTATTTATTTATTTAGGGCCCCCCTCACCCCCTCGTGACCTGGTCTACACCCTCAAGCAGTCCACTCTGGTCCTTGAATGGGCGGCGCCAGCCGATTCGGGGGGTCGTGAGGATCTGAGTTACAGTGTGGACTGTCTGCGCTGTGTCTCCACCCTCTGTGAACCATGCGGTCCCAGCATGGGCTTCGTACCCCAGCAGGGCGGCCTGAGCGGGCGTAGCGTAACCGTCCTCAACCTGCTTCCCAACTGCAACTACAGCTTCAGCGTGGAGGCCAGGAACGGCGTCTCAGACCTGCTGCCCAACAAACGCTTCTCCACCCAGGTCAACATCTCCAGCAGCACGTCCGGTAAGAGTGCCGTGCTGAGGATCTGTGCTGACGCGCTTGGCTCAGGGTGACTTACTCAGGAACAGCCACAGCGGGAGCTTAATGTGACCAAGTATAAAGTTATCAGCGTTGGATACAACACACACACACACATACATATACATACACACACACACACACACACACACACACACACACACACACACACACACACACGCAGAGGTCGGTTTGAATTACTGCTAATATTATCACTATCAGAATTATTATTCGATTTTAGCTGTTGTAGTTACTTTTATATAACACCTGTATCTGTAGTAAAACAGTAGTAATACTTTAGTAATCCAATATAGTTACGCTATTAACGATGATATTTCTATAATCATTGATAACAACAGAATTAATAAAACTAATAATGACTTTAATAATTAATATTAATTGCAATAATAATTGTAACTAGTAAAACAATTTTAATAATAGCATTAAAATGATATTAGCGATAATATTAAAAAGAATAGTCATAATAGTAATAATAATGTACATAATTTTAGTAATAATAATAATAATAATAATAATAATAATAATAACTGTAATAATAATTCATTAAATTTAATTGTAACATTAACAATAATAACAATGACAGTGATGTATAATACTAATAACAGCAATAATCATAAATAATAATAATAATAGGTGTAATAGTGCAGAATTTTTTTTTCTTTATTTCTTTTAGAGTTGTTTTTTATAATGAATTGATAAACTCTCTTGGTTGGTTCTGATTGTTTATTATTAATATTGCACCGTTTCCCTGAGTGATTCTCTCTCTCTGAGTGAGGTAAGGATTTCAATGTCGTGTGTGTGTGTGTGTGTGTGTGTGTGTGTGTGTGTGTGTGTGTGTGTGTGTGTACAGTCGGGATGTTTCTCTTTATTCCCATGTTTCTCGCCGTGCTGTAATCACTCTCCCACAGATTAGACTTTAATCGTAATGAGGTTTTCTTACCTGAGGAAACGTTTGGCTTTATCTCTCACCTCGTTTATTATCAGACCCGCTTTATCCGAACGATCTGGGGGTGTGTGTGTGTGTGTGTGTGTGTGTGTGTGTGTGTGTGTGTGTGTGTGTGTGTGTGAGAGAGAGAGAGAGAGAGGGAGAGATTTGTACAGTATTATAAGGAATAAAACAGACCTAAGCTCTGTAAGTCTGTGTGGATCAGGAGTACAGTCTTTTCTCTATATGGTAAACAAGCAGGATTTGATGCTGTAGTCATACATATGTGCAAAAGTTTAAGCCCCCCAGTTAATTATCCTAAGGAAAATTAGATATTGTTATGGTCATGTTGGTAATTTGCATATTTTAACGAATCATTAACGTGCTCGGAGTCAGCGTTAACGGATGATTTCACACCCACTTGCACACACTGGGACACTTCAGAGATGCCAGTTTACCTACACATTGTTTTAGAAGCAGACCCATGCAGACACAGGGAGAACATGCAAACTCCACCTAGGACTTTGGCCTGAGAATTACTCTTCACATGAACTTCTTGGTCATTCTTGCGAACAAAAAAACTACATTTATTTTTTCTTTTTGATTTCACATCACAACTTGGGCCTCATTTTTTTTGTTCCTTCTTCGTTTGTAAAGTTAGTCACTGATTGACTTGCTGTGAATGTACAGCTGTTTCTCTAACACACACACACACACACACACACACACACACACACACACACACACACACTAGACTTTCATGTGCATGAAAAAGGAAGAAAATGAAGCACTTTGCGTTCTCCTTCTTCAGTTAATCCCTAAGACTACATTATCCATCTGCTGCTGCTACTGTCTGTGTGTGTGTGTGTGTGTGTGTGTGTGTGTGTGTGTGTGTGTGTGTGTGTGTGGTGGGTCGGCGATATGTATTCCTAACACGTCATGCTTAACTTGCTGCACTTCCCGTGAACTTTCAGACAGAACATCAAACAGTGTCTGCACTTCGGTGTGTGCGTCTGTCTCTCTTTTTCTGTGTGTGTGTGTGTGCGCCTGTGTGTGTGTGTGTGCGCCTGTGTGTGTGTGTGCGCGCCTGTGTGTGTGTGTGCGCGCCTGTGTGTGTGTGTGCGCGCCTGTGTGTGTGTGTGCGCGCCTGTGTGTGTGTGTGCGCGCCTGTGTGTGTGTGTGCGCGCCTGTGTGGTGTGTGTGCGCGCCTGTGTGTGTGTGTGTGCGCGCCTGTGTGTGTGTGTGCGCGCCTGTGTGTGTGTGTGCGCGCCTGTGTGTGTGTGTGCGCGCCTGTGTGTGTGCGCGCCTGTGTGTGTGTGCGCGCCTGTGTGTGTGCGCGCCTGTGTGTTGTGTGTGCGCCTTGTGTGTGTGCGCCTGTGTGTGTGCGCCTGTGTGTGTGCGCCTGTGTGTGTGTGTGTGTGTGTGTGTGTGTGTGTGTGTGTGTGCTTGCTTGAGTGAGTTTGGGGGAGTAAATGAAGCTTTGTCTGTTTAGGGAGTAAATGAAGCTCACTCCAGATTGAGGCAGGTTTGAGGAGGAGGAATCCGCAGATTAAGTCTGTATGAACACGTACACTTGATGGTCAAAAGTATGTGGACACCCCTTCTGATTAGCCACACTCACTGCTGATGAATTGGACAGGGCTTAGTGTTCAACAGAAGTCAAAATCTAGTGAGAACCGTATAGGCTTTTGTGGCAGTGAAGAAACAAACACGTTTTTGGAGGGATGGATGGTTGGATAAACGCACATGGATGGGGTTACAGCCTCGTGGATGATAAATGGACAGATACCTGCACAGATTGATGATCTGCAGATAGATGGATGAATAAATACAAGGACAAAGCAAGATGGATGGATATCTAAAACCCCATATCAAAAAAAGTTGGGACTTTTTATTTCATTGCAGATGGTATGAACCTGAGAGACCTATGTTTTGTTGGGAGGGGGGCAGTTTCATTTAGTACAAAATCAGTATCAAGGCTGAGTCTCTGAAGAGTAAAGATGATCAGAGGATCTCCAGTTTATTAACAAATGTTTGAAAACAATGTTCCTCAGAGAGAGACAGGAACGGATTTATATATTTCTCCCTCTACAGAGCATAATATCATTACACCATTCAGAATCTGGAGGAATTTCCTAAAAAGCCTGAAGAGGGGTGATCTCCGCTCCCTCAGACGGCACTGCATCAAGAACCGGCATTCATCAGTAGCTGATAGAACCACATGGACAGGGGATTCCTTTATCAAACCTTTATCAAGCTCTACAATACAGAGTTACATTCACACATACCACTTAAAACGTTACTGTGCTAAAAAGAAGCCTTATGTTATAACCATGTCCAGAAGGGGCGTCGGCTTCTCTGGGCTCGGAGGCATCTGGGACGGACCATCATACAGTGGGGACGGGGATTGTGCTCAGACCCATCAGTATCACAGATCTGTTTGGTAAATGAAAGTCCAAAAGCCAGGCTCTGTCATGGTATGGGGTCGGGTCAGGGCCCTTGGTAAAGGTCATTTCCTCTTCTGCGATGCAGCATTAATGCAGAAAAGTCCCCTGAGATTTTAGAGCAACATAAGCTGCCTTCAAGGCGACATCTTTATCAGGGACGTCCAACATTTATCAACAAGACAAATCAGAAAAAGTTAGGACTGAAATATATAAATCCCTTCCAGTCTTTCTTTAAGGAACATTGTTTTAAAACATTTGGTGATAAACTGAAGACCCTCTGATCATCTTTACTACTCAAAGCCATTTTGCTTTTGGACCAAATCATGATTATAATTACCTGTTTGAAATCACATAATTATTTAGTTGTTTTTTTTTTCCCTAATTTCTAGCCTCATGTTGCCCTAAACTTTTTTGGGGGGAATGTGTTCCAGGCCTGAGAATGCAAGACCATCGAGTTGGCCAGAATAACAGTCTGCACTGGAAGGCTTGGATTGGCATTTGTTGCGGCTCGGTTTCTCGCATAAGGTCTTGTGCTATCTGGCTTTCTTCAGTGTACTTTTTGGGGCGCTTCCTTTTTCGATGGTTGTGTTCTCCAGACTTTTGATCCGAGTTTTAGATTGATAAATGGTTTTTTTGGGGTCTTTTTGATGGGTGGATCGGTTTCTCATGAATACATCATGTATCTGAATAAGAAATCCATCCAGACGTCCTGCTGCTTCTGATTCTCCATCCTTCCCCTCAGTGTGTGTGTGTGTGTGTGTGTGTGTGTGTGTGTGTGTGTGTGTGTCTGTGTGTCTGTGTGTTACAATCATCCCACAGATGGAAACAGAATTAGTTTTGGTGCCTCAGCATCGTCCCCATTTCCATTCCCTCGTCCTCCTGATCAGAGGAACGATAATGGGTTCTCTATCAGACCGGCCAGCCGCCGAGCATCCTGGGTAATGCCTCCCCATTTGTATGTTTTATTCATCTTTATTTATTTCATTCTCGCCGCTGAGGGACGTGATGCCGGAGTTACCTCGTGGGCGAGGGGTGTTAGTGTCGCCGCTTTCTCGATGGCGCAGATTAAGTGGTGTGTGATCGGGACTCCGTACCAGATAGCGATCCCCCGATGGGCCGGATACGGACCCAGCACCGGATCTCAGCATCTGGTCTGATCTGGGATAGGCAGACACACACACACACACAATCAGACACCAAAGTACAACAGTGTTAAAGGAGCAGTGCAGTAAAATCAACCTAATCTAATCTGCAGAGAATTATAACCTCCATCCTAACTTTTATTCTCAGAGATTTGTTTCCGTATTCAGTTGTTAAGAACCGGGGCTTTGGAGCTGAGATACAGCGTCCCGTCTCAAAGTTCAATAAAAAAAGACTCTGTAAAGTTTGAATATCCTAAAGTCTGACATCTAAAACCTAGTCCCAGAGGTTTTAGTTCCAGACTCTGACATTATAAAGGCTGCAGATCTTACATGGTCACTGTTTTTACTAAACTGAAACTCCATTCCTTTAAAGATTATTATTATGATTATTATTATTATTATTATTATCAAATCTTTATAAAAACTCACACCTAAAAATAATCAGTCAGTAAATAAAAAACAAAGAGGCTTCCTAAGTCCTGTAATGGGATTTTGGATCAAATGGAAACACCTTTAACATTTCATTATTTTATGTACAGGATTAAATTTCTGTTATTTTAATGTTTGAATTTGATATTTTTTATCATTTCTCTTGCACTATGGAGTGCAGAAATTTACATCGAAGAAAGAAAAGAAATAAGATGGAAAGAAAGAAATGCTAAAGAGGAAAGAACAGAAAAAGAACAAAACAATGAAAGAAAGAAAGGAAAAGAAATGAATGCTATAGAGAAAAGAAGGAAAGAAAGGAGAGACGTGATAATATTAAACATGGTCGATTTTATCATAACGTCCAGGGTTCAAATCCCACATCTGCCAAGCTGCCACTGTTGGGTCCTTGAGCAAGTAATGCTGGCTTTACACTGAACACCTTTGAGAGATTTTCTTTAAACTTAAACCAGGCTTTTTACATTTGGAGCATTTAGCAGACGCCCTTATCCAGAGCGACTTGGAGTTGGTACAGTCTTACAATCCCGTAACGCACAATTGCTTGGATTGTCAGACTGTACCAACTCTAAGTCGCTCTGGATACTGGCACTGAGATCCAAAACCATCTACAACCAGAACCAAACAGAAGGAACGGAATCCTGTATAGAAAGTAAAGCAACAAGATGCAGCGATAACTGATTAATAATCACAGCTCTCTGAATCATAATCGAATGGTGAGGGGTTTAGAGATCCTCACCCCTAGTTCACACTGAGTGACTCCCGGTTTCCGTTCCAGTCCCTGAAAGTCTATTGTCTCTTCTGCAACTGTGCACTAGTGGAGCCATTTGGGCTCTGCACAACACAGGACCACAGCACAGAACCCCTGAGAGTAGTTACTCTGCTAGCCTTTTGAAATTGTGGTCAAGTAAGTGTGTGTGTGTGTGTGTGTGTGTGTGTGTGTGTGTGTGTGTGTGTGTGTGTGTGTGTGTGTGTGTGTGTGGTGTGTGGTGTTGTTCCTCAGTCCTGTGCTTTAACATTCAGGGTGCAGCCTGCAGGAAATGAGGCTTCTCTCAAACACAGTTCAATCCCATCTCACCTCCTGTAAACTCGTTCAGCCAGGGTCACGCTGCGCGCGCGTGTGTGTGTGTGTGTGTGTGTGTGTGTGTGTGTGTGTGTGTGTGTGTGTGTGTCTGGAGGAGCTTTTGTCAGATTGAGTTACAGCAGAAAGTCGACTCGCTTCTCTCAGTCCGCATGCATTATTCACCCAGAACCAACAGAGGCTGTAAGTAAGGAGAGGCTCAGATACAGAAACAGAACCACAAATACGAAAATAACACACAAACCCCTAACGCTCACACTGCTGTGGAACTTCATTAGGCACTGATTTATTAAAGTACCACACGATCAGTACTAACGGGTGTGTGCTAATAGACTGTGAGTGTAGTGTGATGTAGTAATTATAATCACTCCCCAAACGGCGTCACACAGTCACTGTCTCCAAATCAGTTCTCCTTTCTGTCACCTGGAATTGGGTTTAATTGTTATTCTGACTTTTATATACTTATTATTCTCTTATTTCTAGTTAGTCTAGATTGTAATTGTTCATAATGTGTTTTATTATATCAGTTCTATTGTATTTTTAAGTCAATATGTAATATATTAATTGTAGTTTGTTTTATTTTATTTTAATCATTTTAATATATTTTATAATATATATAATATAATTTATATTTTTGTAATAAAATGTAATTAGTTTTTAGATTCATTAAAGGTATTTATGTTGGTGTTTTCTGTTTATAGTTATTATTAGTAGTAATAGTGTTTTATAGCAAGACATTTTATATATATATATATATATATATATATATATATATATATATATATATATAATTTTTTACATCCTTTTCATTTCTTTTTTCAGATTTATTCATCAAATAAGTGCATTATCTATATAAATTAATTGAAATGTAAATTATTCATTCTTATGTTTCATTGATTTATAGTTATTGCAGTACATTAGCTTTAATGTATTTGATAATGTCAGTCTTCTTAACTGATTTTGTTAAATTTTGATTTATTACTACTTTTTTTCGTGTGTGTGTGTGTGTGTGTGTGTGTGTGTGTGTGTGTGTATATATATATATATATATATATATATATATATATATATATATATATATATATATATATATATATATATATATATATTATATAAATACCATAATAAAATAGGCCCTGGTTTGTGTAGTTGTGTATGATTTTTAAGAATTTAATTGTAAATCATGGTGGAAAATAAGTATTTTGGTCTATAACAAAAGTTCAACTCAATACTTTCCTGTAAGTCTTCAACCAGGTTGGCACCACACTGTAGCTGGTAATTTTGGCCCATTCCTCCATGCAGATCTCCTCTAGTTTCCCTCTTCAATGCTCTCACTGATGGAAGGAGGTTTTGGCTTAAAATCTCATGATACATGGCCCCGTTCATTCTCTTCCCTTAACCACTGATCAGTCATCCTGTCCCCTCTGCAGTAACAACACAGCCCCAAAGCATGATGGTTCCACCCCCAAGCTTCACAGTAGGGTATGGTGTTCGTCCTCAATTTACATTTACAGCATTTAGCAGACGCCCTTATCCAGAGCGACTTACAATTGGTACAGGATTACAATCCAAGCAATTGTGGGTTAAGGGTCTTGCTCAAGGACCCAAACAGTGGCAGCTTGGCAGAGGTGGGATTTGAACCCTGGAACTTTCTGGTATAGAGTCCAGTAACCCTTAACCACTAAACTACCACAGTCCTCCAAACACGACAAGTTGAGTTTTTAACCAAAATGTTCTATTTTGGTTTCATCTGACCACATGATATTCTCCCAATCCTCTTCTGGATCATCCATATGCTCTCTGGCAAACGTCAGACGGGCCTGGACATGTTTTTGGCTTAAGCAGGGGGTCAACACGCCTGGCACTGTAGGATCCGAGTCCCCTCTCGGCATACTGTGTTACTGATGGTAGCCTTTGTTACTTGGTCCCAGCTCTCTGCAGGTCATTCATCAGGTCCCTCCGTGTAGTTTCTGGGATTTTTTGCTCACCGTTCTCATGATCATTTTGACCCCACAGGATGAGATCTTGCGTGGAGCCCCAGATCGAGGGAGATTATCAGTGGTCTTGTAGGCTTTCCATTTTCTTACAACTGCTCCTACAGCTGATTTATTCACACCAACCTGCTTGCCTATTGTAAATTCACTCTTCCCAGCCTGATGCAGGTCTACAATTTTCTTCCTGGTGTCCTTCAACAGCTCTTTGGTCTTGGCCATGGTTGAGTTTGGAGTCTGACTGTGTGAGGCTGTGGACAGGTGTCTTTTATACAGATAACGAGGTCAAACAGGTGCCATTAATACAGGTAACGAGTGGAGGACAGAAGAGCTTCTTAAAGAAGAAGTTACAGGTCTGTGTGAGCCAGAAATCTTGCTTGTTTGTGGGTGATCAAATACTTATTTTCCACCATTATTTACAATAAAATTCTTTAAAAATCCTACAATGTGATTTCCCGGATTTTTGTTCTCATTTTGTCTCTCATAGCTGAAGTGTAGCTATGATGAAAATTACAGACCTCTCTCATCTTTCTAAGTAGGAGAACTCGTGCAATCAGTGGCTGACTAAATACTTTTTTGCCCCACTGTGGGTGGGTGGGTGGGTGGGTGGGTGTGTGTGTGTGTGTGTGTGTATATATGTGTGTGTGTGTGTGTGTGTGTGAGTGTGTGTGTATATATATATATACATAATATATACATAATAAAATGTATGATATAGGATATTATTAGTATATTATATATATGCTTTTTATAATATAAATTTTTTTAAAATCTTTTTGGTTTGTTTTAGTTGTTTTATTTATAAAATAAGTTCATTATTAAGCATTAAATGAATTTAAATTATTTATAAATGATTTGTTTATATATATTTTATTTTATAAGTATTTCATTTAGTTTTATTCATGTTTTTGTAAATCAGTTTATCTCTACTTATTTATTTTGTTATAAATTTTTTTTTATTTCTATAAAATATGATATAGAATGTTGTTAGTATATTATGTATCCTTTTTTTATAATAAATAATTTTATACCATATACAATTTTTTTGGTTTTGGATTTGTTTTCTATTTTATAATTTATTTTATTTAAGTCTCATATTTTTTGGGATTAAAACCCGTTTATTTTAAAAGTAAAATCCCATGTAAAAGTAATTATAATTCAGTTTTAATCTTTAAATTTTATTTTTCTTATTTTTATAAATAAATGTTTAAATGTATCAGTAATGGGATGAACCTGCACCGTATTTCTTTTTAAGCTAAGTCTATTGAAATATATTATAGGCTGGTGTTTGGTTTGAGGTTAATACGTTGTGTTGTTTTGTTCTTTTATTTGTTGTTTGTCGTTAATGTTTTGTTAGCGGGGGTTTTTTTGTTGGATTTTTTGCGCTCTTGTTCTCCGTATGTGGATTATGACATCGCTTTGCTCCGGGTGTAATTACTGTAATATGTAGCTGCTTGTTTGTTCTAATTGAGTGCTGAAACGCGGCGGGGCTCGTTTGGAGGCTTTTGTTTAAGTCTCAGGATGAATAACGCGCCGCTCCTTTGTTCTAGACTTCAAACGGGAGGGAGAGAGACGTTTCGGGGAACGAGCCCGGAGAGAAGCTTGATGTTTGCTTTGATCTTCTAACTATACAGCTTCATTAGAGTCAGACGGGGCTTCGGCTGGTCCGGGTTTGTTATTGGATCAGAGACGGAGGGAATTTGGAGACGCTACGAGACGCTACGTGACGGTTTTTGTTTTGTTGCTGGTGATCTCGCCGGGCTCTTGATTGACAGTCGTCAGCCGCGGCACCTCGTTAATTACGTCTTAATTAGAGCAGCGGGATGGAGGAGCTACACCGGCAGTTTGACGGATCGTTAGAGGGTCTGACAGACGGCTCACGACGGCGTCTCAGCGATCGATCGAACCCGGATCGAGGCTTTGATGGCGTCGATTTCTCTGAAAACATTTCCTGCTGAGGTTCAGGATGAAACCCCCACTCACAGAGGATTATTTATCAATCATCTACATTTCTCTCTCCGTCTCTCTAGCGCCCTCTCTGGTGAGTGAGTTACGAGCAGAGAAGATCGAGCAGCGCAGCGTGACTCTGGCCTGGAGAGAATCCACAAACCCAAACAGCAGCCGCATCGAGTACGAAATCAAATACTACGAAAAGGTAATGTAGCACGCCACGACTGTATTAGATATGGACAGATAGACAGGTGGACACTGGAGAACGGAAGGACAGGCAGACAGTCCTATGAGGATGGATAGACAGATGGATGTAGGGGGTGGCCAGACATAGAAACATGTACATAGAAGAGTGGACAGACAGACATATTAAACATGGACAGACTGATGGACAAAGCATGGATGGCTGTGTAAGATGAGGACAGACAGACATGTAGGAGGACAAAAGGACAGACAGACAGATGAACATAGAAGGCTGGACAGATGGCTGTACCAGATAGAGACAGACAGATGTGTAATGGGACAGAAAGACAGCCAAATGGACATACTTGGATTTGAAGACAGACAGATGGGCATGAAGGAGGACAGAAAAACAGACAGACAGATGGATAAATGGCTGTCCATCTGTCATAGGGACAAATGGAGGGATGGACAGATAACTGTTTGTCCTTACACAGACATATAGTGGGACAGAAGGACAGACAGACAGATTGGACATATTAGGGGAGTAGAGGGACAGGCTTATGGGGGAACATGGACAGTCAGACAGATGTATAGGGGGAGAGATGTACAGAAAGTCAACTTTAATATAACTTGGATGTATTTGTGGCTGTCTGTGTGTCCATCTTTCTGTCTGTGTCTCTGTCCCTGTCCATCTGTACATCTGTGTCTCTCTGTTTCTGCCTATCTGTCTGTGTGTCTGTCTTTGTTTGTCCTCCGTGTCCGCTTGTCTGTCGGTCACCCTTTCTCTTTGTGTGTCTTTGTTTGTGTCTATTCGTGTTTGTCTGTCTGTGCCCATCCATGTCCGTCTGTGTGTTCTTATCATCTGTCTATCTGTGTCTGTCTGGTTCTGTAAATGTCTGCATTTGTGTGTGCATCTCTGTCTGTCTCTCGCCATCTGTGTGTGTCTGTGTGTGTCTGTGTGTGTCTGTGTGTGTAACAGGAGCAGAAGGATCAGAGTTACTCCACAGTGAAGACTCCAGCCACCAGGATCAGTGTGAACAACCTGAAAGCGGGAACCACCTACGTCTTCCTCATCCGTACCTGCTCCGTCCCAAACCCTGTGCCTTCATCCTCCTCCACCTCCTCCTCATCATCATCATCCTCATCCTCACTCCTTGCCTCTCCATCATCATCATCCTCATCAGCTCAGCCTTCTCCTCCTCCACTCGACTATGGGGCCTACAGCGCCCCCCTGGAACTGCAGACAGTGGGCGAGTGTGAGTCCAACACACTACCATGTTTACACACACACACACACACACACACACACACACACACACACACACAAGACTTTAGGAACACTGACACAAAAACACACAACACCGTCTCATGTGCACAAACACTGAAACAAACACACACACACCGTTGCTTAATCTGTCTTCATTCATTACAAACACAAATGCACACACAAGGGCATCCTAGTTGTCACACACAGAGCAGTCCATTAAAATGCATAAGGGTGTGTGTGTGTGTGTGTGTGTGTGTGTGTGTGTTGTCTGTCAGGCTCTATTGCTCTTACAGAGAGTAAACGACTTCTGCTGCTCTGCATACTAACTACTATCCTGTGTGTGTGTGTGTGTGTGTGTGTGTGTGTGTGTGTGTGTGTGTGTGTGTGTGTGTGTGTGTGTGTGTGTGGTTGTGTGTGTGTGTGTGGTGTGAGAGAGAGAGAGAGAGAGAGAGAGAGAGGATGTACCTGTGTGTGTGTGTGTGAGTGAACTTGCTCTTACAGAGGATAAACGGCTTCTACTACTATGCATACTAACCACAAATGTTTGTGTTTTTATATATTATATATATATATATATATATATATATATATATATATATATATATATATATATATATTAAAAAATATGTGTGTGTGTGTGTGTGTGTGTGTGTGTGTGTGTGTGTGTGTGTGTGTGTGTGTGTGTGTGTGTGTGTGTGTGTGTGTGTGTGTAGTGGCCCTGGCCTCCAGTGAGCAGAGTCCAGTAGTGATTTTGGTGGTGGTGTCAGTTGCTGCTCTCATCATTCTGCTCTCTCTGGGAGTCGGACTGCTCATCTGGAGAAGGTAAGAGCCACATCCCAAGCCTCTGTGTTCTAAAAAAAAAGGCTCTCAGAGGCTATTTTCGGGTAGTGTACCTCTTGGTGAAAGATTGTTGCGGTCTGGCCCATCCGGAGCCTGTTTGCCGTGTGTGTGTGCCCCATAAAACCACTGCTCCCAGCACCTCCTAACAGTTAGGTCAGAACAGCCCAGATGGAGGCAATTCATCACAACAATCATCCTGCTTCTCTCAGTCCAATGATGCTCCCCTCTCAAGGTCTGTCATCTGGGGAAAATGTCTTCGAGTTGTACAATCTCTCACCAAGAGGTACACTACCCAAAAATAGCCTCTGAGAGTCTTTTTATAGAGCAGCACTATAGGGGAAGCACGTCCTTTTGTGGCTACTATTCAGAGCACACCTGTAATCATTTACATGCACATCTCCCACATTTCTAACTTGATTCTTATCATGTTTTAATGCTGTGTTAGGAATGTGGCAAAAAAACACTTTTCATCCTTTATTTTACTGTGTTTATTAATTTATTTATTTTATTCCAAATGGAGCAAACGTATTTTAAAAAATAAAAAATATATTTTAATTTCATATATTTTTTATTTGTTTCAATTCCATTGAGGTAATATGTCTTTGTTTAGCTTGGTTGTATTTATTATAATTATTATTATTTATTAAATTTAGTGGTGACAAAATGCTTTCGGTGGGACTTTTCTCTCTAACCATAGCCCAAAGTAAAACATAAATAACATGTAAATAAAATGAACAAAAAAGATGAGTATTGAAATAAAATTGAAGCAATTAAAATGATTTGAAAAACAATTAAAAACACAAATAGGCGTGCTTTTTATCTGGTCTTGAAAGTGTCTCTTTTTAGTTGTAATAAACTTTAAGCCTGATTTATTTTTGCCTGCAGTGTGTGTCTGATGAAAGGCAGATAAATGAATATAATAGAGTAAATAAAGCGATGATTAAAGTGTTTTATCTGCTGTTTAATATCGGCCGGCGGTACGCGCGGATGTCGTATCCGTCAGCGTTATCTCGGGAACATTCGAGCCGCCGCAGGATCCATCAGTTTGAATGAAGACCGATTCAGAGCACGAGCGTCCTTCAGGTTCAGGTGTGACGGCTCATTTCTCTCGCTCGGGTGTAGCGCCGCGGCGGTGCTGTTGTATCTGCGGCGTAATAACTCGCTGAGATCCGGAACGAGCCGAGCTGCGACATCGGAGCGTGTCAGGGGTTAGAAAGAGATCCGTGTGAGGTTCCGGTGGGCCCGTGCTAAGGAAAGGAGCTGCCAGATCACCATGGAAGTAAATGAGATGAAATAATGATTTATTATCCAACGACAAGCTCGCGCAACGTCACATTTATTTACGTCCACAGTTGCGTTAATTCTTGGTCAAACTCTTGCTCCGAAAATCTTCTCCGGCACATCTCAAAGACTTTTTTGGGATTGAGGTCAGGACTCAATTGAGCCTTGACATGTGCCCGCGCCGTTTGTTTACTTAAGGTTACTGAGCCTCGACCTGACCACCAACACTGCCACCAGAGCCTGGTACAGTGGGCACTATGCTTATAGGTGCATTGATTCAGAGTCCAAATCCAAGTCTGACTGGGACCCGAGCCGTTACCAGCTTAAAGGCCTTTTCACACCAAGTCTGATTTTTACGGACGAAAAAAATGCATGTCAAAAGAACATGCGTATATTAATGCTGTCCTTCACACCGAGTCCAGAACTGATGTGCCCAACGCTAAAATGTCTAATCTGAGTCTGTTCCAATTTAAAATCAGGCTGACCAATCAGAGCTCGGTCGCCGGGCAGAACAGCTCACCGAGAGCTTACAGGACGAGCAACAGGCTGCCTCTAAAAACATGGATATTAAAGAAAAGTCCTGGTGGGATAGAACTGAAAGGCTGGAGGATGATGGAGATAAAGCTCACAGGGACTGGATGGAAGCGTCTGATGATTTATCCAAGTGTTCATGATCACAAAAACACAAACTAGAGCTCCCTGCTCTCATCTTCACTCGGGTTTTTGTTTTTTTTAAGTTGACGATGTGTAAAAGACACGGAGAAATCGCCGACACATTAAGAGAAGGGAAATTAAAGAAAGAACGCGTAGGCACTGGCTGTGAAGGAAACACTACCTTAAAATCGCATTCGCTTTTTTTCTTGCATAAAAATCAGACTCGGGCCTAAAACAGCAAAACATGAGCTGCAGGAATTAGTGGTTTTTATGTTGTAGAGTGTAGGTTTTTAGATTACACAATCTCACATGGGTGTGAGAGCTACACACACACACACACACACACACACACACACACACCACACGCTTGTCATGAGATGAAGGATCTCCGTGCAGCCGAACTCGCGGCAGCTCCTCATTCATCAGAGTGATGAGAATGGATTAGATGGAGCAGCGTGAAATGGCTTTCGTTCATTTTACATCCACACAATGCGCAGACGAGCCTACACACACACACACACACACACACACACACACACACACACACACACACACACACACACACCTGTCCCTATATACACATTCACTCTATACACAACCACACACACACCAATGAGCCAACTCCTCATCAAATCTGACCACACTCAAACCGAATGATGTTGATTATCTGCTCCCAGAAGCACAACTCAAGCTCTGGGATATACTAGACAGGAAGTGAACAGTCTGTTCCCGTAGTGGACGCATTGGCTGTAGCGTGAGCGGTGAAGACCTGAGCCACGTTAACAAGGGACAAATCGTACAGATCAGTGTGTCCTGCTCTAGTGGACACGTTTAGGAATGGTGGAATTGAGGTACGGCGTTCGAGGTGTTGCCCTGTCGGCCTCTCTCTCTCTCTCTCTCTCTCTCATGGCCTCTTCGATTAAATTGAATTTGAATCTCCCTCCTCCTCTCTCAACTACAGTACCTTTTTGAGGATCAGAATAAACACTAGAACACGTTTTTATTTTCTGCCCTAGACCAAGTGGACTTTTCCGAATTTCCGAGTGGTTTAAAAGATTTGGTGAATTTTCACGAGTACAATTTTAAGTATATAAAAATGTACGCCCCCTTAACTGTCTTTTAGGAACAGTTGAAAGAATAAAAAAAGCAGAGCTGGTTCTGTCAGCACTGAGAATGTTTGAAAGGAAATGTTATCTGCTCGGATTAAGATTGAATATTTGAATTTGGTTAAGAATCCTGCCGAATTCCTAACGTTGTGGTGTTGTGGGGGTTTAGGTTATGTTGGTATTGAAGTTTTAAATAATAAAATGTTAAGGTTTTAGTGTTTCATTTTGTTTTCTTCTTTAACCTGCTATGAACTTTATCGATTAGATATTTTAAGATTTGCATTAAATAAAAAAAAAGACAATAGATATAATGTTGAATAAATGGCTAATCACTCTTACTCTCTGTGAACGTTTTGCACATTCAGCAGTTCTGTTTTGCATTCTGCTCCGATTTCTGCGTAGATTTGTGCGTGTGATTGTGGTCGTGCTGCAGGTGATGTACGATGCACGAGCGGCTCATTAGAAACCGGATCATACATCACACCCGACAGAGTATCGAACAGACGCAGAATCTCTCAATTAAAGCAAATTTAGATGCAGGACCTCGTGCGTGTCCAATTCCAGCCGATCTTTGGGGTGTATGAAGACAAAAGAGCCTCGTTATCTCACACACACACACACACACACACACACACACACACACACAGCATTTCAATGCTTAATTTGTGAATTAACTTGATTTCCCAAGTAACGTAAATACCTTTTAAAGCCACGTAAAGGCTCCATTACCGGACGGTCTTAATGTTAACCATTCATTAATCTAGAAATAAAATAAAACACTCTCCTTTGCCTGATTATCCTGGTTTTGGGCTCTAAAAAGGGACCCCTGGTGTGGCAAGGCACAGATGCAATCCAGGATGTGATGTTCCCTGTTTTCTGGGTGTAGAACATGCCCACTTTCCTAGATCACAACCAGTTCCAGGCCAAAGCTGAGCCTTTTAGTTAAGCGGAGTAGATGCCTGATACAGGTCGGGATTCTGTATGGTGCCCACGTTTGTTGGTTCACCTGGCTCTGTGAAGTCCAGCTATTGGAAGCTGGCTGCATGAAGACCAGTCATTGGCCATCCTGGCACCTCAAACCCGAGCTTGTGCATCAAGATGCTTTCCTTCAGGGAAATATTGCCTTCTGTTATTTCTGTTGCCAGATTTGCCCAAGTCTTGGTGATGCTCTGCATCTAGGGTGGTTGGCGCTTACTGGTGCCCACCAGTTTCTCTCTTGACCTATTTCAACCTCTGGCTCTCGCTTGACGCCTCTCTTTCTCAGTGTTCTCTCTCTTCCTCTCTTGGCGTTTTTTGATTTGATTCAATTCAAATCTCTTGCTATCGCTCTCTCGGCTTCTTTTTCTCTCTCCAATTCCCCCTCCATCTCTCTCTCCCTCTCTATTAGGGAAATGATGCTTTCTGTTAGTTGTGTTGGAGGTTGCCCAGGTCTTGGTGATGCTCTGGCTCCAGTGCTGGGTGGTGCCCACTGGTGCCAACCAGTTTCTGGCCTTAATTTTTCATCTCTTCAGTGAGGTGAGGTTTTAATTAAGGATCCGTTAATCCAGGGTCCTCTTAAGTCTTCTCCTGCACCAAAGGGCAAAGACATCAGTCTTTTTTTCATCAATCCGTATTTTTCATCTGCCAGATCATTTGTCATCGATCTTAGAGCTGTTACGAGTTCCTTGGAGCTCTACGTAGATCTGAACGCATTTCTCTTAACCGCGACGGAACCCTCCTGATGTTACGTACCCTCACACGCACAGTCTGTTGTTGTGACAGCTCCGTGTTGTGAGTGTGTGTCTGTGCTCGGGGTAATCGAGGTAATCAGACGCCTGGCGGATTGTGTCAGACCGAGCTCGACTGGTGATTCCGCTCTTGTTTACGAAGACGCGTTTAGCTCTCGGCTCTGATCTGAACTGCGTTTTGATCCCGTCGTCTCGCCTCCGAGGTCGTGTTCAGGATCGTGTTCCTCACAGCAGAGCGCAGTACGGAAGACGAGGAAAATCCGGAGCAGCGCATGAATATGAAAGATGAAGATGTTAGTCCTACTGATTCCCTCTACAGAGTGCCAGTTCCGGCTCGATCAGTTAATAACAAAATAATAAGAGATTAGCATATTTGCTTTTTAATTTAAGAGACTTCAGAGGAAAACAGTGTTCAAACGATACGCAAGTGTGTCAGACATGCCGCTGAAAACACGAGGGATTGAAACGACTGCTACTTTAGGTTTTGGAAGCCCAAAACACATTTATAGACAGAATTAGTATTAGGAGCAGGGAAAGATCGGCCAGATGAACAAGAGACTCAACGAGTGAATGGACACACACACAAATCAGGGTTGCCAGATCCCACGAGAGAAACAGGCGAGCAGGTCTATGGGGGAAAAAATCCCAAAAGGAGTGAATTGACTCAGACAGACGGCGTGTAACCGCTGCAAAGTCCCTCGTTCCATCGATTGAAGACAGTGGTTCTTATACCTTCTGGACATCCTTTCACTTGAGCTCTTGGTGGCTTGGATGCATGGAGCGAAGTCGAGGTCTATTGACTCTTGGACCATAGCAATCCAGGATGTGCAGTCACTGATCCGCCGTTCATGAAAATCCTCCGTCATATCTCAAAGCATTTCATCTTTAATGTAAAGCTGTACATTGTCTTGTGTTGTCATTTAATTGATCTTGATCACTGCTGCACTGGGGTTTAGGGGAGGGGCGTGGTTAGGGTTGACTTGTTCTTGTATTTTACAACGGTCTCTGTGGTATGTCCTGATATTTATGGAAAATAAAAATCAATTGTTCACACAAAAAAAAAAAAACAGGCAACCACACTTTAAAAACAAGCCCCCCAAAATCTGCAACAACCAATATTTGTATCGAAAGATAGAAAAATAAGGCCAAAGTCACTTGGAATAAGCAGATCTGGCAACCGTGACTGAATGACGGATTTGCACTCCACAGTTCATTTTCATGTCCTATTTTCATTTCCATCAAAGTGAACGGATCAGAAGGTGCTTACTTACTATTTACATTTAGTAGAACACTAAACGGATATCCTAACGTGTTCTGCATATCGTAACGTCGAGCCAAATTATTCAGACTTGTAGTTTGAGTTCTGAAACTGAAGCATTGTGCGTCAGAATGAGCGTCGAATGACGTCAGTACGTTAAGAGGTGAGCAGCACTGTTTTAGATCCATATTTTAAATGATGAGTCACTGGCGTGAGATGGCGTTCTGCTCTAAAACTCTGACTAATAGCTGGTTGTTTTGTTAGCTCTGATCTTTGTTGACGCTCTGCTGTACTCGGTGTTTTTGGAAAATGTCTTGTGCGACATCTGTTTATGTGCAACATGCTTTTAGTCCTGATTAATGAGTGATGTCAGACAGATTGCGTTTTCCTTTAAAAGGTTCTTCTTTTTTAAGAGTTACGGTGAACCTAAGGTGTGTGAAAATATCCGAAAACTCCTTATGAGTGCTTTCCTCCAGGTGCAGCTTTGAAAATGGGACAGAACAGCGTGTCAGAGTCTCTTAACTCTCAGTCTTTTAATCAAACACACTCAGACTGAAGCCCAATCAAGCCGATCTTTGTTTTGTTTTTGCTCTCTCCTGCAGGCAGTGTGGTTACAGCAAAGCCAACCAGGAAGGAGACGAGGAGCTCTACTTCCAGTGTGAGTATGAGAACGCGTGGAGGCCGATTTTCAAAGAAAGTCTGACACATTCACATGTTTTCCCCGAGTAAGAACCCTTCAGAACTTGCAGGTGCTCTAAGTGCTGGAGAGAGGGGCGCGTATCAGCCTTTATTGATGTGGGAAAGAAAGCATGGCTTTATGGAGGCCAAGTGAATCTGGGGAAGAAATGGCTGTATGAATATAGGTACACAGATGGGCATAAGGACTGGTACATGGGTATGGAGGTATGGATGGCTACTTAAAAATAGAACTATATGATGTAGTGTGTGGTTAAGGTGGGTCCTGCTAGCACTGTAGCACTTTGTACATTGGAGCGTTGTCTCAAAGCAGCTTTACAATTATCTAGGCCCAAATCCCTAACTGAGCAAATCTAGGGCGACATTGGCAAAGAAAAACTCCCGAGATATGATGAGGAGGAACCCTATGAGGCCCAAGACTCAAACCTCCTTAAGCAGCCTAGATGTTGTGTAAAAAAAAAATAAAAAAAATAAAAAATAAAACACATTTACAAATTATAAGAAGAATAGGTTAAATGGACAGAAACTGAATAGAATAAACAAAATAGAGAAAATAATAAACAAATTAAATATTAATAAAATGCAGAATGTAAATACATTAAATAATATAATAAAATTAAATAAAATAGAGCGTATATTAAATAAAATGATTAAATAAAATGATCAAATAATACAATAAATAAACTAGAGATTGTTATAAATAGGATGTAATGGAAAATACAATAAAGAATATATTAATTAAATATGAATGAGATTTTAATGAATAAAGAATTTAGTAAAATAAAGAAAATTATAAATAAAATATAATATAATATGGAAATGACAGTAAATAAACTATAAATAAATTGACATTATGATAAATAAAATGGGTTTATAGTAAGGAAAAAAGAGTACAGTAAATAAAATGGACAAGGTAATAAATAAAATTGAGTTTAATAAATTGTTACACAGAATACAATAGCTAAAATATATGTAATAACTAACATGGAGAATACAATAAATAAAATGGAGATGATAATACATAGAATTGAGAATATAATAAATGAAATGTAATATGTTAAATTGGAAGATAGAATTAAAATGGAAAATATGATCAAATATAAGAATATAATATAATTGATAACGTAATAGAAGGGAATTAAGTTTTTTTTTTTTTTTTTTTTTTTTTTTGAAAGTGTGGGTTTTTTAGAATATTTAAGAGTTATCATGCACAGACTCTATCGGTGCAAAAAATCTATCAGTGCCTCCTAAATATAGGAGTGTGTACTAAGGTAAGTAGGAGGTTGGGTCCCTTTTTGAGTCTTGGTCCTCCCAAGGTTTCTTCCTCCTAACACTTGGGGAGTTTTTCCTTGCCACCATCACCCTAGGCTTGCTCAGTTTGGGATTGGACGTAGTTATTAGGAGATAATCTAAACTTGTGAAGTTGCTTTGAGAGAGTGCTCCATTGTAAAAAGCGCTATATAAATAAATCTGACCTGACTAAGTGTAACTGTAGATTTCGGGGTCAGTAGCTCTGGGAACAGATCAGTACATGCATAAGCTTAGTCTAATTATTATATAAAAATATATTTTAAACCGTGTACAAATCGCACATGGTTTGAAGAGCTTTGAGTCTACACTACATCAACACAACTAAGCAGAGCAGAGGAAATAAAATCTAAGAAATATAAGATCAGGAGGCGAAGAGACAAAGGGGGCAGGGGGTGTGTTTGTTTTTTATATTATTATTTTTATGAAGCCACGTGCTGATGTGGAGGAGTTGAATCTTGCTGAAGCGATGAGCACTGACTCGGACTTGAGTACTATTTTTAGTGGCCCAGCTATGTCACGTATTCATGATCCATCATTTATGCTTTAACCTACTTCATGGACTCTCCTATCCCCCCCAGAAGCATGTAGAATGCTTAGAGCAAACCACAGGCTGAGCTCCTACTGCCTCTAATGTCAAAAAGGAACGATAATGATTTGTTCTGGTCCTTCTTTTTTTAGTTTGATTGGTTCTGGGGGTTTTTTATCCATTATTCTGAGATGCCACAGAAGTCCGATATGAATGTGATTTGCTGGAATATCAGCACCTCGGGCAGAGTTTATTTAATTGAAGACTGTAGAAAAGAGTAATCGATGATAGAACGTCTGATCCATTGTGAGGCGTGTGTGAAATTATTCTCGCTTCAGGTGCAAACTGGGCGTTTGATTTTAAACAAGCAATATTAAGCTACTTCATCCTTCATAAATGAAAATGCTGTGTTTTTTTTTGTTTTTGTTTTTTTGTTCAGTATGATCCTGCTAATAGGAACGTGACCTTGAGCTTGGGAACGTCGCCAATGTATGGAGATAAAACATTAGTATTCTCTGTGTTAATAGTGTTTGAGTCGTGATTGGCTGCGTTTGAGGAATGGGAGGATCACCCCTGACTCCGCAGCAGCCAGCCCTGGGATCATTCCGTCCAGGCCGTGTACCTAGAAGTGCCGAGCACCGGACATTTGACTGTTGTGACTTGTACTAGTAGCGCCGTGCTGGAATTTATTCTATTATAAATAAATTGACATTTATAATAAAAAATGGAGAAATATAATAAACAAGTACACAAATAAGAGAGTAATAAATATGAATAATTGTTAATAATTAATAAATAAAATATAGAGTATAATAAATGAAATGGAGAGAATAATAAAAAAATATATAAATCTAATAAAGTGGAGAAATGTAATAAATGGGAATTATAAGTATAAAAGTACAATAAATAAATTGAAGAAGATAATAAATAAAATTTATGAAATGGAGAATATAATAAAGTAGGATATAATAAATAAAATGGAGAATGTAATAAATAAAATTGAGAGGATAATAAAAAAGAATACTGTGGGTAAAATATAATGAATAAAATGGAGAATATGATAAAATCGGTATTGTAATAAATAATATTGAGAATATAATAAATAAAGTCAAATACATTAAATTGGAATGGTGATGGAAAAATGGAGAAATGGTGATGGTATTTGAAAAATGTTGCACCAAATTTCTACCTACATGTACCTAAAAATGGCCGAGCGCTGGATATTTGATGGCTGTGGCTCGTACGGGTAGCACCATGCTGGAGTTACCTAGTTCAAGTGCCGCTAGAGCAGGCTGTTATTGACATGTAATAATCGCTAGATGGTGCTTTGTGCACTATAAACACTATAAACCAACTTTTTGCTTATGAGATCAACTTGCATTGATCTAACGTGCTGTCTGTTTCCGTGTTCATAGTCGGTGAGGTTACTGGAGGAGAACGCTTTATCTCTTCCAAAAAGCTTAGCGTTCTGATTATTTGTATCGTGTTTCAAAGCCGTAGATTACGAACATGCTCTGAACCGGACTTGGAGGTGCTTTGAGCGGAGATGAAGTAGGCGGTTTTAGTTCTGAATTCGACTGGTGTATTTGAAACAAAGACTTTGTTATTTTTCCCTAGGAGGGAAGTACGTCTAATGTAATTGAAATTGAAAAAAAGGTTTTGGGGGTGTTTTTAGGTATTGTAAACCAGCTATTCCATGACTTGTTTCCTCTCCTAATCATTATATCTTCACGTAAGATTAATACGTTTATATTTAATTTATAGCTCTCAATGTCGCAGAAATGTTATTGTGAATGAACTGATCATGACGACCCCTTCATATCTCCTTTAATCAGCTGTGAATGGCCCTGTAAGCGTATTACTGTATGTTATTGGATAGCGTTCCTATAATGCACACCCCAAGCCACGCCCCAATAGGCGATTGTTAGTTCGTGCATTTGAATGGTCTGGCTGAAGTCGAGGCCTGGTATTTTCCTGTTTTGTGTGGACACTGGTCGGTGGGAGATGTTTTTATGTTCTGATTTGTTTTATTTTTGTAATAAAATGTGAATACTGTCATTCGTATGCACCTGCGACTAAAGCCAGAGCCGGAAGTGCTTCAGAGTCCAATGCTGGTGATTTACACCACTCAGACAGCTTCTCACTGCAGCAAAGTTTTTACAACCTACACATTTCTACTTTCCTACAAAACCATGTGTAGTTTAACCAGAGCAGCCAGGCCAACACGTTAGAGTCGAGCTTTCATCATCTGAAGTTACTGTAGCCTGATGTTGGCTCGGCTTTAAGCACTTTGCCCTTCCCATCTGCTCCCTGATTTGCTGTTATATAATTTCCTCCTCTCGCATCACGGACTTCGACTTTCACAACTGGATTTCTGCATGACCTAGAAACGTTCTCGCGGGATCAGCGGCCAGACTTTAGCGCTAGATCAAGCTTTGTTAAGCTCTGCTTCCTCACCTATGTGCAAACATGCAGCAGAGTGTGCTTCAAAAAAAGACGTCGATCTTCAGGTTCTGCAAAAGGGCGTGCAGATTGGCGCTAGGACACTTACCTAGAGGCAGATATGGGAGAACATGCAAACTCCACATGCATTTATTGCATGAAAGCAATGAATGATAATAAATGAAGAAAAATGAAGTAAGAAAGAGATGAATGATAAGAAAGCAAGAACAGATGAAGAATCAAACACAAGAAAGCAATGAATGCTAATGAAGGAAAAAAGTAAGAACCAAAGAAAGAAAGAAAAATGAACAAAAGAAACCAATGCTAAGGAGGGAAGGAAAGAAAGAGAGAAATAATTGCTAAAGAGAAAAGACAGAAAGGGTGAATGAACAAAGGAAAGAAAAAGAAGGAAAGAAAAAAATGAATGAATGCTAAAGAGAAAAGAGAGAAAGAACGAATGAACAAAAGAAAGAAAGCAATGAATGCTAATGAATGAAGGAAGGAAGTAAAGAAAAATTCAAACTAAAGAGAAAAAGAAAGAAGGAAAGAAAATGAATGAACAAACAAAACATAGAAATGAAAGCTAAAGAGAAAAGAAAAAAGGAGCGAATTAACAAAAGTAGAAAGCAAAGAAAGAAAAAAGAACAAAGGAAAGAGAGACGGAAGGAAAGAAAAAAGTAAGGAAAGAAAGAGAATGAACAAAAGAAAGAAAGCAATGAAGGAATGAAAGAAAGACTGAGCGTGGGTCATAACACTCGTTCTTTAAACTGCTTTGTTGGCGTTTTCTTGATTTGTTTCCCTTGTTCTTCCTCTCCAGTCAAAATCCCGACCAGGAGGACGTACATCGATCCGGAGACGTGTGAAGATCTGCTGCAGGCTGTTCACACCTTCGCCAAGGAGCTGGACAACTCCAGCGTCAAGATCGAGAGGATCGTTCATACAGGTAACACTGCCCCTTGTGGTTAAAAACTGGTATGATGCCCAGTAGTGTGGCCCAGCTCAAGTCCCAACAGTCGGAATCCCAACAACCCTGACCAGGAAAAGTGGGGTTAAAACGATTGGAAATGAAGACGAATACATGAGAAATATCCAGCACCTAGTGGACGGATTTGGAACAACGTGCCTTTTGGCTGCTTATTGTTGTTACCTTTTAAATGTGTGAAAAACTGAAGGAATCAGATTTTCTGGATTTGTTTCAAGGAATTATGGCCATGTGAAATTTAAGCATCCTTGCATCTAATTGGTTAGAGTAGCTACATTTGTTGGCATTGATTGTTTGGAACATTTACAGATTTAATGTAAATAAGATTCTATGAAAAGCCAGTCATTAAGTCCAGACGTCGCCCCCTGTAGGTGATTTTGGTGAAGTGTGCCGCGGCTGCCTGAAGCTTCCCAGTAAGCGTGAGCTGCCTGTGGCCATTAAGACTCTGAGGATCGGCTGCTCGGAGAAGCAGCGGCGTTCCTTCCTGTGTGAGGCGGGCATCCTGGGTCAGTTCGACCATGCCAACATCGTCCGACTCGAAGGAGTCATCACCAGAGGTGAGTAGGTTTGGTGCTGCTGTTTTTGGAGTCGGTGGCGATATTAATCTGGGGCCGTGTGGATCGAGATGGTAGCGAGCTTTATTAAATGTGGCTTGGATAGAAGTTAATAATAGCAGTCAGAAGTCAAGCTTTCTGACGTGTGTTTTTATTGCAAAAACTCAAGATTGCATTAGGAGCTCAGCCTTTTTTTGGCCATAGTCAAAAAAAAGTAACGTAACTTCATTACCGTGTTGTGTGACAGATCTCCCATACTAAAGTGCTTTGAAAAGCAAGAACGTTTGTACTTAAGATAGATAATCATGCTGTGTGGTGTGCTGTGTGTTTTGGACTCGATCCCATTCATCGTTTTTAATCGATTTAAGTTTAAATATTAAAAATCTCCCATAGAAATGCATTGCATGCAGCCAAAAGTATTAGGACATGACCCCTTCACATGGCTAAAAGTATTAGGACACAAATCTACACGTGCCCAAAAGTATTGGGACACGCCCCCAAATACAGACAAAAGTATTTGGACAGAAACCCGCAAGTGCCCAAAGATATTAGGACATGCCCCCGAACGTGGCCAAAAGTATTTGGACATGCCTCTGCACGCACCCAAAAGTATTAGGACACATACTTGCACTTGGCCAAAAGTATTGGGACGTACCCCAGCACTCGGCTAAAAGTATTTGCACACGCACCCTCACACGACCTAAACTATTGGAATACGCACTCATATGCGGCCAAAAGTATAGGGACACAAGCCACAATCTTTCCTAAGCAGAGGACTTTGTGTCATAATAAAGGTGACGCATGATGTAAAAAACGATTTTATCAATATTTTGGCAGCGTACATGCCCTGGAACGTGGCCAAAAGTACTGGGACAAACAAATACTAGAAATGCAGATCTAGTGGACTTTGAAATGGAGTGGAGTAAAAAGTCACCAAAATGGAGCGGCATCAATAAAGTAAATATTCACGCAAAAACTACTTAAGTATAGTAACGAATTATGTTTTTATGTTACGGTAACGTACCGTTAACCATTTCTATTTTTATTCGAGTTGGCATTCATTTGTTGGCCTTGATTCACTTGTGGAATTGAATGTTTATGATTCACTCCCAAGAAGAGTTGATTCAGTGATTTGATTCCCTAAGAACTAGGTGCCCAAATTCTGTTTTAATTTCCGTAAATTCACCGTCACAGCGCGACATGACCGCTCAAGTCTTCCAGCTTGTTCTCACTCCGACGACGGAGAGTCTCTGTAGGATGGAGTATAGTGGCATGCATCATGGCACCGGTGCCCCGTGGTTATCGGGTGATGTGATGGAGGAGCCTTCTCGGTGCCACCTGCAAATGGATCACCGATTTCTTTTTCTCACTTCTCTCTCACCCGCTGGCTCACAGCAGGCCGAGCCTGGAGATGAACGGTGGAGGTGTGACTCACCCAGCAGCATGGGGTTGCAATCCAGCCAGGCCTTGTTACCACACACACACACACACACACACACACACACACACACACACACACACACACTCTCATATCATGCTTCTCATGTCTTGTTCTGCAGGTACGACCGTGATGACCGTGATGGAGAGCATGGCCAACGGCGCCCTGGACTCTTTCCTACGGGTCAGTACCTGACTTTGTGCATGTCTGTGACAGAATTCATCCATGTAAAGAATTTGTGCTCAATGCTCAAAATCAAAATACATATAAAACAAGAGCTAGTGGATGTTTTGGGAGCAAAGGTTATGGCTATGATGGTATTGTGCAATTTCGTCACATTAAGCTTTCATTATTGTTTTTAATAGATTTAAGTTTAAAATGTAAAATCTCCCATAGAAAGGCATGCACGTCCCTGTACATGACCAAAAGTATGGAGAAATGCCTCGAAACAAGGCCGAAAGTGTTGAGACGCATCCCTGTATGCAGCCAAAAGTATTGGGATGCAGCCCAGCGCACACAACCAAAGGTATTTGATCACGCCTCTGCAGGAGGCCAAAAGTATTGGGACGCACCCCCGTACGTGACAAAGTATGGGGAAATGCAACCAAACAAGGTCAAAACTATTTGGACAAGCCTCTGCTGGAGGCCAGAAGTATTGCCCTCGAACTCAGTCAAATGTTTGTAACACTTCCACAAGCGTGTGTTGTGAAGATCAGACTCTGATAGATCGGTTCTTTAAATATAACAGGGAGTCCACTCAAACCTGATTGATCATCCCATTGATTGGATCTCCTGCTTATCTGCTACTCCTAGAGGTTCACATACTTTTCACTCAGGGATCAAGAAGTAAATGACCTAGTATAATATTTTCTCATTTCTTTATCTATTTTAGGACTGATGATGCCTTACCTCGTATCTACGCAGAATATATCAATTCTCCACTCTCTGTCTCTCTCTGGAGTATTCTGCGTTTCTCTCAGGGGTTCCTGAGTACCGGCTCTAAACTGCCAGTGTGTTGTGCTCTTTTTCCCCCTCGAATAAAGGTCAGCACTGTTGTTAAACTGTTTGTGTGTGATTTGTAGAAACACGAAGGCCAGCTGAGCGTGGTGCAGCTGGTGGACCTGCTGAGCGCTGTGGCCTCGGGGATGAAGTACCTGACCGAGATGGGTTTCATCCACCGGCGTCTGGCGGCCCACAAAGTGCTGGTCAACAGCAGCCTGGTGTGTAAGGTGTCCGGCTTCAGGCCCTTACAGGAAGACAAGATGGAGGCCGTGTACACCACGCTGGTGAGCGTACAGGATCCGGATTGGCGCGGGGTTTTGTGCCTGACGATTTTATAAACGATTGGCTTCTCTTTCAGCATGGCGGGAAGAGCGTGGTGTTGTGGACGGCCCCCGAGGCCATCCAGTACCACCGCTACAGCTCTGCGTCCGACGTCTGGAGCTTCGGCATCGTCATGTGGGAGGTGATGTCATTCGGAGAGAGGCCCTACTGGGATATGGGCAGCCAAGATGTAAGAAGTTTGTCATTTCCTCTACTGTTTTCGACTCTTTTTGCTTTGCTCTTGTTTTTTAGCATTTACACACATCTGAATCCACTTCCATCCTCTCCTGCTGCTTCAATCCCGAAAGTGCTTTAAGGAACCCTAAAAGAGAACGCGCACTTCCAGGACGCTGCAGCTGCGTGACCAATCATATTCTCTATTCATCGCGAATGCGGCCTCGTCCTCAAACGCCACCTGCTCTCCAGCGTCTCGTTTACAGCGAGAAGTGCTTCTTAAATCAGGGCTATTATATTCGGGGGGGGTGGGGGGGGAAAGAAAAATGTTTTCTTTGCTTATCGTAACAAGCTAAATACAGCGTTATTTATTACGTTTAGTTGAGTACCTTTACTAGTGTTGTGGGTTTATGGTTCGTATTTTGGATGATGGAAGTAAAGTAAGCTCGGTACGGGATTTCCAATCTGCCTGAACCTTCGGGTTTTCAGTCTTTTTGGGGACCAGTGGCTTTCTCCTTGCAGCCCTGTCCCGCACACCTTTATTGTTCAGTGTTCTCCTGATGGTGGACATTTTTTGGAAGGCTCCAAAGAGTTTAGCCAGACACCAATGAGCAAATAAAAGCAGATTTATTTAGGTCTAAACAGAGAAAAAATTTTTGCATTTTTAGGTATTGAGAAGTTCATAGGGATTCTTTATTTGTTGTTGAAACATGTTTAGATGATTTCTGGTTCGATGTGCAAAAATCTGGCAACCAGAACCAGCAGAGGCAAACGTATAAAGAAGCTATTATTATGACAAAGGTGGCTATTATTAAAACGGCGAAGATTCCACAATAATGATGTCAATTAAATTAGTACAAAGAGACGAGTGATATGTAACAATCAGCAACACGGCCACCAGAAAGGGGAAGTGACTGCGCCTTAAGCACCAATTTATATGTTTAATTTGGAAGATCAGATCCTGCGAGAAAATAAAAAAGTCACAGCCAATGGAAAACAGAGGCCAAAAAAGCTGAGTCTTTAGAATAGGTGGACCTGGCAACCATGTCCGGTTATGAAATCAGTTAATTGGTCTACATGCTAAGAGTAATCCGATTACTGGGGAAAAATCCGTCTCTCTCTATTGGATTTCTTAATCTTGATCGGATTACTGAGTGCATGTAAACGGCATCGATGCGTAGACGGATCCGAGGTGAATTTCTTACACTGAAAAATAATTCTTGATTGAATTAAGCCTCAGTGTTTTTGATTAAGCATTAAACGTACCAAATCCCATCAGTACATCAGTGTGCTATCAGGAACGTTAATCAGTTTGTCGATTTTTCATAACACAAAAGCTTTTCTTATTTCCGAATCAAAGTGAAACGGCTCTGTTTGGATCCTCACGGAAACGTCATTATTAGACATAAAGCGCTTTGTGAGAAGATTAATCATTTTTCTCCGCCATCCGTCCTGCCTGCAGGTTCAACTCGACGCCGGGCTCTCTCTTCTCTTTACCGACTGTAATTGCGGTTTCTTGGGTCTGAATGATGTTGATGTGATGGAGCTGTTCAGAATTTGTCTCTCAGAACAACGGGGTCACAGTGAGGTCATGGGGGCTTTTATTAAACTGAAGCTTTTCCGAGTCTCTCAGCCTTCAGCTTTTCCTGCTGAAAGTAAGGGATCGGATGCCCAACACCCCTACTGGCATTTTTGGGGCCAAAGGAGCAACCAACTGAAAGCAGCTAACTAAATGAAAACTGCAAATACAATTAAATTACCTTGCCCATGGTGGGTACAGAAGCCAGTGCCGGTACCCAGTCCAAACGCCACAGGCGATTGCTTTTAGACCACGCAAGAAACTTCCCTAAACCTACAGGTGATGCATGTTGGAGTAGGTTGGACGATGAGTTGAAAAACCCCACGAACACGATTGTAAACAATTGAACATTCAATCATCCACTCTCCTGCTGGAGCCCCGCAAAGATCAGACCAAGAGCACAGTCTGCAATATCAAAGAGGGTCAAAGGACCTGCAGAATCGTCTCTAACTCTTGTACCTTATCTACAACTACAGGAAATGTAACTGCAACGTAATACTTATTTATTAATCTGTGTATTTTAGGTGATTAAGGCCATAGAGGACGGATTCCGGTTGCCAGCTCCTCTGAATTGCCCCGCCTCTCTGCATCAGCTGATGCTGGACTGCTGGCAGAAGGAGAGGACCGAGCGGCCGAGCTTCACCCAGATCCACAGCGCTCTCAGCAAGACCATGCGCAGTCCGGACAACATCGGGTCCTCCACGCTCACGCACAGGTACAGCTGGAGTAACGAACGTACGGATAACAGTCTTCCGACCTCCCAACTGGGAATTCCTACTTGGGAATTGTTCGGGAAGCAGAAACTATGTTGCCTGGTATTAATAATAAACAAATAATGGCACATGCTGGATGTTCTGTTTGTCTTTCTGCAGGACCATAGCGTCATCGTCCATCTCTCTGGCTGACAGAAGCCTCCCCTCGTTCCCTTCCTTCAGTTCGGTGGGTGAGTGGTTGGAGGCCGTGGATTTGGGGCGCTATAAGGATAACTTCACCGCTGCTGGATACTGCTATCTGGAGTCCGTCGCTCGCATGACCGTCCAGTGAGTAGCGTGAAGATGATTAGAGATCTCATTTTCTGTTTTTTGAACTCCTCTTACTTAAATAACTAAAACTGTTTAACATATCCATTTCATCAAGTGTCCTAATACTTCTGGAGCTAACTGTGTGTGTGTGTGTGTATCCCCGTGTCCTCGCCATTGCATGCAGGGACGTTTTGAGCCTGGGCGTCACATCTGTGGATCATCAGAAGCAGCTTCTGTCGGCCATTCAGACTCTCAGAGCACAAGTCATCCAGATGCACGGACGTGGAGTGCAGGTCTAACGCACTCTCACTCCGTCTCTCTCACTTAGACACTCACTCCCCCTCTCTCTCACACACCTACGGACCGGCCGGTACTAACGAAGGCCCAGCAGGATGGAACCAACGATGTGGTGGGTCGTTGGGGTGAGACATGACCTCATTAGCACTCGAACTCTTTTGCTCTCACTTTTTTCCGAACCTGGGATTTTCCTTTCCTAAAGACCTTCACGTGGACAGAAAGGGTTCGACCCACTCTCGCATCTGTGCGGTCCGTCTTGTAGCCCAGCGGCGTCTCTAGACGGACCCGAGACTGGAGGATCGGTGTCAGGGGTAGCTCCTGCTCTTCCTCTAGGATCCTGTTCCTGCATCTCAGGCCGCAGGACTTTGAAATAAATCCACTTTGTCCTCATTTCTTTATCCTCCTTTCTTTTTTTGTTACTTATTTATTAAAAAGTGATTGCACTGTAAATGAAATGTTTATTAGCGTCGCTTCACGCGGCGTCGCCTGCAGTATCGAACGACGACACGACACAATGCGAGACATTGCCATGTTTGATTCAACCCTCATTTGATTTTCTAGCACTTTGAACGCAGTGTTGGTCGTCGGGACCCAGTTGGATGGGTTGTTATTAAATGAAAGACGTTTACATTCAGATTTTTCTGCATCAGTCTGGTATTTAAGTGCATTTTATAGTTGTAGTCGCTGGCTGGAGATCATCTGCGCTCTTTATTAGTCGACATGTGCTCACGTTGAGCTTTAGGCCCACCAGAGGACCTCTCTGGGACTGTTAACATTAAAAATCCTGAGCCGTTTGCATCCTATTATGGACAAACCGTTCGTTTATGGGTGTGACATGAGGCTGGGAGAAAACACTCTAGAACACATTTATTGGGATGATTTTTTAATATTTGCCTCAGTTTGATCTGCATTATCATTACAGTTTGAAGTAAGTGGGTGTAATACCCTTTTCAGTCTTGAGTAAGTTTATTCACTGACTCTTTCCATACTTGCTTAATTCAATTCAGGGTTGTGTGGTTTTGGTGGGTTTGAGTTCTACCTTTGTTCCTACTAAGGTTAGACGTAATGCTACCATCTGAAACGTTAATCGTTGCAGTAATTACCCCATCAAAGCTAAAAATAAATAAATACCTCGCGAAGAAGAAGTTGTTGGGATCGAATGAATCTTTATGTGTGTGAATGTAATGATGATATATACTGCCTGGCCAAAACAAAGGTCACCGCCTGGATCTAACTAAGCAAATAGTTAAAAAAGACGCCTCCCATGGGATAATTACTGCATTGGTGCTTATGTTTCAGCTGGCAACAAGTTCTTTATCCCTAACTGATGCAGTGAGTAGCCTCTCATTTGTTAAACAAATGTGTCGAAAGATGCGTCCTGTGCTCGTGGAGATGATGTTCATCTGTTTCAAAAAGGTCAAATTATGATGGAGTGGTTCAGGGAGCATGAGCCATCATTTTCACACACAGCTTGGCCAGCACCTGAACCCCATTGATAATCTTTGGGATGTGCTGGAGAAGATCTTGGAGGGGGGGGGGAATGAAAGAATGTTGTGACGTTGCAGAAGCTTGTGGAAACAGTGCCACAGTGAATGCGTGCCATAATCAAAGCTAAAAGCGATGCAAAGAAGTATTAGTGTGTGTAACCTTGTTTTTTCGCTCAGGAAGTGTATGTAAGTGATTACAATAATGGAGCGAAAGTTAAGGTTCTTGAGGAAAACCGTATAATTGAAAGGAGGCTCTAGTTACCATGTTAGGCTGCCTCTAACCTGGATAACAAAGTTCAGTATCCTCTATACTGTGGGTCTGTCTGGACCGTCCGGAGCCTGTTCACCGTGTGTGCCCCCATAAAACCACTGCTCCCAGCACCTCCTAACAGCTGGGTCAGAATTGCCTCCTGAAATGGAGGCAATTCATCAAAACCACCATCCTGCTTCTCTCAGTCCATTGATGCTGCCCCTCTCAAAGTCTGTACACTGGGTAAAATGTCTTCGAGTTGTACAATCTCTCACCAAGTGGTACATTACCCAAAAGTAGAATCTGGGAGCCTTTTTATAGAGCAGCGCTATAGGGGTAGCACTTTTATGAACTCTTGCATATCTGCATATCTGAGACAGACTGCATGAAGAGTTTTGCCTCTAATGGACTGGCACCCTGAATTGGATTAAGCACATATGGAAAGTGAGTAATCACTACCAGCTTTACTGACGAAGGTCCAAAATAACCCAGATCTGGTCCTGTGGTGGTTCTTTCCATAGCTGGACATGGTCCGAGGAGGCTGATAAGTTTTTCATAAAAGCAGATCAATTTACAGCTGGTCACTGAACCTCTAAACTGCCCTTATATGGTAAGATGTAGGTAAATGCGATGCTGCAGTAAAAAGACGGACTTTAATTAATAATAAGTGCGTAACCTGGACGTTCGCGTCCTCAGTGTGCGTTCCATTTCCCATCATGCTCTGTTTGATACTGTAAATATGTACCTGAAAATGCAATCTATTTTTATAATTTGTCTGAGAGATGACGTGTTGAATATGAGTCTTCTCGCTGTGTGCAGTCGTCTTGAGTTAGCGGAGTTAATTCAGCTGTTTGGAATAATAAACCCAAATTCATTCAGGTTTTTTTTTGTTTTTGTTTTTTTGATGGTTTCTATTTCTTAGACAAAAAGATGGCTGTTGGAATATTGAAATGTGTTATTAAAAAACAACAGACACACTGAGTGGTTCAGTGAACTTATTAAATCTGTTTGTGTTGTCTGTAAGATTTTTTTTTTTTAACTGTCACCCTGGTAAAGATGAGTAAATGAGCTTAATCTCAAACTAGAAAAAAATGGGAAAAATCCAGCCTTTAATAGAATTAAATTATTTCATTCTATTAGAGGGGAAAAAGGCAAAAAGTCTTGGAAACAAAACATTACCAACGTATTTTATGCATTTATTTTCCCTTTTAATTTGATCAGTTTTTAGGAACTTTCTAGCAGTAAGCCATGGCCTCCTTTACTCTTTCTGGATGGCAGTTGGGACAAATTCCCTTAGTCGCTCATCAGCATGGGAAAGATAAAAGAATACACTTTAAATAAGAAAAATGTATTACCTTCAGAAATGTCCCAATCAACCGGGACTGTGACAAACTAACCCGGACGAGGATCCATGTTTATTTTACCACCAATGCTCAGTGAGGAGGATGGGGGGAAAGACAGAAAAATCCCCAAGGATCACTGTTGGAAAGAAAACATGGCATCTTGAGCTCTGAAAGTCTTAACAACTATCAGATAGCACCTCCATGCCAACAGGTTATTCTGTCATTTAACCACAAATGTAAGCACCTGGAGTTAAACACTACTGAGACTTTTACCAGAAATGTGCTCTATGGTCAAATGACTCCAAATATATGAGATTTTTGGCAACAAACACTCAAGGTGGGTTTGGCGCAAAAAGCAGGATGATGCACTGATAAGAACCTGATGCCCACTGTTAAGTATGACTGAGGGTTTGTGATGTTGTGGGGCTGTCTTTCTTCCAAATGTTTTGGTTCAGGTTACAAGCCCTGTGTAGGTCAAAAAACCTAGTTTGGGACGAAGCCCTAGTGAAGGAAAGAAGCTTTAAGCTTTGAGAAGACTTATTCTGTGCAAGAAAAAAGCCATCAGAATCTGCAGGATGGGCATAAAGCCCTCATACTGTTCAAGAATCATCAGCTTGGGCAAATAAATCGTAGTTTGGAGAAGAAGATTTGGTACAAACTCCAGGCTGGGTGTGTGTCTGTAAAACGTCACTGGACGTCGAAGTTTGGGGGAAAATAAGCCCTATGCTGTGTTGGAAACTCGGGTAGAGGTAAGAAATGTAAGAAAATCTGTGTAGGTCAAGAAGCCCTTAAGGAAGCCACAGTGTGGGAAAGAAGTTTTGAGTTGAACATATGTTCGGTTAAGGCCCTGATTAGTCAAGTCAAGTCGGATCTATTTATATAGCGCTTTTTACAATGGAGCATTGTCTCAAAGCAACTTTACAAGTTTAGATTATCTCCTAATATCTACGTCCAATCCCAAATTGAGCAAGCCTAGGGCGACAGTGGCAAGGAAAAACTCCCTGAGTGTTCTAGGAAGAAACCTTGGGAGGACCAAGACTCAAAAAGGGACCCAACCTCCTTGGGTGGCGTAGATGATAAATCTAAGAGCGAGACTAAAGTCATGGAGTCAAAGTTCGAATAAAATGTGATGTATGCACATCGGCATTAAGTGGCCCGGGTATGATGGGGCTGGAGCTGGTGACGAAAGCAGCTTGAGTGGAGCTACAGCAGATGAACATCATGTGTGGGGCTGGAACTGCCGAAACACAGCTCGGAGAGAAAACAGAAAATGTAATTAGTTATTGATTAACAGCACAGTGTCTATTAACAATCACTGATGCCATGTGTAGCATGAAACCCCGGCAGCATTAGCTATAGCAGCATAGCTAGAAAGAGGAGAACTGGTAGGAAACACAGCCAAGAGGGAGAAGCCCTGCGGCGGGAAGAATACCCAGACATTTACATTTAAACATTTACAGCATTTAGCAGACGCCCTTATCCAGAGCGACTTACAATTGATACAGTCTTACAATCCAAGCAATCGTGGGTTAAGGGCCTTGCTCAAGGACCCAACAGTGGCAGCAAGGCAGTGGTGGGATTTGAACCCTGGACCTTCTGGTCCATAGTCCAGTACCTTAACTGCTAGGCTACCCCAGTTCCAGACCAGACTACCAAGCACTGTATTGGACAAGAATTGGAGAGAAGCCCCAGCCTGGGCAAGAACAATGGGCAAGAAACTTTGGTTCAAGCTCCAGGTTGGGTGAGTGTCTGCAGGAAGCCCTGTGCAGGGCGGGAAACCTTGTGAGTTGGGAAAGAAGCCCTAGGGCAAGATGACCCAGGTTGGTCAAGAAGCACTAATTTTGGGAAGAATACCCATGATTGGTAATAGTCACTTGCTAGAATCCATTTTATCCCTGTCTGTCCTGGTTAGGGAAGCAGTGCTTATATTGGAGAACACAGGGCATAGGTATATGGGGGGATGATCCACATGCTGGCTTCGTCTCCCTCATGCCAGGGCTCAAACCCGAATCATCGAGTACATTAAAGGTAAGTTAAATTCTGTACTGTATCTTTAAGAGGTGAAGCATGAGGTCTCGGTGACATTTAGGGAATCCCAATCTTCCTCTTTGTTTGTGTGTATGTGTTTTGTGTTTGTGTGTGTGTGTGTGTGTGTGTGTGTGTGTGTGTGTGTGTGTGTGTGTGTGTGTGTGTGTGTCAGATTAGAAATCCTTCAGCGCTTGGATCACCTCTAAGCCAGTGTGAAGGAAAAACATTACACACACAAAAGTTTCATCCAAGAGCCGAGCACTGCAGCATTACAATCCGATTTGGGGAATGAATAAGAGTGTGTGTGTGTGTGTGTGTGTGTGTGTGTGTGTGTCAGTGTCAGTTTATTGGTTCTTTAGTTGGTCGGTCTGTGTGTGTCTCTGTCCGTAGATGGGTGTGGGTGTCTGCGAGGATCGGATATAGTTTGCATTTTATCGATTCTTATTTTCAAATTATCAAATTTGTGAAAAATATTTATTTTAGATTTAAACTTTCTTCATTTAAACCTATTATATGTAAGCTTAATGTAGTGTAATGTACTACACAACGACCTACAAAACTGACTGGTCAGAAGTAATCTCTACTGCTGAAATGATAAACCTGTGATCCAACACCAAAGGAATCATTTTTACATCAAGCTTTGTACTTATAATAGGTTTAAATGAGAAGAAAAAGCTTTTATGTAAAATGATTCCTTTCCTTTTGGATCACAGGTTCATCACTTAATTACTTATGATCAGTAATAACTGAGAGAAGTTTTTTTTCCCTAGATCTTTGTTTAAGCTTTGTGTTGGTGTTTTACTGTAGAGCTAATGCTAATGTAGCATTTGAGCTAGGAGCTCGAACGCGGTACGCTGCTGAAGCTCGGTATCATGCTTTAGGTGTTTTATCATGTGGAAGGATTTATAACAGATCAACTTTCAATTTAGCCTATTTATTTTCTCTCACAAACGTCTGAGCATCCATCTTATGCTAATGCTTTAGCGGAGCATTTCAAAACAAACTACGTGATGACGTATGTGCTTACACAACGCACCAGTCCTGCACCAGGCCCTTAATTAAACATAGACGGATTTTTTTGCAGTAACCGTGATTTTGAAACCGTGGATATCTCACTGTGTGTTTTTTGTGAGAGATTGTAAGTGATAATTTTTTCAAATCTGTTCGATTCAACGTGGTTGAAATTTAAACTCGTTACTGTTTTCACTCCAAATCTAAGCGATCATGAGGCGGTTATATGCTGCCCCTTAGTGGACGTGATGAGCTTTACAACGTTTACTAACAAAATCGGTTCATGTCAAATCGGTTCATGTCGATTCATATCTTCGCTGATTTAAACTTGTGATTAATGAGTCGATTCCCCTCGTTTAAAGAATCATTTGCGGTCTCCATTACAGACAGACATTAAAGATCCGCAGATCTCGATACTGAAATGTAATCCAGATACGAGGAACTTGCATATAGCCCCTTGTGTTTTTTTATGTTGTTGTTTATTGTTAATATTCAGTAAAGAAAGTTTAAAAGAATCACTACATACATTCCCTACTTGGATCTAAAGTGTTGTTCAGAGAAATGTCGTAAAGCTCGTGTAAGTCTCGCTTTCAAAAAGAAAAAGCCTGCCTTTGTAGCACAACGCATTATTTATTGCTTAATTCTGATCATTTAAAATGGCGATTATTGATTATTAAGGGTCAGTTATTGATTAGTGATTGAGGGTTTAACGATACACAATTGTTTATGAAGCAACTCCAACCCCAGGTTTGCGCAATCCTGCGCAGACACAGGGAGAACATACAAATTCCACCCCTCCTTACACCCCTGTGTCCTGTTGCCATCATAAATCAGTGCTTACTCTAAACAAACTGCTAAATAAACGACAAGAAATTTCTCTCAGATATCAGCAAACGTTTCCCAAAAACCTTTTTCCTCATCTCCGGGTCTCACTCTCTCCACTGCATGTTGAGGGTCTGGGCGATGAAGGAGAAGATGTGCGTGTCCTCCAGGATGGCCTTGGCCGTGGGTTTTCCGGCTCCGTGCCCGCTGCGTGTGTCCACCCGGAGCAGGAGCGGTTGTTGTTGGGAGCTTCTCCGTCCCACGCTGTGCTGCAGAGCCGCCCCGTACTTGAGCGTGTGCAGAGGGACCACGCGGTCATCGTGATCCGCCGTCAGCAGCAGCATGGCCGGGTACGGGGGCCCCTCCGTCCCGGGGAGGACCAGGTTATGCAGGGGCGAGTATCTGCACCAGAAACAGGGGGTTATTGTCAGAAATACAAATGTAACAGAGTTATCAAATGGACGAGGTTCACTCACCCGTGTGTGCGTGCGTGTGTGCGTGTGTGTGTGTGTGTGTGTGTGCGCGTGTATTTCACAGCTCGTGTTTGTGTGTCTCGTGCTTGTGAGTGCAAAGGTCAAGGATTCGTGTGTGTTGCATGTTTGAGGGCATTTATGTGCCTTCTGTGCCCATACACTTTGTTGTGAGCAAATGTCAAGTTTGTCACGTATTTGTGTTTGTTATATTTGTGTTTGTGTTTGTGTTATACAGTAGTCTCTGGTGTGTACACATGTTTTGTTGCATATTTGTGAGAGGTTATTATTTTTTCTGTTTGTTACATTATTGTCTTTGAGTGTCTGCATTGTGCATTTGCCTCTTTTTTCATACTCGCTTTTGTGTGTCTGTGTTTTCTTTGTCTCTGTCATGTATTTGTTTCACATATTTGTTTGTCATGTATTTGTCTTTGTGTCGCACATGTGTTTGTTTGTCCCTGTCTGTCATGTATTTGTGTTGTGCATTTGGTTTGTCATGTATTTGTCTTTATGTTGCATGCGTGTGTGTTGTGTAGGTCTTTTTTGTCTGTCCGTTTGTCCCGTATTTGTCATTGTGTCATGTATTTGACTTCTTCTGGGTGTCACATTTGTGTCACATGTGTGCCATTTTTATTATTCTGTAATATTCCGTTCCATACTTGATGAGCCATTTGAACTGCTCGGGATCGTCTGCGCAGCCGTAGTCGGTGGTCCAGGCGTGGCCGATGGTAAATTTGTGGAATTTGAGCATGTCCATCACACCGACCTCAGCCACGGCACAACCGAACAGATCGGGACGTTGGTTTACACATGCCGCTGTTAGAGAGGGACACACACACACACACACACACACACACACACACACACACACACACTTGGAGATTAAAACCTGCAACAGTGAGCTAAAGAGAAGACACTGTACAATACAGGTAAGACTGGCCTTGTCACTGCACACACGTACTAACACATAGAAACTTCTGTAATAACTGTGTGTGTGTGTGTGTGTGTGTGTGTGTGTGTGTCGTACCAACGAGCAGTCCCCCGTTGGAGGCGCCGTTGATGGCGATGCGGCTTGCCGTGGTGTAACCATCCCTTATTAGATACTCAGCAGCGCTCTGAAAATCATCAAAACAGTTCTGCTTATTCCCCAGACTTCCCGCTGTAACACACACACACACACACACACACACACACACACACACACACACACACACAGAGAATGACTAAATTACATACATTTTATATACATTTACATTAAATTGGCCTTGTGATGGTTTTGAAAGATTTGGAAGGTTGAATAATATAACTACTGCGAATAATAGAAATACATAAATATTATTAATGTTGATGATAATAATAATAACAATAATTATTATTATTGTTATTATTATTATTATTCAAATAAATGCATGTTGAAAAATATTCATTTACTGGTTATTTTATTTATTTATTTTATTGTATTTATTTTTATTAATTTCTATAGCTTCTAGTGCACTACAGTAGTTATGACAGTAGTAATAATTATAACGATTTATCATTTTTAATGTCCTCTATATGTTAACAAAAATACCATTATCATAAAATGTGAATTAATTAATGAATACATATTTTTAAAAAATATTTTAAAAATATTTAAAACATGGAATTATCATACAATATTTCAAAAAAGCTTATAAAGCAATTACATTGGGTTTATTCTTATGGATTTATTTTATATTTCTAGCGCACTGCAGCAGTAGTAAAAATAACAATAAAATCAGAAATAATAATATAATGTAACCTTTAGCTCCCTCAGAGTGTATTAACATTACTTCACTTGTCATTTACATACATCTGTCTCAAAATAACTCATTACGACATAAAAACCTTAGTTGACAGTGTAGTCCTTTACCTTTTAGTTTAAGTTTCTTTTTCCCAATGCTTACACTAAGAATATGCAGTGATATTGTTTGGCCTACAGAGGGAGCGCTTGAACAAGAATTCATATTTGTATTTCAGTATTATTATGGTGCACTTTGACCTTGGTACCTTTGTGCCAGGTCAGTCCGTATTCCCCTCCACCTCTGATGTTGGCCACGGCCAGGATGCCCCCCAGGTGGTGCACAAAGAGCAGGTTGGCAGTGCTGCAAAAACAAACAATGCAGTTAGTGGGTGTGGCGTAGGATACGCAGCCGTAGTAACGCTGTAGCGTACGATACGCACTTGTAGTAAGGTTGAATGGCGTTTTCGAAGCCTCCGTATCCGTACAGGAAGACCGTATGCGATCCGTCTTTCTTAATTCCACGAGCATGAACCAGGAACATCGGAATCATGGTTCCGTCTTTGCTTGGGTAGAAAACCTGCAATGTGTGAATAGTTAAGGAGAAGTTGGTTTAAAAAGTGTGTGTGTGTGTGTGTGTGTGTGTGTGTGTGTGTGTGTGTGTGTGTGTGTGTGAGTGAGGGAGAGAGAGATACCTGGCTGGTCTGGAAGTCGGAGGACTGCACTCCCTTCACCTCCACCTCTCTGAAGACTGTCGGTTCTGCATTTTCTTTGCTCACGTCATAGTGATAGATGATTCCTGCACAGGACCAAACACGATTATGTGGTTAATAGGTGTCTCTAAATGACTCCTGTGTACCCGGTACACCCAGTACCCTTTACCCGGTGTGGTGAAGGAGGTGAACTTGTAGAAGATATCGCAGTGCTGCTTCTTGCAGCTCAGGCCCGCAACGGTCCCGACGTCTAACGGAAGTTCGCGGATCCAGAGGCCCGACCCGAGGTCGTACAGATGCAGCGTGTCCTTCACGTCCCGCACGTAATTCACCAGCAGGAAGCTCTGATTCACACACTCCACGAATCCTGAGGGGTACAAACACCAACATCGGCACATATACCCAAAAGTTTTGCTGCCCCTGCTTGAGTAACGGTATCCACTGCACTACAGTTCCACTCCTATAATAATGTAATGTGATAAGTAAAACAAAAACAGTTCATGATGGGGTTTGTTTGTGACCCCTCCCCTCCGAGCCAGAGGATGCATTCGAACCAGGGATGCCCAGCATCAAGAACCAGTGCTCTACCACTGAACATACCCGGCCAGCTTACGAGGTCAGGGGTATCGGTTATGTGGCATCGATCAAGGGAAGAGATCAAAGGACCAAAGGATGAGATGCAGACCAGGGGTGCCCCCATTTATACCATTACAAGGAAGTCACCCGATTAGGTCGTGTCTATTTCAGCTGATGCTATAAACTAGAAAAGTGGATTTCATGAAGGAAACAGAATGGTTGCACAGCTGAAGTGGATTCCAGTTGTTAGGCTATTATTACATGGTCAGTAAGGTGCAACAGTATGTTGCTATGGTGTTGCTCCATCGTTGCTAGGTGATTGCTATGGCATTCTAGGTGGTAGTTAACTAGTCATGGTTTTGTGATGTCCGTTACTAGGTGGTTTCTATGATAGGTGGAAAGCTATGGTGTTGCTATGTGGTTGCTATGGTGGTGCTAAGTCATTGCTAGGCGATTGCTATGGTATTCCAGATGGTTGCTAAGGTGGTTTCTAGGAAGTTGCTATGGTGTTGGTAGGTGGCTATGATGGTTTCCCCGATGGTTGCTATGCCGTTTCAACATGATTTCTAGGTGGTTACTGTAGTGTTGCTAAGTGGTTTCTAGGTGGTTGCTAAGGTGTTACTAGGCGGTTTCTTGGAGGTTGCTATGTTGTTGCTAAGTATGTACTCTCCCAGGTGGTTGCTAAGGTGTTGCCACATGATTGCTAGATGGTTACTATGGGTCCCCAGGTGGTTGCTATGCTATTGCTAGGCGGTTACCATGGTTTTTCCAGGTTGTTGCTATGGGGTTGCTACGGTAATTGGTTGCTATGCCTTCCCAGGTAGTTGCTATGGTATCTCAGATGGTTGCTATGGTGTGCCAGGCGGTTGTTAAGTGGTTGCTATGGTGTTACTGGTGTATTTTGTATCATTGTGAAATGAGAGGGGTGGCAGCATTTTCACATCCCATACATTCCTATGGGGGGAAAAATCAGCAAATGAGTTCCCCTAATAATAATAATAAATACATTCTTTAACATTTGTTGATATTAAAACAATCACAATATTATGTACTTTTTTTTCTACTGAAAAGTTTTTGTTTTGGGTGTTTGGTTTTGTTAAAGTTAACCAGCTCAGTAAATCCAGACCTCTAAGGGTTAATTATGTTTCCTTATGTCATTACTATTGCAACATCAGCTTAAGTTTGTAAATGAAAGGGGGCCTAACACATTGTGCACAGTGCCAGGCTGTAACCATATACCCTAATCACAGAATTTCCAAAGTGGACCCAACAAAAGGCGTGAGGCGCACTCGGCGGGCGCAGCATGCTCTGTGACGTAGAAAGACGTCGGTGTAAAAGCTGCAGACCGTAAATGCATGGCGTCGGCTTACCGGCACAACAAGGAACTGCCAGTTCCTCTTTCTGAGCCTGAGCGAAACAAGAGAAAGTCCTCACTCGCTCGAGCTGCCCTCCCATCTTCTGAGAAAAATACACAACCTCAAAGTCACTCTAGACGTTCACATGAAACTGGACGGAGGCGTGGCTTTACGAAATCATCAGACGCCACGCCGTACTGTGGCCCTCAGCGTCTGAGAGATACTGAGAGAGGAAGTGTGTGTGTGTGTGTGTGTGTGTGTTCGGGAAATGCTGTAATGTTTGAGGAAAAGAGGAAGAGGAACATCAGCCATAACACAACTCATTGTTTACTTCTATATCATGTCATATTTCCAGGGACGGCCATCATCAGCTCCTGCCCCACCATGCCCGGGCCACACCAGGGGGCAGCATCTCTCTCCCTCCTCCGGTTATCTGGGGACAAAGTGCTGCTAAGGACTTTCCTGCCTAGACTCCAGATCCTGGAGTGACTCTGTATCGGACTACGTAATGCTGATTTGCATGTTCTACATGATTTTATTTGAACTTTGACTATAAGACTTATTAGTTTAGATAAATTAGTTTCATTCTTACATTTATCATCTACGTCCCCCAAGCAGGACGGGTCACTTTTTGAGTCTTGGTCCTCAGAAGCTTTCTTCCTCATAACACTTAGGGAGTTTTTCATTGCCCCTGTCGCCCTAGGCTTGCTCAATCTGGGACTGGCCATAGATACGAGGAGATGATCTAACATTATAAAGTTGCTTTGAGACAATGCTCCATTGTGGACAGCACTATAGAAATAAATCTGACTTGACTTGACATATGCCATTGTTGGGCATCATATACAGACACAATGGGCTGGGCGATACATAGAACAGATAGAATCCTGTGCAAAAGTTTTGGCACCCCCCATTGAATATTTATAGGTAAGTGCTCCGATCAAGGTACGTTCACTTTAAAATGCAAGGTCTTAAGATTTACAGCAGGACATCAAAATCAGTCTTGTATATCTCACACACGTCTGAATGACAGGAAACTAGCATGAGTGAACCCTTGTGATCACGGTCTTGAAAGTCAGAAAGAAATGAGCCATTACCATTCTACTTTCTTTTTCGTTTTCAGAAAGTGTTGCAAGAGTTTTAAGAGACACAAAGATAAGAATGACTGTATTGTACAGCACTGTACTAAATGTTTTAATTCATATTATTCTTAAAAATAAAACACTATGTGCAAAGGCTCTAAACTAATCCATGACTGCGGTAATGTCCGGCACATACCTGTACCAAATTGGCAAATTGTAAATAAGTAAAAGCTGGTGCAACAAAAGTGGCCAAACTTTTGCACAATCCTTTAACAGTTAGTAATTCCCATCGAACGTCCGACCGACACGTAGTATTTTGTGCAACGTTTAGATCCTTTGCACAGTGTTTTATTTTAAACAACCATATTAATTAAAACACAATATGAAAACATTTAAACATTTACTAAACTGTATAATGCATTCATTTTTATCTTTGGATCTTTTATAAAACTTGAAACACTTATTGAAAAATGAAATTGAGAGTTATTGTTGTTTTCTGCCAGCAATTCTCTGTTCTGCCAGCAGCTGTCACAAGGGTTCACCTGTACTAGTTTGCTGTCATTCAGACATGAATTTGATATATGAGGATAGGATAGATTTATTTCCTGTTATAACGCTCTTTAAGGTCTCGGATGTTAAAGCGAACGGACGCTGATTGGATGGATTTTAGCTGCACAGCCTTGCACAGTCACACCGATGGAGCAAATTAATAAGAATAATAATAACTAAATTTATTATTTTCCGCAAATCCTAGATGATCTGTAAGTATTCATTACCATTAGACCAGAGACTAACAAGAAAGTTTGGCATGAAGATCCCAAATAATGATACATACTAAGAGCTTACAAAAGTATCTACAAATATCTAGAGAGCTTTTTTATGCTTTTATGATGTTACCAAAATTGCAGCTCTTTTTATTAACCCTCGCTCACAGTCAGTCATATCTGTGTGACTCCTGACCTGGCCAGAAGGCATCGCCGGGGCTTGAACCCAGGTCTTGGTAGTGGTGATTTGCTAACATTCTATTTCAAAAACATGCATTAGGTTACTTCATGGCTCTAATTGCCCTCTGATGGTATTTACTTTGCTGCTTGCCATATTGCACCACCTGAGCACCCACTTTAAACCTTTAAGCTCAGTTGTGAGATTACCATAACTGCTGGAATAGCAGGGCTACCATAAATACCGTAGTAAATGTGCAGTGTGAGAACTTACCCAGGACGTCCTTGTCGCTCTGAGGGATCAGCGTGTTCCAGTTCTCTTTCTCGGGTCTCTGCAGGTCCATGTTGATTACGCAGTAACGCGGAGCATCCAGGTTGGTGCGGAACGTGAACACGGTGCCCTCGTTGGTCACGTACAGGTACTGCGCCTCGAAATTGTCCACCAGCTTCACCCACGGGAGCAAACCTGCACATCGGGGTCATTATTCAATCAGGACAGTCGGAATAGCCACACACGCATTTTTATTTAAAAAGGTTATTAAACACAGACCTGAGATGCCATTGGGCAGATGTTGTAGGTCGCAGTACCACAGCTGGTTGACCGGCTCACAGCCCTCGGTGATGGATAACACGGCGTAGCGTCCGTCGTCTGAGATCTACACACACAGAAATAGACACAGAGATACAGTTAGGGCCATAAATATTTGGACGCTGAAAACCCAAGAAGGTTCTGATGCAGGAATGGCTGAGAAGGTCAGGTCTTTTTAAATCACCCATAAACAATATCCTGTGGTTCTTAACTCCTCCACTAGGGGCAGCACCTACCACACCCTCAGATTCTCATCAGCAGCAATTTCTCTTTGCATTCTATGATATAGGAATATATACATAATTTTCCCCCCAGCTAAATGATGTGACAGCACTCACAACCACACTGCTTTTCCACTTCGGATGATCTGGAAACTCAGCCACCAGGACGTCCTCTGACTGGTTGGTGCCGATAACGTGGTAGTAGAGCTTCTGGTTGAGGTTGGTGGTCGTCTCCGTGCCTACGACACAAATAGAAAACCGCTTTTAAGACATCGCAGTAAATGCTTCATGCTTAAGCTGCTAATATCTAGGTCCACAGCCCTATAAGCCGAGGGCGACAGCGGCAGGGAAAAAGTCCCTAAACAGGATGAGGTACCCCCCCAAAAATCCTCCACAGAGATCACTGTTGCAGTGCTAGGGGATGATCTCTCTCCCTCAGACACAACCTAGTGTTGCCCGACTCGTACAGAAGGCAGAACTCGAACCTTTGTCCCTGTGGTGGTGAGCTAGAGAGACTGCTGTAATGCCGGAAATATGTAATTAAAATAATGAATAAATTAATTTTAGTTTAATTTGATTTAATTTTATTTAACTCAATTTAGTTTAATTGCTAGACCACAGCTAAAACGAATTAATGTAATTTATTTTATTTTATTGATTATACCATAACTAAAAGTAATACTGAAACAAGAATAAAATTAAACTGAATAAAATACACATTTCTAAAAGACAAAAATGTAACATTGACTTTTAAAAGACTTTATTTTTTAAATTAACTGCCACATTTTCTTATATAGCTCCTAGTACGTAGTGGTAGGAAAAAAAAACAGAAATAGGTAAACTAGAAAAATTAAAAAACAAGAAACAAAGCACAAAAAATGTAAAAATTCAATATTTAGAGACTTTCCTGTGTTTTTTTGCAATTTTTTTGTACAACATATTATCTTATGTTTTTTTAAATAAGTTTTTATTTGTAAAACTGAACTAAGAATTTTGTTTTTGCACCTTTGTGTCGTGTTCAGTGTGTAAAAGCTTTAAGACCATTGTTAGGCGCTTACTTCATTATTAGTAAATAAATTCTGAGACTGACCATCAGCCTTGCCATCCTGCAGCGGGTAGCAGTTGTAGAAGATGCCTTTGGCATCGTGGGTCCATGCCAGGCAGCTGAACTTGACCCTCTCCAGGACATCCGGTAGTTGTGTGAGATCATCGGCCTTCATGACCTTCACCGTGACCCAGTCAGATCCGGCGCTGCTCAGCCCGAAGGCAAAATACTCACAGTCCTCAGACAGACGCGCCACTGCAAGGACGGAACGATTAGTCATGTACAGGGTGTTCCTAGCTTACGAAGTTCTCTACGCAATGTGAGGTGTGAGGTCAGAACCCACTCTTAAGGGCCACGGTTCCGTCCTCAGACAGGGTGTTGGGGTCGAAGAACACCGAGGCCGGACTGTCCAGAGAATCCTGAACGTACAGGACATCCTGGTTCTGTAAACCCTTGTTATGGAAGTAAAAATACCTGCAATAAAAAGTTCAAATGTAGTATTTTAGGGGCAGGGCTTACAGCATGTGTCTGGCTTAGAACCTGACACAAAACATGTACCCAAATATCTGAAGTCAAGAGTTTTCCCTTGTATAACTCTTTTTTTTGTATTTTTTCATTCTTATTATTTTCATTTCATTTCATTTTTGCTCTATTTAAAAGTTAATACCACACATCCTGGACAACTAAAGATTTCTGTCTAGCCAAGTGACAAAATGAAATATTTAATTAGAATTATAAAATATAAATATTTAATTTAGACTATAACATACACGAGTGGTAAAGCTATTAAGAAAAAAAAACAAAAAACAAAACTGAATAAAATATAGCTTCTAAAATCACAAACCTCTGGGAATAGACAAAAAAAAAAACATTTAAAATATTAAAATATAGACTTTCTTTTAAACCCATTAGAAGGTGGAAGCGGAAAATAAAATAGAGAAATAAATTAAATAAACATGTAATACTTTGACTTTAAAAATACTTTTTTTAAAATTATATACCAGATTTTCTTGTATAGCTACTGAGCAGAAAAGTATACAAAAAATTATAAAACCTATTTGAATAAAAGCTAAACATGAAATATTTAGAGAAGTGAAGTGGAAAATAAAATAAATCAAATACAAAATGTAATATTTGAATTGTCAAAACGTGTGCATGTGTCCTGGGCTTTACTGGCACCCTGTCCAGAACCCTGGGGGTTTGGGTTTGAATCCTGTTTAAGGACCAGGATGTTCCTCTGCACCTCTGTACCTCACTGCACTCCGTGAATTCCAGGTCAGGGTACGGACCCTCCATTTCTTCCTTTGCTTGTATTATTGATTAATATCTTTAACTTTAGGCCTGTAGAATCCATAAAGCAGAGTTGTTGTTGTGCCAGAGGTGTTACCTGTGCCCTCTCTTATAGGGGCAGCTGTATTTGGGGTAGTTAAAGACCTCAGTGAGCCGCTTGTGGAACTTGTCCTTGACCTCACACTGTTCCAGGAACGGCATGGTGAGTTTGTTCTGCTCTTCTACAAACTCCTGGGATTAGAGTTATGCAACAAATTATAATTTTTGTTATTATTATTATTATTATTATTATTGTTATTTCTTACCTTGGTTTCCTCACTATCAGGATCCTCCAACCACCAGTAAGGATCAGGAACCTTAACGCCATGATAATCATCCACCTGAGAAATAAAACTTTTAAAACAGGCTCTTAACCCAAACCAGGCGCCTCTTTAAATCCACAGCCCTCCCCTTAAGAGCCGTAGGTCACATACGACGCAATACATACATCATATAAGATGCACCTTCCACGTAATCTACTATATATTGAATAAAAATGATGTATTTTTGTAACCCAGAAGAAAAGTTCTAAAATGACAAATTTCTAAAAAAACATAATAATAATATTATATTTGGTTAGACATAAAAGTTACATTTGACTTTAAAAAAGGCTAGTAAATTTTAGATTTCTTTTATATTACAGTATACTAGAAAGTAGAAGTTGAAAATAAAATAGAAATAACTAATAAACATATTTTTAAAATCCAACAAAACACACAAAAATTAGAAAACAGATGTGAATAAAATACATTTTCCTCATTTGTACAAAAAGTAATTATATGATTTTCTTTTAAAATATGTTTGTATTTGTAAATCTAAACTAATTTGTTTTAGGTTCATGTAATAACTGTGTGTCTGGATAAAGCACTGATTATCGGGGTGGCACGGTGGCACAAGTGATTACTGCTGTGGCCCCTCAGCTCCAGAGACCTGGCTTTGAGTTCTGGTACAGACTCCTCCTATGCGGATTTTGCATGTTCTCTTTATGTCGGTCTACCCTCCTACATTATAAAGATCTGTTTGGTTAACTGGTGTCTCTAAAGTGTCCGTGTGTGCGCATGTGCCCTGAGATGAACTGGCACCATGTCGGTTGTGCCTTGTACCCTGTGCAGCCAGTTAGGCCCCGAATTGGATTAACTGAATTAACCAGTAAATAAATGAAAATAAAAATGAATGAATGAATCGGTAAGAGTAAGAAGGTAATGTAAACTCTGTGTGTGTGTGTGTGTGTGTGTGTGTGTGTGTGTGTGTGTGTGTGTGTGTGTGTGTGTGTGTGTGTGTGTGTGTGTGTGTGTGTTACACGAGAAGCCGGAAAACTAAACCCGGACTGAAGCATGTGTGTACATGCATAAACACAAACACACTGACCTTGCTCTCATCCCGTCGTGCTTCAGGATATTTAAAAGCCATGTTAGAAGCTGAGTGTGTGTGGTTTGTGTTCTTTAATTTGATACACCGTGTGTGTTTCGTAGGTTTGTGTGTCCCTGTGTGTGTGTGTGTGTGTGCGTGAGAGAGAGAGAGTGAATCAGCTACCGAGCATGCAAAGCAAAAGTAAAAGTAAAAGCTGGTTCTTGCCCTGGCCCTTTTGTGCCCGCCCCTTTTACACAGGGCAGATGTTTCCGCTCTCACCCTGCAGGAAGTGATGTGTGTGTGTGTGTGTGTGCGTGTGTGTGCGTGTGTGTGCGTGTGTGTGTGTGTGTGTGTGTGTGTGTGGCCAAGCTGCCATATAACCAGTAACACACACTACAAAAGCTGTCTCTAAAACTTTCTTAGCTTTACATTTGTTATATAATCGAACCGTGAGTCAAAGGAGCTGAACATTGGTGGATCATGGGATATGTAGTCTGTAGACCTGCAGTTTCTAAGAACAGTGCATTATGATGTGATGGAAGGGGAAGGTATTTGGGTTAAACTGTTAGTTACATTTATATGGTTTTGTGTTTATGTCAAAAAGACAAAAAGTAGTGTAACATTTACATTTAGAGCATTTAGCAGACGCCCTTATCCAGAGCGACTTACAATTGGTACAGTCTTACAATCCAAGCCATTGTGGGTTAAGGGTCTTGCTCAAGGACCCAACAGTGGCAGCTTGGCAGAGGTGGGATTTGAACCATGGTCCTTATGGTCCATAGTCCAGTACCTTAAATAAATCTTGAATAAGTTTGTTAAAATGGTACAGTCCTCAGTGTTGCTTCCACTGCGCGCATGGTGTATTAAATATTTTTTTATTTTTTGTTTCTTTATTTGTATTTTTGCTACCCTTGGTATATATTTTATTTATTATTTATTTATTGCTTATTGGGACTGTGGTGGCCTAGTGGGTAAGGTACTGGACTATGGACCAGAAGGTCCAGGGTTCAAATCCCACCTCTGCCAAGCTGCCACTGTTGGGTCCTTGAGCAAGGCCCTTAACCCACAATGGCTTGGATTGTAAGACTGTACCAATTGTAAGTCGCTCTGGATAAGGGCGTCTGCTAAATGCTGTAAATGTAAATGTTATTATTTATTATTTTTCTGTTATAACATTCTTTTGGACATCCACCAACATTTTATTATTAATTTTTCCTAAAATTGTTCTTTCCCTTTTTTCTTTTTCCTTTTTGAAATAACAAAACAAATTAATTTACATCTTTTTAATAATAATATATATATATATATATAAAACAAATCAAAGCAATAATAAAATACAATATTTTAATGTTACAAATTTAAATAAACAATATAAAAAATATATAAATATGTCTAAAAAACAATAAAAAATTAAATGTACTTACAAATTACTTTTTATCCTTTTGTATCAAAGGCATCATTTCTTGTTTTAGTATAGTGTAGTAATATAAGTTGTGTTTTAACTAGTTTTTACTAGTTTTACTTCTTGTTTTTTTTTTTTTAAGTCTGTAATCATTTTCATTCTCTTTAAAATTTCATTTGGAAATTTAGCAAATTGACCTTGCTTACTATTTTTATAAATGTAAGTTAATTGAAATGACTAATTTGAATGAATAACTGCACAAAATGAATTGCACATATTCATGCAAAAAGTTAAAGCCATAAAACCAAATGATAGATAAAATGTCTTTCTTATGTAAATGAATTTATATCTTCTTTTACAAATCAGCACAGACAACCATCTAAAACAACATTTATAAAAAAACCAAGACTACTTAAACAAAATTAAAACTATAAGAAAAAATACAATAATTAAATTAACATAAAGGTCAGGTTTTTATTGTAACCCAAAAACAAAATGTTTATATATAACAACAGAAAACATTTTCATATTTTTTGTTTCAGATCAGACTGAATTTATTTTAATGAAAGCTTTGGTTACTTGTGGTTTGTTTTTAGACATTGATTAAAGTATTTAATTGAGCTTTTTTAAAACCATTCTCTACCAAAGGGGGCAGCACGTCTGAACCTGACTGCAGTTTAGAATTTATCATTTAAGCCGATTATTGTTGATATTTTGAAGTTCAGGACTTTAGTGGAGTTTTATGCAGACGTTTTGGCCCCAATCCAGAAGCTTTTGTTAGTGCTTCATGAAGAGCTTCCAGGTTCCAGGTTGCGTAACTTCTTTTCTTGATCGGGGGGGGCAAACTTTTTGCGTAAGACCGGACTGGACCGTGTGCCATCAGAATCACACTGCATAGCTAACAGTTAGCGTCGACTCTCGATTTAGAAATGTGGGGAATGTTCTGGATGAAGTAAGCAGGTGAGGAGTGAGAGGTATGATGGCCATACAGGTGAGAGACAGGAAGCTGAGGATGCTGGGTAATTAGAGGATGAGTGATGCCTACAGTGGCCGTGGGCACGTAGGTCTGTGTACGAGGCACTTTTTTAGCTTCTTGTTTCCTGTTTGATTCCTGTACGTTACTCAGGTACACTCAGCTCTCACTGACAGAAGGACGCGATAAACATTTCAGCTTTTATTGTTTTTATTGTTACGTTTATTGTTTTTAAGCTATTAGACCTATTAAAATATTTATTTATTTGGTTGTATTGGAATCAAAACTGGGATTAAATAAAGGAGAACAGATCACAAATAATAATTCAACAAACAAATTCATTAATTTGTTAATTTCATCATCTTAATCTCCATCTTTTTCTCCTTTTGCCTTTAAAACTGTGATGTTCCTAATACTGTGTGTAATATGTTTTTCTTTTCTTTTCTTTTTTTAATAAACATTACTGTATTATTTTATCTTCTTAATCAAACAAATTTTTTGGGGGGGGGAAGAAGGATTAAAATTAATGGAAGCATTAATGGAGCTTAATTAGAATGTAAAAATACCCACATATGTTTTTATACTCTTATGTGAATAAATATTTAATAAAAAATTAAAATGTAATAAACATTAATATATATAATAAACAAATTAAATTAATGGTGATATTCCAACAAAATAAAGTTATGGTATAATTCTGCAGTAACAGCTGCCTTTGCTATTATTAAATTATATTTTTATAATTTTACATTCTCAGCCTCTGTGTTGTATTGCAGATGTGAGCAAATTATAAAATAAAAGAGAATCACAGAATTATAAAATGTGGCATAATGTAACAAAGCTGTGTTATTTTTAATTATGAAATAATATTTTTATTATTCTATATTTAAATTTTATAATTGAATTATGTAATTATTAAATATAATTTCATTTATTTGATTATTTAATTTAATAAGTTAATTTATATATTTATATATATTTATATAATATAATTAACTTATTAATTTAAATAATCAAATAAATGAAATAAACTGATTATAGTCTTAATGAAATTATTATTATAATGTTCTAATAAAAAATTGTCCAGGCCTGAGATGATGCTAATCATGCCTCTGTGATGCTGTTTTGAGCTTTTAGGCTTTTTATTTGTAGGAGTTTATTTTGATATATCCTCTTTTAAGCTGTTTTTGGAAGCGTGTGTGAGACCGAACATGTATGTACATGTCGGAACATGTCCGGTGTGATGATGAATCCCGTCGTCATCGTCACACGCTCGACATGTGATAAGTGGTGGTGAAACGGCCCCGCCCACGCACCTCCACTTCTGGAAAGGAGTTAGAGTTAAACTGGGGCGTGGGCTGAACAAACACCAGCTCAGCTTGACTCCTTCGTCTGCTCTCCAACTCAAAGGTCACCGAGCTCGCCAGAGACACACACTCACCCATAACGAACCAATCACATCTCTGAGATGTCATGGGAGAAGGGGCGGGGCCTGTGTAAGACAGCCAGACCGGGCGGGGCGCCTGCAGGCTGCGTAATGCCGGGCTTTAATAAGGAAAGTCCCCTCGTGAGTCACACTCAGCTTTCCATTAAATAATCAGTACAATAAAAACACACTTTAAACTTTTATTAAACTAGCCCTGTGTGCGTAGGGTGGCATGGTGGCATGGTGGCATGGTGATTTGAATGTTCTCTCCATGGGTCAGGTCAACTGACTTCTCAAAAGGGTCTGTGTGCATATGCCCTGTAGACCGGTGCCCTGTCTAGGCCTGGTTCCCGCTTTGCCCTCTATGCCACCCTGATCCTCTGTGACACTGAACCGGTTAAGCTGGTATAAAAATGGCACAATGAATCGAATCCACCATTGTTTCATCAGGACCGAGATTCTCTCTTCTTGTACTATAAGAGTGAAAATCAGGTTGTTTTGTTGAAGATTCATTTATTTCTCGCCGAGTAGATCCGTTCGTGAATCAGTGAGTCGTTTTCTTTGAACCGAGATCGGCTCCTTTTAGCTCAGTGAAGTGGTTGTTGTGTCACTGAATCATTCTATTACAATCGACATTCGCTCCTCTGTCTTTCAAAGGGTCACAGAATCAGTGAGTCATTTATTAAAATATTTCCTTCACTTTATTTAAAAGAATCAGTGTTTGAATCAGTTACTAGGGTCACAAAAGATTCAGAGGATTAGAGTTTGAATTAGTGAATCATTTGGACATAACCAGGGATCGCTCTTCTTTCTTTCAATCAGAGAGTCTATGTTTGTATCACCGAGTCATTTGGTTGTGACTGAGATTCAATTATTTTGAGAGTTTGTGTTGCATCAATGAATCATTTGGTCATAACTGAGATTTGTTCTTTTTTCAGTTAGAGTGTCCATGTTCAAATCAATGAGTCGTTTGTCAAAAAATTGCTTCCTTCTTATTTTCAGGTTCAGGTTTGGTTTAGGGAGTCATTAAGTCATGATGAAGAATCAGTGTTTCAATCACTGAATCATTCTCTTACAATCAATATTCGATCCGCTGTCATTTGGAGAGTCAGCGTTTGAATCAGTGAGTCGTTTGGTCATGGCTCCTCTCTCATTCATGGAATTAGTTGAATCAGTGAATCATTCATTTTATTGGGGGTTAAAATGAATGATTTTGTACAAAGTTTATTAAAAACGCCTATTTTATAATACTAAAATATTATTCTTTGTTTTAAGTCGATCCAACTGCTATTGGAACGCTTGCTGTTTTTTCTGGAACGTGTCCAAGTTCGGAGCTTCAGTCAGTAGCTCCGGGGTTTGGGTTAAGTTTAGTTCAAACGTCACTGGCTACAGAAGATCAGCGGCTTAGGACGGTGCTGGCAGACGAACCCTCGGCCGGTGGGACGTTTTACATTTAAAGTTTGACTTGCTTAAGACTGTATCGTGTTCTGCTCCTGATGGGGTTTTCTGTCAGAAGTACTTTTTAAATTTGTATTTAATAGTGTCATATATATTATATATATATATATATATAATGTGTGTGTGTGTGTGTGTGTGTGTGTGTGTGTGTGTGTGTGTGTGTACTTGAAATATACATAGTGTTCTGATTTCGTCATATTTTTCTTTTCCTTTCTTCTCCTTTTGTCTCATCACAAATCATTCTTTGTGCATTTTTTTGAAGCTTACTTTTCTTCTTTGAGTGTTTCTTCATTCTTCAAGCTTTTGCTTCTTTTAAATCTTTTCCTCACACCCTTTTCTTTATTCATACTTTTCTTCTTTCATCTCAGCACTTTTTTTACATTTTCCTTTGACATTGATCCTTGTTTCTTTATGTTCCGGTTTCCTTTCTCACTTTTGTTTTTCTTTTCTCCCTTTTCTTTCATGCTTTATGCTTTTCTTTTTTCTGATTTCTTCCCTACCCATTTTATCTTGCATCTTTATTTTTTCATCCATTTTATCCATTTCATTCTTACTTTTCTTTACTCTGCTGTCTTCGTTTTTTCCCTCATTTCCATTCTGTTCTTCCTCACTTTTTCATCGTTCAGTTTGATCTTCCTTCTTTCTTTCATTCTTTCTTTCCTTAAATTCTTTTCTCATTTTCGTTTTTCATTCATTTTGTTTTCTATTTATTTCTGTCTTTCTTACTTTTTCATTTTGTTTGCTGTCCCTCTCCTGTTCTCTTTGTTCCTTTCTTAACTTTTGTCTTTCTTTTAACTTTTCTTCCTCCATTCTTTCTTTGACCCTTGCTCTATTTCTTGTTATTCTGAATTCCTTCTTCCGCTTGTTATTTTGTTTTCGTTCTTTCTATACTTACTCTCTTTTGAACTTTCCCCTGATATTTCTTCCTCCTTTCCATGGTGGCTTTGACAGCTTTCCAAGCATTGGATGCCACTCATGAATTTATTTTAAGCTAGTGAGTTTGTTTGTGTGTTTTTTACTTTTTTGTAAAAATGAATGCTGTCTGTACAGAGATTATTGTTCTTTGCCAACTTTTCTGTGCCAGAGATGCCACCTCTGATGCCAGAGCCCAATTTCTTCCTTTTCTTTCTTTCACTCTTCATTCCATTTGCTTTCCTTTTTTAATCCCTGTCCTTCTTTTGTCTGTCTGTTTATTCTTTTGCATTTTCTTTCTTTTTTTTTTTGGTTCTTTGTTTCATTCTGGTTTGTTTCTTTTCTCATTTTTCATGCTTTCTTTATTCGTTCCTCGTTTCCTCTCTGTTTTGACATTTTTTTTCTTTCTTATTCCTTTCCTTTTTTGCTACTTTATCTACTACCGCTTTTCTTTTATCGGTAACCCTTTCTCTTTATTTTTCTCCATTCTGTTTGCTTTCCTCTCTTACTCTTTTTCCTTATTTCACTTTTCTTCTTGTCTAGTTTTAAGCACATAAATAAATAAACAGTATAATTAGATTTTGATTTTTATTTATGATTAAAGTCTTTTTTAATAATCCTGTAATTCATTTTGATTAATCACTGAATCAGTAACAACGATACCAGAATTAATCACCTGTTCAAACTGTTCAAACACACACACACACACACACACACACACACACACATACACACACACACACACACACACACACACACTGACTAACCTGGATCATAACACACCTACACACATCTGAGCTTTTATAACAGGACACAACAGGACCCATTGTCCCGAAATCTGACAGGAAATGACATCATAGATTTTAGAAACACACACACACACACACACACACACACACACGGTGTGACTCATTTTGATGACACTGCATTATTTGAGGATCTAATCATGTACGGTTTTTATTTTTAATCTCATGGGGATTTTATTTTTCCTCCTTTCCCTGTGAAGTTAAACCACAACAGATTTCAATAATGCACTAAAAATAAATCAAAAACCACAAAAGGTACAAGCACTTTCCTCAAGACCAATAATGCTTTAAATAAAAAAATACAAAATTATAGCACAAATAAATCCCTTTTGCTTTCTTTCTTCTCTTTCTCCTTTTCCTTACTTCTCAAATTTTTCTTTATTCTACTTTCTTTCAAAGTCAGATTTATTTCTATATCTCTTTTTGCAAAGCAACTTTACACGTTTAGATGATCTCCTAATATCTACGGTCAGTCCCAAACTGAGCAAGCCTAGGGCGACAGTGGCTAGGAAAACCTCCCTGAGCGTTATGAGGAAGAGACCTTGGGAGGACCAAGACTCAAAAAGGGACCCAACCTCCTTTACCTTTGTTTGCTCATATTTTTATCTCATACATTTGATTTTTTTTTCTTTTGTATGATCTGTATTTGCTATATTTATTCATTCATTTTGATTTATTTCTTCCCTCCCTCCCTCTTTTTAAACATCTTTTCCTCATTCACGTTCTTTTTCTTTGTTCCTTCTTTTTAAAAATTCTCTCCATTCTGTTTAATTCTTCTGCCCTTCATATGTCTCGTTCCATTCTAGTTTCTTTGTTTGAACAATTTTTCTTGCTTTCTTTCCTTCTTTTAACTTGTTCTGTTTTACTTACTCCTTTTTCTTCCTTCATTTCTTTGATGTTTTGTGTATTTTTTCTTTCTTTCTTCATACTTTCTGATACTTTGCATTCTGCTTTCCTTTAGGTTTTCTTTGTACTTTTCTGTGATTTATTCTTTATTTGCTTCTTTTTTTTTCTTTTATTTCCTCCCATTTTCTCTTTTCTTTCTTGCCTCCTACCTTTTTCCTCATCTCATCTTGTTTGTCTTTTTCATTTTCATTTCGTCCTTTAATCTCTTTTTTTCTCCTACTATCTTATTGCTGGTTGCTTTTCTTGATTTCTTTCTGTCTTTGATGTGTGCTGTAGTTGTTACTTTTTTCTCGCTTTGTTTATCTTTCCTCTGTTCCTCTGTTTTTTCTATTTTCTCTTTTCTGTACTTACATAATCATATTGCTTTCCATTCTTCTCTTCTTCTGCTTTCTTTCCTGATTTCATCTCATTCGGTTTTTCTTTTTAGTCTTTATTCTTTCTGCCTGCTTTTCTTCCTTTTTTTGTCTGGCTCTGATGTTCTTTGTACTTTTTATTTCTTTACTTTGCTCCTAGTTTTTTTTTCCCTTTTTCTTTCAGTCATGTTTTTTTCTCCTATTTTATTTATTTCTTTTTCTTTTCAGTTTCGTGTTTTCTTTTTTTAATCCTGTAATACTTTTCTTGCTCGACTGATTTCTCCTTTTTTTGTTGTTCTCTCTTTAAGTATTTGAACTAAAAGTCTAGTTTTGAGTGATGATACATTCCTACAGGGTCTCTCACATAGTGAATTTATTGTAATAATTGTTTGTCGCATTAAGCATTGGTATTTTTTAACCACAAAAATGGCTTTCTGAAAATCTGTTAAGTAAAAGTAATCTTTTTATTATAAACTTTTTGTTTGGTTTAGTTGTTTTCTTTTATCGCGAGCTGTTGCTTTCTGGCTCTGTAGGAGCCTGTGACGATTCTCTGGTGAACGTGGACGGACTGTAAATGACAGAGACGATGCCGATTACTGGAAGCCTCTGGGAAGTGATGCCACAGTGTCGATTGCATCATGCCAGGATTAGAGTGGCATCAGCCGTGAGAGAGCCGAGAGGATTTGGGCAATTAGGGACGTTTAACGTCGTCCAAAAGATGGCCTGAACGCGGCCGATTAGACGAAGAGAATTAGGTCAGTGTGATGGAGGAGACGAGGAACCAGGTGAAATAAAGCAGGTCACACAGATTATGACTGACTGTGTAACCCTTAGAGGCCACGCCCACATGCTTACATCACAACGATTTGTTTTGTTTCAAACTGCTGCAGGACAGTCGCTGCATTTATCAGAATAGCTTCATCATTTTTTGTTGGTTAAACAATCAAATGTTTGCTTTCTCAGGTCCAGGTCCAGGTCTGCATGACGTGTGCAGGAATCAGAGACCCCGGACAGTGTGGGTGCTTTAACAAGCAAAGCGTCCCATCTTATCGTATTCAGGACGTAGCGTCTGACCTCCGGGGTTTGAACCCAGGCCCTCAGACACTGCTGTTACCAACAAGGCCGTCTATGATGACGATGATGATGATGATCAGCCCAAGGTTTCTGCCTTATAGGTCCTTCGCCCTAGGCTTGCTCAATTTGGGATTGGCTTTATTATTTATAAGATAATCTAAAATTATAAAGCTACATTTTAAAAAGTGCTATAGAAACTTGTCTTGAATTATTATTATTATTATTATTATTATTATTATTATTGTTGTTGTTGTTGTTGGTTGTTATTATTATTAGTAGTAGTAGTAGTAGTTATTATTATTGTTATTATTAGTATTAGTTATTATTATTGGGGTTATTATTATTGTTGTTAGTTGTTATTATTATTATTATTATTATTATTATTATTATTATTATTATTATTGTTGTTGTTGTTGTTGTTAGTTGTTATTATTATTATTGGGGTTAATATTAATACAAAAAGAATAATAATTACGATACAGTTCTTACAATTTATTGTAAAAGAGTGTGTAAAGAAGCTACTACTAGATACGGGCGGCTTGAGGCAGAGCATCAGGGAGGTGAGTAAGGAGTGAGTGTCGCTGCTCGGAGCTTAATGATTTCTTAATTAGACCTTTCTGCAGTCATGACTAAATCTGAATGATTATTTTAATCATTTTGGGGATTTACCCCTGGAAAGCGTGACTGTACAGTACAGTACTGGAAAAATGATGCTTTCTTTCCGTCCTCGCCCTTCCCTCAGGTATGCGTCTGCTTTCTCTGTCTAGACGTCTGCGTTCTCCCTCCTCCCCACACACCCTCCTGCCCTGGATTAATTAGCAGGGGCGCTTATCGATCCGCTCGGTTTTAGAACGAAAATCCCTTCCATCAGCCTGCCCTGAGCTGCTTTTTTAGGGAGGGGGGCACTGCAGAGACCCGAACCCACCTGTTACAGGCCCCGAGGATCCAGACGTGGATTAGCACCCGACCAACCGACGGTGTGTCATAGTTATAATAAGGTATTAGTGGGTGATTTTAGGGACTGCTTTTTTAGGGTGTGGTGTTTTCTTCTGTTCATTCATGCCGTCCGTCAAAAACAAACCTTCGACTCTGAGTGCAGGTGGAGAAAACATATCAGGTGTTGTGTTATAGCTAGGACTAGCTTCTAAAAATGTAATAAAAATAACGACTTGACAGCATTTAATAAACTAGATCTGCATTCACTGAAGGAACTACAACAGTGCTTGAAATGTGGCAAGCAGAAAGAATGTAGGATTGTGTCTTAATACTTCTGGCCACCTGTGAGATTGTGTCTCAATACTTTTGGCCAAGTCAGTTGTCTCAATGCTTTTGGCCACGTGATGTTTGTGTCCCAATACTTTTGACCACCTGTGAGATTGTGACTCAATACTTTTGGCCACGTGCAGGTTTGTGTCCCAGTACTTTTGGCCACAAGTCGGTTGTTCCCCATTACTTTTGACCACCAGACCTGCAATTGTGTCTCAGTACTTTTGACTACATGTGGGATTGTGTCCCAATACTTTTTGCTACCTGTGAGTTCGTGTCTGAATACTTGTGGCCACATTTAAGATTTAATATCATATAAATATGTAAATTGAAAGCTAGTTTTTGTTTACAGTTTAAGTAAGCCTAAAAAGTTTTGTTTTATACCTTTTCTTTGCTTCTTTGCTTTGTGTGTGTGTGTGTGTGTGTGTGTGTGTGTGTGTGTGTGTGTGTGTGTGTGTGTGTGTGTGTGTGTGTGTGTGTGCGCGCAGTGCTATGAAATATAACCTCATATCAATGTCACGATGAATGGAACATTTTACTGTATTATTATGATTAATGAACAATTATTTTGGGTTTGCTTTTTGTTTTTTTCCCCCTCAGAGTGTAAACATGTTCAACCATTAAAGCTGGGACATTTTTTTAATGCGAGGGCATATTATGATTTTTAAATATTATGATTTTCTATTTATGGTTATTTATTAAATATTTTGGCTATTTATTTGAATACTGTTGTTGTATTGATTGCAAATCCTGTGAAAAGGAGAAAATGACTTGCAAACGAATATTGCCATGTGAGGTACAGTAGCTACGGTTGCCATATCCTTTGCGATGCAGCATTTAATGGCATCTGTTATTTCTTTCCATCTTCTTGAATCATTTTCATGTTGTGTAGCGTTTGGTTTTTAAATGTTTCTATTAAAGGGAGCTGCTTTGTGGAGGCTGTCCAAACAAATCTAATGGTGGCCTAAGACTTTTGCACAGTACTGTATTTCCACAGTGACTTCCACTTGTTTAGAGGGTACCACTTATAACCCAGACCAGTTGCTATTTTTATGCTGTGTTTTACTAAAACTTCTCTTTTATTTCCCATAACTCAGCGTTTAGACGAAATGTATATAGTCCTAACTCTGAATTTTTATTTTTAGACTCTACATCGTGTTTATTTATGATGAAGCGTGTAGAGTTGTGGAAATGTGGGACGCTTCCTAAGATCTGGAAGAACTCGGACCATGAGATTCACTGTGAGAAGATTTAGGAAAAGGTAACTCTTTTTAAAAGCTTTTTAATAGTCTGTTGCTCTTTCTGTCTCTCGCCTCACACCGCTCATATTTTCATCCTGCGGTTTGTTAACGACCTTAATAGAACTGCAACATCCTGATGGCATTGCTAAGCGCCTCACCCAGAGGACCAGCACCGGTGAGATCACCGTCCAAAAACAGTCTGAAATACCACACGTGCTGCACGACTTGCTAAAATCGAGTTTAAAAAGAGAGCCGAGCAGATAACGTCATCGGCCTGAACTTTCTTTTCCTGTCTTTTTGGGAGGCGGAGGTGTGAAATGCGTGGCTTTGGCGGCACTCGATGCAGAGTGTGAGAAAGTGTACATGAACTGTAAGAACTCTGAGATTATTAACTGCAGACAGAACCACCACGGCATGACCACGGTCCATTTATTTGGGTCGATGGGCCATGTTTATCAGTACTGGGCATAATGTACCCAGGATCATGCGTCAGCGGCGTCGCCATATTGGTCCAGGCAACTTCTCACAATTCTCCAAAGATTGTACTGGAAAAAACATGCCTGATTCTACTAATAAATAATAATATAATATAAATAAAACAATAATAGTAATAAATAGCAATATAATAGTTGTGTAATATAGTATTCACTATTCATTTTATATACTGTATTATACTATTAGTATACTATATATACTATACTAAATATAAATCTAATATTGTTCATCTATTATTCCATTCATTATATTATCTGTTAGACTACATCTTATTGTGTTCACAGACTAATAATATGCTGTAATAAGAAACAGAATGCAGACCGACTCCCAGTGTCTCACTGTTTGACTTTTTTTGTTGATTTCATTACATGTCAATGATGGTCAATTATAAGAACTTAAAGATGCACAATTTAGATGATTTTATTTTTATTTTAAAGTGAATGAGCCGAGTTCTGCAAAAGAAAAGCTCAAATAATGAGGACGTAGAGAGAAAAAGTCATTTCAAGGACATAAAAAACCTTCTACGGGTTTCATACATTAAATTATAGAGGGACGTTTAACACCTATTAACCATGCTTAACTAAATTGGTGAGTTTTTACACTTTCTTATGACAGGGAATTATTATAAAGATGAACATAAAACGTCGTCTTCAAGTGATGAAGACATCCTCAGAGCAATGCAAACGCCAATATCAGTTACATCTGATTTAGGGGCAAAGTAAGACAGGTCTCACTGCTAGAGTCTGACAGAGGCGCGTGAACAAACACCATCATCCCATTTAATATTATTAATTCTTTTTGAATAATATTACTGTTACATTTATGAAGTAAAATGGCTCTGACCATGCATTTTCATCGTCTGAATAATCACGTTTGGTGTGGAAGATGGTGTCACTATACACAAACTCGAATTAATTTACCGTTATCCGAATAAATAGCACAAAAAACGGCGTTCGGTGTGGTTTCATTTATGTAAGTCTTAATGTTTACCAGTAAGTGGAGTTATAGGAAATTCCTTTTAGGGTGAGCGAGCTTAACCTCACGCTGAAAAAAGATGAGGCAAAATCCAGCCTTCAGTGAAGCAAAGTTAGTCTGGGAATCAAGAAGCAGCAACGTTGGAAATTTCTTACAAACAAAATGTAAACTGAAGCATTTTATCCATTTATAGTTTCCCTTTTACGTTGGTCAGAGTGTTTAGGAACTTGTAGGGCTTCCTGTTTCACTGGGAGTTTAATTTTACATCTTTTAATTACATTTTCAGGACTAAATGTAAATAAACCTGGAAAAAGAAATTGTTGTGATTTCAGGCTGTAGGATTAAACACTGACTATTTGAAACGGCGATGAAGATTTTCTCTAGGTGCCGTAGTTGCGTGGCACAGCAGCTAAGCCGACGTCAGTCCAAAACAGACTGGACATGCCACCCCGTTTGCCGTCCTACAGGTCACGCACCCTGTCGTAGTCTACCCAAACAGTAACCGGGTCACATGGTAAGAGTCGGTTCCTGAGGACTTGAGGTCCTAAGGTCAGGTGGTGCACCACTGCAACCTTTGAATTTTACTCTGAACAAAAGTATTGGGACACCTCCATGTTAGACCTACAGGAGCTTTTATGGCATCCCATTCTACACCCGTGGGCGTTAATATGGGGTGTGCAGCTCTAACATCTTCCACTCTTCTGGGATCTACAAGGTGTTGGACCGTGACCGTGGGGATTTTTGGCTTTCTTTCTTTCCTTCTTTTTCTTCTCTTCAGCATTCATGACTTTCTTTCTTGAGCCTTACTTTCTTTCTTTGTTCTCCAGAGTCCAGTGTTTCTGTGCTTTACTCCACGTCCTTGTTTCTTTGTGCTGTAGCTCTTGCTGATTGGTTAAACCCATGCAGCATGGTGCCCCCAGTTTTGGCACTGTTGTTCGTTTTCCACACCTCTGGCATCGAGGCTGTGCAGAACACCAGAATTCAGATTAAGAGGTGTGTCCCAATACTTTTGTCCATCTAGTGTATATATAACATGAAACCCTTTCTCTCTCTCTGAGCTCACTAGCCCGACACATCTGCAAAGGACAAGTGTGAAAAAGAGATAGCAGAGCTGACAAAAGCCACAGAGTTCACGCCTCCGTCTCTCAAAATAAGAAAGAAGGAAGATGAGCTTTCACATGCAGTCTGGCCTTCGCATGTGAGAAAGTGAGCATGGCCTGTCCTGAATATGAACCGTCCCCCCAGGTGACTCTGTTCTCACTCAGCCACAGGTGGCATTTTTATGGGCAGGGACATGGAAATTCACGAGGTAAGCGGTGGTGCTTTGTGTAACCACAGACGTTGGCAGCTCTGGCACTTGGCACTACTTTTGATGGCATATGGCGATAAGGCGCACTTATTTTCACTTCTGCTTATCAGTCGTTGAAACCTGATCCCGCCCAACCACCGAAACGTTTGTTTACGTCTTCACACTTCTTTAAATTACCCATGAAGTACTGATAGATTAAGTTGTCACAGGAATTGAGTTTGTAGCTTCAAAATAAAATACAGGCAGCATTATAACAGCTCTTGGTTCGACTGGACGTGGAGCTAAGCTCCAGCTTAGAACCCGCTGTTTGTCTTCCTGAGCGCAGACCTTAAGCTGGTTGTTTGCTTCTCCTTCGTCCATTTTCGCTGCACGACAAGGCCGATGGAGATTCCTGGGAGTGCATCGCTATAGGCCTTTGTTTATTTGAAGTAATTACGTCGTGCAGATTGTATTTTCATTTTTGCTGAAAAGGAATTCAAACCTTTCAAAGATGTTTGTGTGAAAACGAGATTGTTCTGCAGAAACGGCTTCAGGTTTCACCTCAAAGAAAACAGACGATTCACAGGCATTCGCTGATAGTGATCGTGTTGTTTTTCTCATTAGATAGATTTCCCTTTAGTAATATTAAATATATTAAAAATAATATTACATTTATTAATGAGACTTTACTAAGTCTGACACAGATCTCTATAAATGATAAATGCACCAATAACAATACTTTCTAGACCAAAATAACAAAATTGTTTAGGACAATTGCAGCTAAAGGGAAACGAAGCAAACATCCAACTTTAAGGCCTTTTCACACCGAAACTGTCCGAGTCCGAAAATGACGGACCAGACGCTGCGTAAAATGTTTAATCGGAGCCTGTTCTAATTCCTGTCTTATGCTAAAATCAGGCTGACCAATCAGAGCTCGGTCGCCGGGCAGAACAGCTCATCAGGAGCTTATAGGACGAGCAACAGGCTGCCTCTAAAACATGGAGATTAAAGAATAGATCTGGTGGGATAGAACTGAAAGGCTGGAGAATGATAGAGATAAAGCTCACAGGGGCTGGATGGAAGCGACTGATTATTCATCTCAGTGAGTTCTAGTCTATTAAAGCCCACAAAAAACAGAAACTAGAGCTTCCTGCACTAACCTTCACTCGTATCTTTGTTTTGTTAAGTTGTAGATGTGAAGACACGGCAAAATCTCACATTAAGAGAAGAAATGAAAGAAAGCAGAAGCAGGGAGTTTAAAGAAGGTTTAGACAAAAACGTTTTTTTAGAAAAAACGTAGTGCACTTGGTGTGAAAAGGCCTTTATACCAAAAAGTGACGTGGGTCAAACAGAGAAGTTGAGGAGAGAAATGAGGAAAAATCCAACCTTCGTTGAAGCAGAGTTAGTCCGAGAATCAAGAAGCTTCAACCTTGGAAATTCTTAGAAACAAATTGTAAACTGAAGCATTTTATCCTTTTATAGTTTCCCTTTTAAGTTGGTCAGAGTGTTTAAGAACTTGTAGGACTTCCTGTTTCACTGGGACAAGGTGACACAGAGTCAAATTCCCTTAGTCATTCTTCAACAAGGGGAGAAACAAGAGAATGCAATCCTAATAAGAGAAAAGTGTGTTAAATCCATAAATCAATTACAAATCAAGTAAAAATCAATCAGAACTGTGACAAACTTATTTTACCCCCACAGTTATTTTACAACCCTTTGTTGGTGAGTTAAAGAAAAAAGAAGCATCCTGGGGTCACCAAGTCTCCACAACTACCATCAGATGCCAACTCCATGGCAACAGAATGATTAGAAAAAGTATTTTTTGTTGTCTAACCACAAACGCAAACACCTGGAGTTTGGGAAACGCTACTGTGACTTTGACTGGATCTGTGTTGGTGTGTGCCAACTGTTGGGTATGGTGGACTCCTCCAAAGGCCTTGGGAACCCAGTTAAGGTACATGGCATCACGGACCCCATGAAGTCCCGGGACGTAAAAATGGTTGGTGGTTGGATCTTCCAGCAGGATGATCTAAAACACATCCAGATCAACAGAAATGGTTTAGTGACACAAAATCAAACTACTGCCCTGGTCATGTCAGTCCCATGATCTAAAAGCCATAGAAATCTGTAGGGGGCGCTAAAGAGGAGACACAAGAGAGGGCCCAGGAGCATCTGGAGAGATTCTGTAAAAAGGAATGGACTTAAATTCCCTGTTGGATCCTCCCACTGGATTCCATCTCCCGTACGTGATTCTGAGCTTCGGATTCGGACGTGACTCCTCGACACACTTCCGAAGTTGCACGTTTGCATAACTAATACGAGAAGTGATTAATGCTGTGATTGCCCAAGAGTAATCTCTGGACACGAGAAGCTGAAACCACACACCCCCTCTCATAACATAATAACAGGCTGGAACATAGAACAGGAATGAAAAGGTTTTATTTCAGTTTTTGTTCTTGCTGCTTACTTAATCATTGGAAAAGAGCCACCACAGGACCACCGGATACGTTTAGGTGGTATTGCACAGATGATTTGTGCCCTGAATGAAGCACCAGTAAACGATTCCAGGAATCTGGAGGAATTTCCTAAAAAGCCTAAACTGAAGAGGGGTGATCTCCGCTCCCTCAGACGGCACTGCATCAAGAACCATCATTCATCAATAGCTGATAGAACCACATGGGCAAGGGATTCCTTTATCAAACCTTTATCAAGCTCTACAATACAGAGCTACATTCACAGATACCACTTAAAACGTTACTGTGCTAAAAAGAAGCCTTATGTTATAACCATGTCCAGAAGGGGCGTCGGCTTCTCTGGGCTCGGAGGATCTGGGATGGACCATCATACAGTGGGGACGGGGATTGTGCTCAGACCCATCAGTATAGCGAAATATTTTTTGGAAGATGAAAAGTCCAAAAGCCAGGCTCTGGCATGGTATGGGGTCGGGTCAGGGCCCTTGGTAAAGGTCATTTCCTCTCCTGTGATGCAGCAATAATGCAGAAAAGTACACCGAGATTTTAGAACAACATAAGCTGCCTTCAAGATGACATCTTTATCAGGGACGTCCAGCATTTATCAACAAGACAAATCAAAAAAAAAAAACAAGTAATGAAGAAGAGGTTATGGGTACTGGACTGGCGCACCTGTGGTCCTGACAAAAGTGGGACAATGATGACCCGATACTGTTACACACTGTACAAAAATATGATAGTATTGTATTTAAAGCGATGACATCAGCATTTAGGGGTGAAGGTGTAGCTTATTTTCAGCATGCAGTACAAGCAGTTGAGGTTTAAGGGCCTTGCTTAAGGGGTGTTGCAGTACTGATTTTTAGACCATAGACTTTCAGATCAATATTCCAGTATCTTAATACTGGAATAGTGCATATGTTGTTGAAAGATTTTATGATGTTTATTTTAGATTTGATGATATGAGTCATCGTTGTAAGTTTGGCTTTCCACGTTCAATGAAAACATTTTGTTCATGGGATCCAAGGAAGAGTGGGTTCTAGAAAGAGGATTCTAAAGGAAACCACAAAGGCTTGAATTAATCTTATTCTAACATTCCCATGAAATTTTATAAATTATTTCAGTTCTTATAGAAATTGCAGAAGGGTGTGCCCTGAGCTCTCGCCTTACAAAGGGCTTCACAGGTAAGCTAATTCTGTGGAACTACCTGAGAATCTCCTCCAAAAACACACACACACACACGTGCACACACATAACGAAGGCTTTATAAGGCCGAGACAAAGGAACGTTATCAAATTAAACTGACGCAGATGTGCATGATTGAGTTAGTGAGGCTGCAAACTCCCACCCAAAAACCTTAGCTGGAATTGTGTTGAATAGTTTTATGTAACGTGTGTAGCATTAGTAATAATGGTACTCATCACATGGCACGGTCATGAGCAGCTCCCCGAATCAAATGACCTAAGAGTTTCCATCAGTCATCCATAGCATGACAAGGATTCTGAGAAACTGCTGGAAGTCCAGTGACATGGCTTTGATTGTCTGCAGTTCATCACAACCCCAAATTAGAAAGAGATGGGATGTCCCTTACAAATCCTTTGAATTTTATTTTATTGCAGGCAGTATGAAGCTGAGATATTCTGGTCAACTATTTCATATGTCATACATGGTTATCACATAAGGCTTCTTTTTAGCACAGTAATGTTTTAAGTGGTATTTGTGAATGTAACTCTGTATTGTAGAGCTTGATAAAGGTTTGTCCATGTGGTTCTATCAGCTGTTGATGAATGACGGTTCTTGATCACCCCTCTTCAGGTTAGGCTTTTTAGGAAATTCCTCCAGCTTCCTGAAATCATTTAATGATATTATGCTCTGTAGATGGAGAAATATATAAATCCCTTCTGATAACTTATGAAGATGTTCCATGTAGATCTGAAGTTGTGAGAGGAACATATTTGGGGATCCCTCCCCTCCCCTCCCATCCTCCTGATCCAGGCCTGGCTCTGCTCCTAAGCCTCCTCTCAGACTGTCTGATAATTAGAGAAATTAGCGCAGCAGGAAGAGCGGCACGTTTCCTCCACACGACCCACGCCGCATCACCAGCCAGGACCATATGGCAGCTGATTAGCGGAGCGTTTCACTGAGGGGGCAGGATTAGGAAGAGTCGCCCCAAACGGGAACACGCTCTCGTCTCAGCAACCGAGGAATTAAATCTGACCTGTGGATGTGAGAGGTGCGTTCAGGTCAACACGTTACACGATGTTTCAAATACGAATACTGGATTGAGATCAGATTAAAGAGCGTCTGAAAAGACTTCATCTGATGAATCATATTTGTTCTTCTTCTTCTTTTATGTTCTTTAAAGAAAATAAATGGAGTACTTGATTATCAGTAGATCATCTACTGAAATATTTTAAACGTTTACAGTCTGTCTTTTCCTTGTTTTGCAGCCCATGCATGCTAATGTTACCTCTGATTGAAAAGAGGTGAAATGGAAAAAAACATCACGTGAAACACTCTGGCATCATCAATCAGCGAGTCGTTACAGTGCAAAGTAAAAGTACAAGAGCAACCAAAATACCGAGGAATTCCCGTAAAGTATTGGCACCACACGCCATCTCACGTGATCCTCTGCATGATCGAAGATAAGCACCAACCCAAAACAAATAAGAATGAGCCTGTTTTGATTCTGTGTTCATGAGCCTTAGATACTAAACAGGTTTACTAAAAATACTGACATATTAATGAATTCATTTAAATGCTTTCATATATTTTAATTTGAATTATTAACCATATTAACGGTTACGACGCTCTAACCACAGGGTAGGACTTTCCTGATGGCAGGGCATCACCTGACAGGAGGTTTCAGGTCAGAGTTTACGTTCTTGTGCAAAATTTTAAGAACCTTTGCTCAAACAGCATGATAGCTGTCACAGTCTGAGACGTAAACACACGAGGGGATCATCTGGGAAGGTTTGCTCTCCCAACATATTTTAGTAACGTTACTGTGCTAAACAGAAGCTTTATGTCCAGAGGAGGCATTGGCTTCCAAAAGCCAGGCTCTGGCATGGTACGGGGTCGGGTCAGGGCCCTTGGTAAAGGTCATTCCCATTTCTGTGATGCAGCATTAATGCAGAAAAGTACCCTGAGATTTTAGAGCAACACAAGCTGCCTTTCACAGGGATGTCTGTGCATTTTACAACGGGACTAACCAGAAAAAGTTAGAGCTGAAATGTGTAAATCCCTTCCAATCTTTCTTTGAGAAACATTGTTTTTAAACATTTCAATCATTTTATCTGCCCACCTTTGCTCCTCAAAGACTCAAAGGCTTTTGTGGATGCAGATGTGGATTATAATCATGATTATAATCACCTGTTTTTGTTGTTTTTTTGCAGGCCTGAAGTGCAGGAATGGAAATGAAATGAAGTCGACCAGAAAGAATACATGAAATATCTTGGGTTCATATTGTCAAGCTATTTATTTATTTGCATTTTCAGCCCCAACGTTTTGTTTATAGTATTAAAATCCTTCCTAGTATGTTTTGCTCTGTTGTTGTTCATTTTTGTTGATTTTTTTAATGACTCTTTTTCAATTTTTTTGTTTAGGTTTGAGTTTGAACTTTTTTTGAGCTTCACGTTCTAATAGCTGAAGCGTCTTTTAACAAGAGGAGGAAGGTCTGGAGACGGGCGTCTGAGCTCTTCTTTTCTTCGACCTGCTCCACTTTCCCAGTGTTTCTTCACAACATCTAAATGTAGGTCACCGAGCCATCTGAGGCGTGTGTGTGTGTGTGTGTGTGTGTGTGTCTGTGTGTGTGTGTGTGTTTATGGACTCTTTGGGGTGCAGGAGGTAAAGGCGGGTTATAAGGTTAAATCCTGATTGATCGTTAACAGAACCAGAAAGTCTCGATTGTGTAAGTGAACATTCATCCACCATCTGCTTTCTTTTCTTAACTCTTTTTCTCCCTTTGTTTACTTTTAACTCCGTCTCCATCCCAATTGGATCTCCTCGGCTTAATCCAGAGAGTCACATGACCCCTTGGCTGTGCCGATTGGATGGAGCAGGACGCTCAAAAGCGTAGCGCATGCCAGAAACGAGCAGTTAAGGTGGAGATGCATGGGTGAGGAAGAGCTCTCGGGGGAGACAGACTGGATATTGAGACCGTGAAAGACCGTCAAGTAAGTGAGATGAATGGATGTTGGGATGGACAGTAGATGGGTGGATGGACAAATGGATACCTAAATGGTAAATCAGTACAGATAGATGGATGACTAGATAAATAGGCAGAATAAACCCTGATGAATCCCTAGGCGAGATAGAAAAATGATTGATGGAGATCCAGATTCCAGGTTTCTGGAATCTGCAAACAAAGGCGACTGTCTCTGCCTGTCAATGGCAGGACACGTAACGGGTGCCGTGACAACAAATTTCCTGTGACAAGGCGCCCCCTGTGTCTGGATGGTGGATAACAAGACTATAGAAGCTGCTCGTGCTTGTCGGTGGATCTAATGATCCTCTCTACTGGGGGTCTGTCTGGGCCGTCAGGAGCCTGTTCACTATGTGTGTGCCCCCATAAAAACCCTGCTCCCAGCTCTTTCTAACAGCTAGGTCAGGACGGCCCAAAAACAACCATCCTGCTTCTCTCAGTCCAGTGATGATCCCCCTCTCAAAGTCTGTACACTGGACAAAATGACTTCCTCTCACCAAGAGGTACACTACCCAAAAGTATTCTGAGAGCCTTTTTACAGAGCAGCACTATAGGGAAGCCCTTTTACACTCTCTTGTGGCCAGAACCGGAGCGCTAACCTGGTCAGAAGCACGGGAAAGCAAGCGTTGGAACTGGACCTCGGAGCAATTTAAGAAGGTATTAAGGTTCGATGAGTGCCCATTACAAGTATATGGGCAGGTACATGGGCACCATTTACCTGGAGAAGTAACGGTACCAGGATGCACCGTGGGAAGAACGTTTCCTAATTTACCTGAAGGTTCTGGATAAAGCGGGATTAAGCCTGGATTAGAATCTGGATCTCCTCCTCGAAATAAATAAATAAACATAAACATGGGTGGAATGTTATGACCTCACTGAAACTGGGTTATAAATCAGTTTCCTTTATTAGCGTAACATTCCATGACTAAGGCAAACCGGTCATGTGTCGAGTGGCAGCTCAGTCGTTTTGAACTCGATCTTCTCGTCCTGTTGCTGTTTTTGTTCCACATCGTGACCATTTGTTTGCTTTCTTATTGCCTTTGAATCATGGAGAACCATTGTAACTCTGAGCTGCACCTGTTCTGCAGGTTTAAAAAACGCACTCATGGAGGTGGAGCCGAGTGCCCGGTGAGGGCAGGGCACAGGGTGGCAACAGCAGTGTGCGTCACACGCAAAATGCACAGTGGTTCAAAGAAAATAGTTAATCTCTCTTTATTTAACTATTTAATTTAACTAAGCATCACTGCTCCTAAGTAAGGGAAAGGAGACACATTTTAAACATGTAACTCTGGAATTGTATTTTTAATTAATATTGTAATCGGAAAAAAATATGTTAGAAACGTGGACTTTCAGGATTTTGAAACTCTAAAAAAAATTTATTAAAACCAAAAATATATGAACTATATATATATATATATATATATATATATATATATATATATATATATATATATATTTATATATTTTATATTCTTATAATATAAATGTTATTAAAAAAATAAAAAGGTTTTTCCCTCCTTGTTAAACCCTTTTAAGTTTTTTTAGTAATTGCAACTGTTTTCATTTTGGTATTATAATTTCACTTTATAAAACATTTTTTAGTTTGTTAGGGATTTTTTTTTTTTTTTTTTTGGTACTAATGTTTTTTAAATGATTTTTCCCCCATATTTAATTCCCAATTGTCCCGGTCAGGGATGTTGGGGTCTGGTGTCTAGGAGAACATACCAATGATACCCTGACTACCCTCCCTCCCCCATCCTGTTGACTGAGGATGCCATGCTACCAAAGATGGCACCTGAGGGAAACTCACTCATATTCTCTATGTTATTTTATTTATTATATATACTCTTGTCTTATACTCTATAGTTTGTTCTTTAAATTTGTATATTTAGCTTCTATTTATTTAAACTATTACTATAAACATATTAATCAAATAGTTCATTTATACATATAATATCTAGGACACCTAAGCAGGTTCTGTCTCTGTCATACCAGAGTTGCTCAGCCAGGGTCGTGTGAATCTATATCTGTGAAGCCTGACCCCGCCCAATGGCATCTCTGGTTTGAAATTGGTTACCTTAGCGACTAGGACCACTGATCCAAGTCAAATCGTCATTTTTGATCCTAGATTGCTTTTTTTTTTTTTTTTACCACAGAGCATTTTCTGAAAGCAGCTTTATAAATATCTAGTTCCAAAGATCTAACTGAGGAAGTCGTGGGTGACAGTGGCAAGGAAAATGCCTAAATGTTATGAGGAAGAAACCTTGGGAGGCCCAAGACTCAAACAGGGACCAAATGTCCTCAGGCAGCCTAGATTGTCAGTGCAATACATTTTTTTAAATGTCATTTCAGTGCATGCAAATTTTGGTGTAGTTTACTGAAATGTTTTGGTAGATATGTTTTCTGTTTTTGGGTCCACAAGTTCCTGGCTGAGCTTTCAGAAGCCTAATATGAAGGCGTTTATACTTTAATAACTACTCTGCAGGACTTATTTCTACAAAATGTTTGGGTTTTACACTTTTTTATGGTTTCACTCCTCAAAACTGAAAGTGTGTAGAATGGAACGTAAGTAGCAGAGCTTTGATAAGAAAACCCTTGCAGGTCAGCTTGCAGGTGAAGGTGTATGACTATAAAATCCCTTCCAAGTTTTAAGAGGACTTCTAACCTCTGTAACAGAAGCTTAAAATTAAAAACAAACACGATCAAGATTACCCGTACTGATTCTGTATGCCATGGTCCTTTCTCAAGAAACAATGCAGTTTATGCATCTGTGTTTCTAACTTGAGCTCCTTTCTCTCTTTATCTCTGCAGATTTTGAACTTCATCATCGAAACCCAACAAGAACCAAAGCATCACAAACTGAAGCTGATCAAAGACGCAGGAAAAGCAGGACAGGATGAAGCTGGAATCGTGTCTGGAGGATGTGAGCGAGTGGCATGATCTGGACTTTGCTCGGAACTGCACCTACATCGTCCACGACCAGCCATCGGAGCCGGGCTTCAGCATTCCTAAAGCCATGACGTCCATTCCACGCAACCTGACCTTCCAGTACAGCTCCAACAACAAGGTATGGATCAGCATCATCATACACACACACACACACACACTGAATAGAACAGTGCAATAGATAGATGCAGTGAGTCATATGGGTATTGTTGACATACCTTGACGTCTGTCTGTTTAAACCTTGTTAGGAAAGGAAAAGGTTTCTACGGCTTTGACGTTTCATAAGTGCTCGTGTGTGTGTGTGTGTGTGTGTGTGTGTGTGAGAGAGAGAGAGAGACAGACAGACAGACAGACAGACAGAGAGACAGAAACAGAGTGAGATCAATCCCATACATACTTGAAGGATCTATAAGTTTTCATAATGACATTTTTGACCTTGTGGGGTACAGTATTTTTTAAAAACAAAGCAGTCCATATATTTGCTTTTGGTTACTGAGGTTAAGGTTATGGTTTGGTGTTGTTAGTAGGCTACAGTAATCGTTATGTAAATGGAAAGTCCCCATAAATTTACATTTACTCAGCCTGTGTGTGTCTGTGTGTCTGTGTGTGTGTCTGTGTGTGTGTCTGTGTGTGTGTGTCTGTGTGGGGTCCATTCCTGGCTTTCAGTAGGTCAGTGTGACACAGCAAGGTATCAGGTGACTCTGATTCATCTTAATCACGTCGACTCACTCCGTTTTCCGTTCTCGCCCTCTCCCATGTTTCGTTTCACTATCTATCCATCACTCTCTCTTTCATTCTGTCTCACCATCTAAAGGCGTGTGTGTGTGTGTGTGTGTGTGTGTGTGTATCAGTCATATGCTGCCTTTGGACTTTGTACATGCCTGAGCAAGTCTTTATGTATTTATGGAACACAATGTGCTTTAACGATAATGCATAATGATTTCATGTTTTGGCTTCTATCCATACTAAGCTATACGTTCACACAGCATTAATCTCAGGGATTTATTAGGCAGTAAGTGGACAGTCTGTTCTCATAGTGGATGTGTTGGGTGTGGGAGAAGTTTAAGAGTAAAGACCTGAGAACTTTAATAAAGCACAAAACATTATGGACAGACAACTGGGTCAGGGTATCTCCCAAAAAACTTGTGGGTTGGTGAGTTTGTTCTTAATGGAGCAACGAGACTGAAGATCAGTTTGAGGACCATCAACAAAAATGAATTTCTTCCTGGGTGTGGTTTGATGGATCAGTCAGAAATGTTACGTGAGAGTTATACAGCATCAGCAGCTCCGCCGGTTCCAGCAGCTCCTTCTTTCTGATTTCCTTCAGGGCGTTTTGTGGTGTCTTTCATTAATCACCAAGCTGCTGATGATCTAGAACTCGCTTTATCATTTCTGACTCAGGACATTCACATTAAGAGCTTCAGCTGACTCTTTTAGAATCACTGACATGTCTTAGTACCAGCCTGCCTTATAAATCGGACCCATTTCATTTGCTGAATGGAAATAAACTTTCTTTTTAATGAATTAAAGCTTATCAATCGATATATTTGTGGTTATTATATTTGAGGGAAATGTTAGGACAGATGTTTTAGCAGCAGTGTAACGATAGAATGGAAGGATTTTACCTCAAACAATGCTGATAAATAAGTCCTTTTTTGTTCTCTTCATCTTAAAATCTAACAATAAAGGGCGATAATGGAACTGTGGTATAATGTGAGATCTACAGCAAACATGCAGAAAGCAAGAATTTCATCTGTAACTACTCACTCTTATGTTGTAACGTTATCATGACTACTTTTGAATGTCATTTACAAGCTATTAATATTTTATTTCTGTTCTGGCATATCTTGATGTTATATCGCTTATCGTACTGATAGTGGAAAACATCATGATATGAATATGAGCTCATATCGCCCACCCCTAGTCTAATGTATTCAGTCACCCTCTCAGCCACCGTGTTTTATGGGATGTAATCGGCGACAGCGTTTATCTCTTGCCACTTTTTTTGCAGAATGATTCCTCTAAGGTTTATATCCTGCTAGGGTTGGGTCTCGTTTGCGTTTTATCGATTCCGTTCTTGCTTATTGATTCCAAGATTCAAGTCTGATGTGAAAATGTTTAGGTACAATTTAGGTAGAATATCTTTATTTTTTTATCTTTCAGCAGTGTTATGTCTGAATTTCACCTTTTCGTTTTCTCTCAAAGCACAGCCGGATTTTTGAGTGTCCATTTTCCGCTAATGCTCTAGCAGAGCGTATGAAAACAAACGACGTGGCGTATGTGATTATGTACATCACTAAGCATGTTTTTGACCCCTATGGTGTATCATAACGCTGTTTTTGCGTATTAAAATCCCCCTGAACTTCATCTTTTGTATCTCCAGAGAGTTCAGAGTCACATCACGGGGGTGATCATGTGGAGCCGTCTTGTGGTCTCACCACCTGCAATGTGAACGACAGAGTTGGCATGGTGCCCGACGACGTTTGGGGCACGTCTAATACGTTCCTGCTCTCCTGATGTGAGCACGATGGGACCGACGGCTCAGCCTCGGCTGATTGTCTGGACCGCGTGGCTTAATCATTTCCACCACGTCGAACCCCTGTGCATGTTTCACACACTGTTTGCTGCGGTTTCCATCTCTTCCTTCCTCCTCCTCCATGTTCACTCTCTCCCTCTCACGCACTCGCGTCGCTCTCGTGTCTGCAGGCCGCGCTCTGTTCCTCTCTCGCTGGTTCTTGTTTTTTGGCGTCGTGTGAAATTGTGGCGAGGCGGCGTCGCGCTGTTTAGCCGTTTTGCATTAGGGACATAAAAAAGAGGTTCTCACACTTTCACCAGGCTTTTTACACTCTCGGTTTTGCATCCCCGCAAATATCTTGTCTCTTTTCTTCTTTCCTTCTTCATGCAAATTCAAACCGTCGCCGGCTCCGACTGCTTCTCTCTTTATCAAACAGAAAAATGACGTTAAAACTCTCCTCCCGTAAATCGTGAACCATCGCCGGGCTTTTGGGCACTTCCCATCTGAAAGCAGACCTTTTTCCTCTAGTGGTTTCCCTGCTCTGTTCGGTGAAAGCTTCACCCTTGCGCATTGAGAAGCTTCCTGGAAAGGCCACAATCCTCTAAGATTCCTGGATGGCCCCCCTCGCCAAACCTACCTCGTGTCGACCGCTTAGAAAGAACGAAATGAGAGCAGAGAAACCGTCTGGGATTTCACTGAAGGCTTTCAGCTCAGGTTCTCACGCATTCCGAAACACGGCACAGTATTTGTTTTTTTCAAAAGATACAGTAGTATCTGGAAAAATCCAGCGCCTGTCTGAGCGAAATCCTTTCTTATTTTTGGTTTCAAATGACAACCCTAAATCAGAAAAAGTTGCCATGACTTTCATTTCATTGCAGAAGTATGACCCTGAGATATTTCATGGTTTTTTTTCTGTTGTTAGTAAACATCCATTCCTGCATTTCAGGCCTGCAACTCATTCCAAAACAAAGTTGGGACGGGACAATTTAGAGCTAGTAATGAGATACCAAAAATTATAATCATGATTTGGTCCTAAAGCGGTGTCCACAAAAGGCTTTTGTGTCTTTGAGGAGTGAAGAGGATCAGAGGATCACCAGTTTATCGACAAATGTTTAAGAAAAAAGATGTCGCCTTGAAGGCAGTTTATGTTGCCTGTAAAATCTCAGGGTACTTTTCTGCATTAATGCTGCATCACAGCAGAGGAAATGACCTTTACCAAGGGCCCTGACCCGACCCCATACCATGCCAGAGCCTGGCTTTTGGACTTTTTGTCTTACAAAACAGATCTGTGATACTGATGGGTCTGAGCACAATCCCCGTTCCCACTGTGTGATGGTCCATCCCAGATCCTCCGAGCTCAGAGAAGTCGACGCCCCTTCTGGACATGGTTATAACATAAGGCTTCTGTTTAGCACAGTAACGTTTTAAGTGGTATCTGTGAATGTAACTCTGTATTGTAGAGCTTGATAAAGGTTCGATAAAGGAATCCCTTGCCCATGTGGTTCTATCAGATATTGATGAATGATGGTTCTTGATGCAGTGCCGTCTGAGGGAGCGGAGATCACCCCTCTGCAGTTTAGGCTTTTTAGGAAATCCCTCCAGATTCCTGGAATGGTGTAATGACATTATGCTCTGTAGAGGGAGGAATATATAAATCCCATCCAGTATCTCTTTGAGGAACATTGCTTTCAAACATTTGTTGATAAACTGGAGATCCTCTGATCATCTTTACTCCTGAAAGACTCCAGTGTCCTTTTGTGGACACTGCTTTTGGATCAAATCATGATTATAATCACCTGTTTGTAATCACATAACTATGTCGTTTTTTTTTTACCTCATTACTAGATCCAAGTTGCTCAGTCCCAACTTTTGTGGAATATTTTGCAATGAAGTCAAAGGGAATGTAAGGAACACTGTTTATTTGTTATTTGCATGGTTAATTGACTTTATTTATGCAAAAGGAGTTTCACAAAACGGAACTCAGACATCCACAAGGATCAGTTTGTGCATTAATTGGTCTCTGTCATTGTTGTCATGTCTATCTTTGGCCGGTAGCGAGTCCTTAAGCTCGTTCAGTCCGGGTTAGAGGGTCAGTAGAGCAGGATGAGAAGAAAGTGGCATCGTAATCTGCTTAGGGAAAGTTCACAGGTCTGGATTTGGTGCTCTATTGGAGTGAGATCTGTGGGCACAAAGGGGTGCACACGGTCAGCAACAATACTGTGGGGTGTAAACGATACTCAGTTGGTATTAAGGGGCCCAAACATGTGCCAAGGATGGAGCCATTTTTTTCTCTTGTTTACGCCAAATTCTGTTGTTGACCCTCCAATCCGACGGCAGAACTCGAGATTGTAACAAGTGGTTATTTCACTTACTGTAACCTTTCTGTCAGCTCTAAGCAGTCTGGATATTGTTATATCCTCACTGGATAGTTTCTCTTTTTCTGACCATTCTCTGTAAAGCGCGGAGATGGCGCTGTGTGTAAATCTCAGTAGGTAAGCAGTAGGTTCTAAAATACTCACCCAAGAACCAAGACATGTTCAAAGTCACTTAAATAACCCTTCTTCCACATTCTGATGCTCATTTTGACTCAGCAGCTCATCTTGATCATGACAAACTGATTTGCTGGCATGTGGTTGGATTTCTGATTGGATGTTTGCCTGATTACATTTATTCTTTGCAGGTGATGGGCGTGCTTAGTAAGCAGTACATCCCTCAGGGCACACGCTTTGGGCCCCTGAGGGGCGAAACCTACGCCAGGGACGACGTGCCACCGCACACCAACAGGAAGTACTTTTGGAGGGTAAGTCACGCCGTTATGCACCCCACCAAACCGGTTCTGAAGGAATTTCCAAGGAAGTCGAGACACGTGCCTCAGCGCATGGTTCGCAGCTCAGGAATACACGCGGCGCACCGGATTCCGACGCCTTAGCTGGAAAATACAGAGGAAGTTCTGCAGATCGTTATCGGCTGCCGTGGATTCCTGCCTCGCTTTCTCGAGGGTCAGCAGCTGAGATGGAAAACGCAACAACAAAACGCATTTTTAGGAAGTCGGAGGCTCTAGGGTAGCAGTGTGTGCTGATGCAGTGAGAGAATAGCCACCAACACACGTATACACACACACACACACACACACACACACACGTGTACAAAGGTTCAAAAAGATTCTTGACTGATGTGCCAAGCTTTCACTTTGATGTTCCAGGGCGTGTGACTTTACGGTATTGCTTTTCATTCATCCACGTACGTGCTTTCCTTCTTGTGCACATGCACGTGTGTGTGTGTGTGTGTGTGTGTGTGTGTGTGTGTGTGAGAGAGAGAGAGAGAGAGAAAGAGAGAGAGCGCCACACTGGGATTTCCACCACCTTTCCTTCCTCGTTTCCTGTAAGATCCATGTCAGCTTCCCGCTGCTCTTTATCTTCTTTAGTCCCTTTGTGTGTGTGTGTGTGTGTGTGTGTGTGTGTGTGTGTGTGTGGTCATGGATTTAACCCTATATGTGCATTGCTGAGTCAATCTGTGATTTATTCACACACACACACACACACACACACACACACACACACACAAAACAGGGCGGAGTTGCCTGAGGCGGCGTGTAGCTCTGTTTGTGTTTAGAGACCCGCCCCCATCAGCCTTTAAAAGGTGTGAGTGGTGATTTTGACACCACTGTCAGAAAGAGAAACACACACTCGCTCACACACACTATCCACTTCTAGACGTCTACTCTAGACGAGGCAGCAGACAGAAGGAGCTGGCATGAAGAGCACGCCGTACATGGCTGAGGTGAATAAACTCGCACATCTGGATCGTTATATTGTTAGACTTGGACTTTAAGAGCAAAACATCTGGATCTGGATCTGGGCGTCCCTCTCGGAGAGCCTGAACCTGTCCTGAGAGTTTTGGGGGGGTTCCAGTTTGTGTTTTGTGTTCAGTTTTGTTTTTCTGTATCTGTACAGGTTTGTTTTTATTCAGTGTATTAACTTGTCTTTGGTTTGAGCTCTTGAGAAATTTCGAAGGTGTCCGAGAATATTAGTTCTTCATGCTGTGTTAGAGGTTTTTCTTAATGAAAAGTTACTGATATTATGTGATGTTTAGGTGTTGAAATTACAGATCGTCTGTGTTCAGTGCTGTATCTGAGTTAACAGGAGTTATGCTCTGTTTTAGATCGTCGTTTTAGTTAAGAACAATAAGATGGCTTCTATTAGAGGTTGGTTTCTTCAGTGAGATACATTTACTTTTAAGATTACTGTTAGGATTACTTTTAGGACCGAGAGTCCAAGGAGTCGGTTGAACACTGTCTTGGTTTGTTGTTTAAAAAAAGACAGAGCTTCTGATACAGGTTTTTTTTGAAGACTTTGAAGGTGCCCAAGCATTGATTTTAGCATTCAGCGCGCGTGTGTTTCCATAATTGTAACTTTTTTTTGACTAAAAGCATCCTAATTAAAGAATAGTTTGTATTCGGTGCTCTATATGAGTTAACAGGAGGTTATGCACTGTTTAAAATGGTGGTTTTACTTAATAAAACAATGAGATCGCTTATATTAGAGGCTGCAGGGGTTACTTTGGGATGGGGAGTCCAAAGGGGTCAGAGCTTCTGATACAGGTTTTATTTGTAGACGTTCCTTCATTAAGGCAGCTCTGTAAGTCGTAGAGGTTTGTTTTTGTTCGGTGTATTAATTTTGCTTCGAGAGGAGGTAGAAGACTTTGAAGGTGCCCGAGAGTCGATTTTAGTATTCGATGCTGTATGTGAGCTTTAGTTTTACTATAATTGTACTTTTTCTTAGCAAATGCATCGTAGTACTGACTGTATGTGATGTTTAGGTGTTGAAATTACAAATAGTTTTTATTCAGTGCTGTATACGAGTTCCAAATAGTCGCTGTACTTTAAAAGCAATAAGATGGCTTCTATTAGAGGTCGGTCTTTCATTCCGTACATTACTTTTAAGATTGAGTGCTTTCCGATACGTTATGTCTGTAGAGGCTTTTTCCAGCGCTGATTCATTCTTTGGGCGCCATGTGCTGGAGATCTCATGCCATAAATATATGTTCCTTTATTAAAGCAGCTCTGAAAGTTGTAGGTGCTTGGTTTTTCTATTAGCTGACTGTCCTGAAAGCGGCAGTTTCCGCATCTTAAAAGTTGTGACATGGACTTGAGTTCCAGACATCGAACAGTCCGTTTAACAAATCCTGGTTCCACTGCATACGTATGATATGTTGTGTCATTATCACTTGTCTGATTTTGTCCCGCCTGTCGTCCCTCAGGTCTACTCCGGCGAGCAGCTCCACCACTTCATCGACGGCTACGACGTCCAGCGCAGCAACTGGATGCGCTACGTGAACCCGGCCCACTCCCCGTCCGAGCAGAACCTGGTGGCCTGCCAGAACGGACGGGACATCTTCTTCTACACCATCAGACCGGTGGAACCTGGGCGGGAGCTGCTGGTGTGGTACAGCCCCGAGTACACCCGGCGGCTGTGCGGGAACGCTTACGAACACACGGACCCGGCAAAGACCGGTAAGTCCTGATCTTTTAGCGGTGCCAATGATGTGCCAACAATGTGATGGTTTAGTTTGTTTGAGAAGTCAGTCCAGTCAGGACACCAGGGCAGTAGTTTGGATGAGGTTCTCAAGGTCTTGTCTCGAACTTTTTGGATCCGATAAGGAACTTTCTGTAGTCAGGTCATGACCGTCTTGCTTTCTCCTCGTTTGTGTCTCCACATCAGCTGATGTGCGGGTAAGAAGGAAAGCAGTTCTTATCTCCGAACGAGCAACAGATTTACCTCATCAGCCCACGCTTTGTGAAAGTATAAGTGATATCATTTAACAACCTTCTTATCTGCGAACATAATCTTTTTTTTCTGAGCAGGAACCTTGAGACTGTCTCTCTCTCTCTCTCTCTCTCTCATTCTTTCTCTCTCTCACTTTGATACATCCTGCTAGACAATAAGCATGGGTATGACCGTTTCCTGTGCTATTCACAGAGAATGATGGTGCATTTATGTGTGTGTGTGTGTGTGTGTATTCATCACACACTCATTATCAGTGCTGCCTTTTACCTGAGTCACACTGGCCAACGCAAACTGTGACTTGGGTTTGATGACTCTCTCTCTCTCTCTGCCTGACAATTGCACCTAATTATGGAACGTCCCCGTCCAGGAAGCGCGCTTTGTTTAACTTTTCCTCAAAGCGCCTTTCTCTGAAAAGCCCCACGTCACGCCGGCCGGTTTACTCTTACTTCCTGAACGAGGCTCCGAATAAAGGCGTCTGACGACTTCTTGTTTGAAAGCAAGAAGCTGCCGAATGTAGAAGTGCTTCTAGAAATCAAGGATGGCTGATGATTTCACAGAAGTGGCTCTGTGTCATTTTAAACATGTTGCCACTGTGAACGCAGAAAAAGGTTTTGGTTTTGCAGAAAAAAGTTGCTGTTATACAAAAGTCCCACAAAAGGGCTTATTGTAGTACCACCTGTGGATGATTCAGCACTAAGAGGTTTTAGGGAAGTCCAACCCAATCCGCTCTGGGTACGAGTGGAAGATCTGTGGTCAGAACAGTACGACAAATCCTCAAATCGATCCGATTTCTTTTTTTTGTATTTTTGTAAACCATTTTCACTTTCCCGTCCGCAGTGACTGTAAAGGTTGCGCCAGATTGGTTCGCAGAATTTTTGAGGAACTAGGCCCTGACCACAGGGTAATAATGTGTTTGTGTAATCTCCTTCCCTGCTCTGTGGGCCGTTCTCCGTGTTTTTTTTCTGACTCACGTTTTTTTTTTTTTTGGCTCTGCTTTTGTGGTTTTCTGTTTACCTGTTCAGGACGGTGAGATTTTCACCGTTCGTTTTTGTCCCCCGTCAAGGTTTTGATGCAGGATTTTTTTTCTCTGTGGTTGAACACATCTGCTGAAGCTGTGAGTCAGCATGGTTTCTGACCGAGAAATACGTTCTCACACACACTCACACACACTCACACACACGCCTACAGACTTGTGAACGCCCTGCGAAGCTCCCACTCACCAGTAATCAAGGTGATGTGTGATAGCAGTACTGCGTTTACATCAGATAGAAACTGGTGCCGTACACGTACGTGCCTGACTGTCAAAGCAAAACCGAAACGCCAGCCGTTTACCATAAGTGAGGCCCGCGCCCGAGAAGGTGACGAGTAGGTGTAAGGGCGGCCCTGTTTGGGTGGGAGACTGAACTCGTGCCGCGATTTGCTTGACGGATTTTTAATCTCCCGTTTCAGAGCGACTCGGCGATGAGGCAGATTTCCCGAAGCCTGCGTGGGCCTACAGACGGGCCTCGAGTCCGGAAACGAAGCGGGACGTGGACGACGGTGACGAGAAGATAGACGTGGAGTCCGTCGACAGGGACACGCCCCCGGTCACGCCTGACTTCACTAAGAAGGTCACTCCTGACCATTTGAGGGACAGCCTGGCAATGCCTTACCCCGTCCTCCCTCACCCGTACCACGTCCTACCGCCAATCGACCCTCACTACCATGGCGTCCTTTTGCCCCCTTATACGCCGCCCTTCCCGCCTATGCTCCCCCCCAGAGGAGCGTTCCACTATAATGGCATGCTGCCAAGCGAAGCCGTGCCCTTCACACCCATGACCCGGCCAGGCTATCTCCCTGTTAACCTCACGTACCCGGCCATGGAAGAGCGTCCCCTGAACACCTCGCCTTCTCAGGGCACCACCCCAGAAGTTGTGAAGCAGTCATCTGAGGAGGCCATCAATCTCAGCCGGGACGGTACTCCAAAGACGCCGTCTCCGTCCCTGTCTCTGTCTCCGTCGCCCTCCCACCAGGCGGGATACAAGTCCCTGCCGTACCCGCTGAAGAAACAGAATGGCAAGATCAAGTACGAGTGCAACGTCTGCTACAAGACTTTCGGACAGCTCTCCAACCTCAAGGTGAGTGGCTCGGGGACGGACGTGGCTCTGCAGGCATCGTAGGAAGAATTTTTCGTCCAAGTTGCCTGACGTGTGCGTTTGTTCACAGGTACACTTGCGGGTGCACAACGGAGAGCGGCCGTTCCAGTGCCAGCAGTGCAAGAAGAGCTTCACCCAGCTGGCGCACCTTCAGAAGCACCACCTGGTCCACACCGGAGAGAAGCCGTACGAGTGCAAGGTGCGTTTGTTGTGCGTTTGTTTCGTCGCCGAATGAATGAATACCAATGTTGCGCTTTGGCGGAGGAAGAAGGAAAAGTGACGGTAGAGTCACGGCAGTGGAATGGTTTGTGCGTGCCAGTCGTACCCGGCGACACACACACACACACACCCGGGGCATTGTTTATCTCCAGGTACTTTCTCCTAGTCTTAAGAACACTTTAAACAAAGCCAATGCCTTTGTCGTTCACTAATCCAAAAAGGGCGTGTCCTTGGCGCCAACCTGAGTTCTTGTTCTGCCCCTGCATTGACTCGCCTCTCTCAAACAAGCGCCCCACGGATACGCGGCACTTCCCTTGCATTCCGAAGCCATATAAAGAAGAAGCATTGTCTCAAATCTTTAGCTTCATTACCACGCCTGCTTTTTGTCTGATCGACAAATAACGCCGTGCTTTCTATTGTCCGTCCCGCAGGTGTGCCAGAAGTGTTTCAGCAGCACCAGCAACCTGAAGACGCACCTGCGCTTGCACTCCGGCGAGAAGCCCTACCAGTGCAAGGTGTGCGACACCAAATTCACCCAGTACATCCACCTCAAGCTGCACCGGCGCATGCACAGCTCCGCCGAACGACCCAACCGCTGCCAGCGCTGCCTACGCGGGTTTGTGCACCACTTCTCCCTCAGGCTGCACCACCACCACGGCTGCTGCGTCCCCGACTCCCGAGTGGAAATCCCAGAGCTCCGGCAGAAGGCCGAGATCCTGGAGCGGTTCGACGTCAGCGCCGAGGCCGAGGCTCTTCCGGACAGCTCGAGCGAGACGGAAGTGAAAGCCGCTCTTGAGAGGTGGCTGGAGAAGGACGATCGGCCCGAGCGGCGCCAGTTCAATGGGTTCGGCTACAGCGCCGGGCACCAGCAGATGAGGGCCAGCGTCGTGCGCTTTTGTGGAGAAGGAAGAATAGACTGAGATACAACATTAAGCCCTGAATGATGGGATGAACCTCATGTCCAAAGACTTGATTCACTGCACTTGTTTCTGTCACGTTTATTATTAATTTATTCCTGTCTGTGTTAAAAGTCAATTGTTTGTGTTTGTGCTTGAATTCTGTAGAATCTCAGGCTGGCGTAATGCTGATTGTGAAACTTTTCTCTCTATTTATACTAAGAGGCCGTATCAGGAACATGGCAGGGACACAACACGAACGTTCGCTGAACACGTTCACTATTTATTACCAACGCACACGAACCGATTTAGTCTGATGCTTTACTCAGGGATAATTTATCATCTTGTGTGTTTAATTTATTTGACGTTAGCACTGGATAAAGCAGGACCTCGATCCATGTGCGTGCTTACTGTTACAAAGCGGCTCGTCTGTTTGTTTGTTTTTGTACGACACATTCACCCAAAGGTTACTTTATACGTGAAAATCTATTTTCATGAAACTTTTGTATTGTAGCACCTTATTAAACATGTTCCTTCTCATTCGGATCCTGTCCTTTTGTCGATGCCACAGTCGCAGGTATTTTCTATAAAAGTACCCGTATGCCTGTTGAAATCAGGCAGCCACTCCGAGTAGAAATACCCACAATGGCAACGAGAGGTGATTCCTTTTTTTCTGAAATTTCCACCCTTCCTCTTTTGGCGTCTCGTGCCGGAAAAGGTAACGCGTTTACTGTCAGCATGGCGTTTGATACGAGGTGCAGAGTTTCCCAAAACGTGCCAGCGTGACATTTTTAATCCTTTCTCTAACTTGAGCCAACTCGATTAAAGCAGATCATCCTGGAGAGACATTTTGTCCATTTTTCATCTTGGGCAGACGTTATCGCCAGGTGGATCCTAGTTTCCAAAAACATTGACATAACTGGGCAGGATGCCATTCCCTCGCAGGGCGTCGCTCGTTTACATACCTCAAACCTGTGGGTAGAGCAGCAATCATCTGCTCTTTTTTTGGGATGGATAATGGTTCGAGCCATGGGCCATGTGGCCCTGTTACAGCGCAGTAGGTCCAAAAAAATATGAAATATTAATTGTACTTCCAAAAATATATATCCTTTTTTATTTCACATTCTATCCCCGCTTTGTCCTGGCCAGGGTAATAAGTGCTCGAGTGCAAACTGTTTTCAAATAAGGAGCTGAACGGCATTTTACTGTCACGCAGGGGCACCCCTACACAAATACTCAAACATCGTACCCTACCACACCAGAGGACGGACCCGACCCACCTGAGCCACGCTGGTTCGTATCCTGCCTCTGGCGAGGATTTTTGCTGGATTCCTTCTGGAGTTTTTAACGAGGATTCCCACTGAAACTGATCCACAGGGAACTCCCTTGTTTGATTTTTATGGATCACGTGCTTGATTTCCATATAAGGGAAGCTCCAATTGCGAAAGGGTGGGTCTCTAATAAAGCGGCCACTCGGTGTCTAAATCTTTATAGACTAATTCATTCATTCATATTTTCAAATCATTTGTCTACTTTTACGATCCACCGCACGAGTCATGAAATATTTTATATTTTATTGGTTTGAGTTTTAATAAGCTTTATTTTGTATTCAGTCCCATCCAAACAACAACAGTGCCATAATAGTCAATAGTCAATTTTGTCCAAATTTGGATCGAAAACTGATTGATTATCCTCTAAATAAAGGCCTTTTTATGGACGAATAAACGCACGTCAAGTTTTGAAAAAGAATAGGCATATATTAATGCCGTCCTTCACACCGAGTCCGAAACTGATAGACTGTGACCCTGCGTACAATTTCTAATCAGAGCCTGTTCCAATTTAAAATCAGGCTGACCAATCAGAGCTCGGTCGCCGGGCAGAACAGCTCACCGAGAGCTTATAGGACATGGATATTAAAGAGAAGATCTGGTGGAATAGAACTGAAAGGCTGGAGAATGATGGAGATAAAGCTCACAGGGACTGGATGGAAGTGTCTGATTATTTATCCAAGTGTGTTCTGGTATTATTTGGTGTAATTTATGATACTTCTTAAGGGTTTACAGTGCGTCTCGAGTCGCTGATAGATGAAATGAAGTAGAGGTATTATTTTCTTAGTCTGTAAGCATTTGTCTGTTGATGCTTTAAGACAGAAGAAGTGAAGTTGGTAGCAGTGGTCATGACCAGCCTTCTATAAGTTCCCCCATAGTGTGTAATGTCAACATTGCATCACAGGAAGTTTTGACATTTGCAGCATGAAGACCACAAGAGTGGGTCATCACTGTGGATTGTGCTTTTGTAAACATGAGCATGTTAAACGCTCTAACGCTTCCATTATCGACTTTATAACCAGATCATCGACGTCACTCGTTATTTGATCTGCGAGTGACCAGAAACTTTTGTTTCATCGATTTATGCTGTTGATTTTGGAAAGAAAAGACGTTACACAAACGAGTCAGGGCACAAGTTTTACATGTAACTTCACATTTGCATTAATAAATACAACATTTATGACTAATGCCAACTTTTATAGATTACAATAGTTCAGTTTATCTTTCATTTCTATGATTATACCATCTGGCATTTTTCTACAGCATAATAAAATAAGGTTTTAAGCCTTTATAAAAATGTCATTTTAAGTTATTTAAGGTGCAGAATATCATTAAGGATAAGAAAAAAAGTTAAGTACATTTTCTGTAGCAATAAAAGAGTGAAGAGTTAAGAAGAAATAATCTAATTAAATATGATGTAATAAACCATAAATAAATGATTTAATTGCAAATATTTAACATGAGAAACTAAATAAAGCAGATACTTTAAGAATAAGAAACAATAAACACAGGCAGAATAAGGTAAGAATGTTGCCAATACACTTATAGAAATTTTCAACACTTATATAAAACTTATGATTATTATTTTCCTTTTCTAGATCCTGTACTATAATGTACAATATTACCTGCAGTTTAAATGGTTTTATAAACTTTGATTTCTATTGAACCTTCTGGCCCATGCTTTAATCAAAGCCATCATAAGATCGATGCCAAGCCAAAAAACAGGGCTGTAATACAAGAAGTGCTCCAAAACTGACAGTAAGCGAGGGCCACAGAGTGACTCACAGACTTCACCTTCAGAGGGCCTCAACTAAACTCAAAAGTGAGTGATCAGACGAGCCGACAAATGATAACCGAGTCAAGAATTAGTCAAACGTATATAAGAAGAAACAGTGACATCCTTATAGTACTTTAACTCATAACAACTTTGCTGCAGTCGTCTGATTTCAAACCTTCTGTCAGTCAGATCTGAATAGATCAGCATTACAAGCAAACCAGAGGAACACATTACTGGAATAACTTATTAAACTACTTAAATACAATGTTTTTGTATCTCACAAGTAATATAATACATTAGAAATGGGGTGTTTGACTGATTGTGACTTCAAAAGTAACATGAAACATTAAATATAGGGTGTTTATGTACCAAACATGACATCATTAGTACTATAATGGATTAAATATAAAGTGTTTATGGCTGAATATTACATTATAAATAACATTATATGTTAGATACAAGCTCTTTATAGCTCAGTATTACAGTATACATAATATAATACATTAAATATAGGGTGTTAATGGTGGAATATTACATTTTAAATAATATAATACACTAAACAGGGTCTTTACAACTGAATATGACATCACAAATAAAACAAATGGATTAAATATAGAGTGTTTATGACTGATTGAGGCATAATAAGCAATATAAATGATTAAAACCAGGGTGTTTACAAGTTAAAATGGCATCACAAGTGATAGAGTACATTAAATATAGCGTGTTCATGACTGAACATGACATCACAAGTCCCATAATAGATTAAATATAGCGTGTTTAAATGTTAACATGACATCAAAAGTAATATAATCCCTTAAAAATAGGGTGTTTATGACCTACTGTGACATATTACACAATATAATGGACACAAAGCAGGTGTTTCCAACTTAAAATGACATCACAAACCAGGTGTTCATGACTGACTGTTAGATAATAAGTAATATAGTAGATTGAAAACTATTGTTTGCAACTTAAAATGACATTACAAGTAATATAATCCATTAAATATAGGGCCTTTATAGCTGAATATTACATGATAAATAATATAATACAGTAAATATTGGGTGGTTATGTCTAAATATGACATCAGAAGAACTAAAATGGATTAAATACCGGGTTAAATGGCATCACAAATAATAATGGATTTAATAATGGATTAAATATAGGGTTTTAAGGAATATAATCTATTAAATATAAGGTGCTTATGGCTTAATATTACATTTCAAATAATATAACACATTAACTATAGGGTGTTTACATCTAAACATGACATCACCAGTAATAGCACCCATAGAAAATAGGGTGTTTATGACCGATTGTTGCATATTGTTCATAAGGTGTTTATAAGGACTATAACGGATTAAAAACAGGGTGTTTGTGACCTAACATGATGTCACAAGTTATACAGTGGGGCTAAAAAGTATTTAGTCAGCCACTGATTGTGCAACTTCTCCTACTGTAGGAGAAGTCTGTAATGTTCATCATAGCTACACTTCAGCTATGAGAGACAAAATGAGGAAAAACATCCAGGAAATCACATTGTAGGATTTGTAAAGAATTTAACTGTAAATTATGGGAAATAAGTATTTGGTCTATAACAAAAGTTCAACTCAATACTTTGTAACATAACCTTGTTGGCAATGACAGAGGTCAAACGTTTCCTGTAAGTCTTCACCAGGTTGGCACACACTGTAGCTGGTATTTTGGCCCATTCCTCCATGCAGATCTCCTCTAGAGCAGTGATGTTTTGGGACAACACGGACTTTCAACTCCCTCCACACATGTTCTATGGGGCTGATGTCTGGAGACTGGCTAGGCCACTCCAGGACCTTGAAATGCTTTTTATGGAGCCACTCCTTCGTTTGCCCGAGCGGTGTGTTTGGGATCATTGTCATGCTGGAAGCCCCAGCCACGTTCCATCTTCAATGCTCTCACTGATGGAAGGAGGTTTTTGGCTTAAAATTTTGTAGTGTGTTACTGATGGTAGCCTTGTTACTTTGGTCCCAGCTCTCTGCAGGTCATTTCATCAGGTCCCTCCGGGTAATTTCTGGGATCTTTGCTCACCGTTCTTATGATAATTTTGACCCCATGGGATGAGATCTTGCGTGGAGCCCCAGATCGAGGGAGATTATCAATGGTCTTGTATGGCTTCCATTTTCTTACAATTGCTCCCACAGCTGATTTATTCACACCGACCTGCTTGCCTATTGTAGATTCACTCTTCCCAGCCTGGTGCAGGTCTACAATTTTCTTCCTGGTGCCCTTCATCAGCTCTTTGGCCTTGGCCAGTTTGGAGTCTGACTGTTTGGGGCTGTGGACAGGTGTCTTTTCTACAGGTAACGAGGTCAAACAGGTGCCATTAATACATTTAACGAGTGGAGGACAGAAGAGCTTCTTAAAGAAGAAGTTACAGGTCTGTGAGAGCCAGAAATTTTGCTTGTTGGTGGGTGACCAAATACTTATTTTCCACCATAATTTACAATTAAATTCTTTAAAAATCCTACAATATGATTTCCTGGATTTTTTCCTCATTTTGTCTCCCATAGTTGAAGTGTAGCTATGATGAAAATTACAGACCTCTCTCATCTCAGTGGCTGACTAAATACTTTTTTTGCGCCACTGTATAACAGAATAAATATAGCGTTCATATATCTTACCACGATATCACAAGCTATTTAATGGATTAAATACAGGGTTTTTACAGCTGAATATTACATTATAATTTTACATAGTATACTATATACAGAAGTATTTCATTCAAAAGTAATATATTACATGAAATATGTAGTGTTTATTACCAAATGTGACATCATAAGAACTAACATGGATTAAATATAGGGTGTTTATGACTAAACATGACATTATAGGTAATATAATACATCAAATATGGGGTGTCTATTACCAAAGATGACATCATAAGGACTATAATGGATTAAACATAGGGTGTTTATGACTGGATATGACATCACAAATAATATAACACAATAGATAAAGCGTTCTTCTATCTTGTCATGATATCACCAGTTATATAATTAAGTAATATAATATGTTAATTATGCAGTGTTTTACCTGAATATATGTTTAATTATCGGGTGATTTTTATGTTTGTTTTTATGGGTTTTAAGACTGAACGTGGCAACACGAGGTAGAGGCGCACTCCTCGTACCTCAGGCCGTGGCTGGATGGGTGAAACTGCGATGAGAATGGCAGTGCGTGTGACAGTAAGTGAGGATTGAGAGAGCACTTACAGTAACAAATGGCTCATAGAGTTCGGGAGTGCTGCTGCACTTTATTGGTTTCCTCTTTGACACGTCCTCCTACACTGCCTACGCTTTCGAGGGAGAGCCCCACCACAGATCACACACACACTCACACACACACACACACACACCACAAACACACAGACCTACACACCTCCACAAAGGTGTGTGAGTGCGTCTGCGTGTGTGTGTGTGTGTGCTGACGGTTTGTGGGTCAAATCGCCAGCGTGACTCGTCCCATTCTGCGCTCCCTGCTATCTCTCACTGATTTCTTGGGTCCGAACCCGAGTACAGTATGTAAGAGACCTTAGATATACTGAAACCGGCCTTGCTGTAAATGACAAAAGACGTGTGTGTGTGAGTGTGTGAGTGTGTGTGTGTGTGTGTGTGTGTGTGTGTGTGAGTGACTCACCCAGATTACTATCATTGCGTACTCATGAATTGCTGCATGTTCCATTAAGAGCAGCTGAACACAGTCGTTCTGTGAATTGCAGAACCCTGAGTTCCTATTTCGACAGAGACAGAGACAGAGACAGAGACAGAGGACGATTCCGAGACAGGAGGAAAGATGCTGAGACCTTTGATTTTTTTTTTTTTGTTTTGTTTAAATTTTACCAGAAATGTGAGCATGTACAAGAAATATTTCATACATCATTTCTAGAAGCATAGCTACTTATTTTCGTAGTACTGCCATGTACTGTAAGAAGATCAAAGCAGAACAGTTACGTAGATTATGATATCTGTTTCACTGACAAAAAAATAACTCACCAAGAAGGAGTTGTTGGGATTGAATGAAATTTTAGAGGATACATGTAAGTGACTACAATATTAGAGCGAAAGGAGAAGCACAAGTGTTTGTCTTAAGAACCGTCACAGGTTTTTTTTCTTAAGAAAGCTTTCGGAAAAATATTAGTGGTAAAATATTAATCACAATTATTTTACTCAGCAAGCATTCAAAAATCCGCAATTATTGGGATTGTTCACCACAATTATGTAACCGGGACGTGTCCCAAACTTCGTTTCTTCAATAAGGCTCCTACAGGATTGGACCCTTACTGCAGTGGAAAGGAATTTTCCGAAAAGTGGAAACCAAGCTACTTCAAAGTAGTGATGAAATATTTCAATAGGTGGGTGAAAGTCCATCTGTGACCTTACTACCCACGCTTCACACTGGGAGGCCGGCCTGGGGTACGGGTCCGCCCCAGGTCCTCAGGATCTGCCGTTTCCAGCTTTTTGTTTTGTCCTCAGACCCACAGGAGCTGCATCATTAAAAATCAAAAACAACACATCGAATTTTGCAAGTAAAAAAAAGTAACTCAAGTCAGATTGACTTCTATAGCACTTTTTTACAACGGACTGTGCATCGGCTCAAATCTTCTAAAATCTAAGGCCAATCCCAAATGGAGCAAGCCTAGGGCGACAGTGGCAAGGAAAATCCCTAAACGTTATAATGAAGAAACCTTATTAGGATCAAGACTCAAAAAAGAAACCCGATCTTACTGGGTAGCCTAGATGATACATGTAAGAATGGAAAGAGTTTATCTAGTCAAATAATTCTGTAGTAATAGTTCAAAAAACAGAGAAGAAGTAAATATTAGAGAAATCAAATATTGAATAAAATAACACCAAAAACATGCATATCGGCGTCATTGACTATTAAATAATATCACTCCATCCAGGTCGGGGTGGTTGAGCAGGGCCCTGTGACCGACCACCCGCTGGACCAGACTTTATCAGGTTCAGGGATTCATTGTTTTATCGTTTAAGAAGAACCCATATTACCTAAGAAAACGTGTGACATGCTTTATCACAATGAGACATCTCCAGCCGTGCTCAGACTGGATCAGCTTATCCGGAGGCGCCTGTGGTTTTTTACTCCCCTCATCAGCAATAAAAGTCTTTCGTCCCGATAATAAAATCTCGCAGGACGACAGGGTTTCTGATGGGCCGTGGTCGTGGTCGTTATGACCCCGGACTTTTGCGTGACACATAAATGAACAGAACTGATCTAGAAATCTAACAGTTTCTATGTTTTGATATTGTTTTAATTCCTATTTACTTAAATACTGCAGAGACTTAGCGGCGCTCAGAAACACTTTCTCAGATGAGGAAAGAAAAACACAGATACGACCGATCCGGACGGAACAGCTTTACTTAAATAATTTTGCTTTTTACTTTAGTCATACTAGGAGGTTGGAATATTTTAAATAAATTCTACCCAAAATAAATAAGAACCTAAAAAGAAGCATAAAATTTTGAAAAAGTTGTTTCTTGGCTGCTACCTTTCCAAAAAGCATTCCTGATCAAGGACTGACCAGGGTCAACTTCCTGATGAAACTGTAAGAGAAGCTCACGCTAAATACTTATAGAAGCTGTTTTTTCTGATTTATTGTTTTGTTTTTCAATACAGCATATACAGTGGTGCTTGAAAGTTTGTGAACCCTTTGGAATTTTCTGTATTTCTGCATAAATATGACCTAAAACATCATCAGATTTTCACACAAGCTCTAAAAGTAGATAAAGAGAACCCAGTTAAACAAATGAGACAAAAATATTATACTTGGTCATTTATTTATTGAGGAAAATGATCCAATATTACATATTAGTGAGTGTCAGAAGTATGTGAGCCTCTGCTTTCAGTATCTGGTGTGACCCCCCTAGATGGGATAAGGTTCTTATGCTGGAATGCAGTGTTTTCCTTTCTCCAAACATAACGCTTTCCTTTAAACCAAAAAGTTCTATTTTGGTCTCATCCGTCCACAAAACATTCTTCCATAGCCTTCTGGCACGTCCACGTGATCTTTAGCAAACTGCAGATGAGCAGCAGTGTTCTTTTTGGAGAGCAGTGGCTTTCTCCTTACAGCCCTGCCATGCACACCATTGTTGTTCAGTGTTCTTCTGATGGTGGACTCATGAACATTAATATTAGCCAATGTGAGAGAGGCCTTCAGATGCTTTAGAAGTTACCCTGGGGTCCTTTGTGACCTCACCAACTGTTACACACGCCTTGTTCTTGGAGTGATCTTTGTTGGGCGACCCACTCCTGGGGAGGGTAACAATGGTCTGGAATGTCCTCCATTTGTACACAATCTGTCTGACTGTGGATTGGTGGAGTCCAAACTCTTTAGAGATGGTTTTGTAACCTTTTCCAGCCTGATGAGCATCAACCATCTTTTTCTGAGCTCTACAAAAATCTCCTTTGTTCGTGCCATGATACACTTCCACAGACGTGTGTTGTGTAGACCAGACTTTGATATATCCCTGTTCTTTAAATAAAACAGGGTGCCCCCTCACACCTGATTGGCATCCCATTGATTGAAAACACCTGCCTCTAATTTCACCTTCAAAGGAACTGCTAATCCTAGAGGCTCACATACTTTTGCCACTCACTAATATGTAATATTGGATCATTTTCCTCAATAAATAAATGACCAAGTATAATATTTTTGTCTCATTTGTGTAACTGGGTTCTCTTTATCTACTTTTAGGACTTGTGTGAAAATCTGATGATGTTTTAGGTCATATTTATGCAGAAATCTAGAACATTCTAAAGGGTTCACAAACTTTTAGGGCACCACTGTACAAATGTCCTGTATCTTCTAGTTGTATTCTAACAAAGAGACTGAGAAATAATAATATATGGTCATTATGCTGTTGCTAAAACAACAAATCTACTCGTGGCCTAAGACTTTTGCACAGTACTGTAGATTTTAAATGTTTGTTTTTAATTAAATATATATTTAATATTTTTTGCAATATATTTAGGCAAATTTTTATAATCAGTGTTTTTGTTCCATATTTTAAATATATATTTAACGCCTATTTTATATTTACTGTTCTTGCTACAATTTTTTACTTCTTATTTTTGCAATTTATTTGCACACATCTTCATTTTCAGTCTTTTCAGGACATTCTCTCGTTGAGTCTCTGGTCCATCTGGCTGATCTTCCGTGTCGTTCCTAATACTGTCTACCGATGTCCTGTTGTCAGCGTTATCTCTGACGCACTTGCACGCAGTTTTCTTGTGAAAAAAACAATAAATAGACGACCGTGTTGGTCAAGGACCTGTCTCACAGATCGTTAAACGACAGATACCTGTATAAGCAGCACAGATGAGCCCTGAGCGCTGATCACTAAACCTGAAGTAGACCTGTCTTTATAATCATTCGTATCATTTTCATTTTCAGAGAAATGCTGGGTCTGGAGCGGTTAATCACATCTGCAGAAACGGCTTTAAGCTAAACACGGTGAGCTGATGACTCATCTGTTTACTGCCGACCAGTTCAGAGGAACTGAAATCCCATAGATCACTCGTAAATGACACCAGATAAGATTGTGGTCTAAAAGTAACTCTGAGTAAGGAATGTACGCTATGCTGACTATAATATCTCGGTTTTAATTGTTCCAGTGACTGGAAAGTGTTTATCTATTAGGACCTATTAAACATTAGGATTAATCATCCATTTCTATGTTTATCCGAAACCCTCCAGGATGGGTTTGGCTCTCTCTAGATATAAAACGCTGAATAAACAACGGAATCAAAAATGCTCTTGTCTTATATATATATATGTCTGAGAAATGTCGAAGTAACTGTTTATAAACTCATGAATCACAATATTTCAGTGAACACTGCCAGAAAATGCCATCTCAGCAGGACAAAACTCCCTAAACACACAGAACCATTCCAGCAGCACGGCACGAGAGAACCACTTTGTGCATTTGTTAACTGAAACATGTTACATAACCTTAGAATGAATCGATAGCATCGTGTTCTGAGACAGTAGAAAAACATTCGTGCTGTTGAAGTGTTTCATTTATCGGTTTTAAAGGTTATACATTAACATCTGCAGAATGTCAAACAGCTGTTTTCTTTATTTAAAAAATGCTAAAACGATTTAAGATTAAAGTTCTATTAGACCCAAGGATCAGAAATCAGGCCAAAACACCTGTTTTAATTTATTCTGTTTCATTTACAAAACAAAATCTTTATAAAATCAAAGTAATCAAATCAAACAAAATGAAATTGAATTTTAAAATAATAATAAAACACTCTTATAATAGTCCTAAACAAGTAAAACCAAATCATAAAAGGGTCATTCTTTTAAATTAAAGCTTGAGGTAAGTCAATAGTACTGTACGTTTATATAAATTTATCATCTTTACCTATATTTAATATTTTTCCGATATTTTAGACAGATTTTTATTAAATATTTTCTACCATATTTTAGATACACATTTTATATTTACTGTTCTTGCTACAAGTTTATATTTTTGTATTTAATATTTTGCAATATATTTATTTTGCATTGACGGTTCTTGTTATAATTCTAGTGTTTTATATTCAATTATTCTACAATATATTTTAGACAGATTATTTTCTGCCATATTTTAGATATAAATTTTACAATTACTGATCTTGTTATAGTTTCAGATTATTTTAGATTTTATATTTGTCCAAGATCTTTTAGACAGATAACATTTTATATTTTTGCAATATGTTTATACAAAATTTTATATTTAATGTGTTCTGCCATGTTTTTGATATATATTTTATATTGGCTGTTTCTGCTTATATAATATTTCTGCTGTGTTTATATATATATATTTTATATGAAACATTTTCCATGTTTTAAATATTTTTACATTTATTTTTCTATATTTTTAGATTTGTGCATTCATTTCTTTTCTGATTATTTTATACACATTATTTTTAAACGTTCCCTTGTGTGCAGCATAGAGCTGTGTGTATCGTGATATTCAGCTCCAGCGATGCATCATCACACCCATCCAGACTTACATAAGAATACTGAATGTGACTTAATATAAAAGGCATTCTATTCCACCTTCGTTCAATATTGTTTCTCTTTAAAAGGGTGTAAACAGAAACTGCAAATGCTAAGGAGTTCACCTTAACAAACCCACACAGTTACAAATAACCCAAAGCAAAAATGCACTTCTAACTCAACAATGCATTCTTTAAGCCTGACACTAATCTGCTGCGCAGCGTTATGAGTCTCTGTATTCTCTACATTCTCCTGCTGAAATACGAACGTACGTAACACACACACACACACACACACACACACACACACTGCACATGCTGTGTTGTGTTGTTGTTGATTATGGACACACACTTATGACTGCCTGCATGTTGCATGTTCATTTTGGGCTTAAGTCCCTCCCTGAGCCGGACTCACCCTAGACCTTTACATTTGCGTCTCCTTTGTGGCCTTGAGAAGGCGTGGCAAGCCATTAAGCCATTCATTAATTAAGTTATATAATAATAGTAATAATAACAACAACAACGACAATAAATCATCCAATTTTATAGGAGTAGTATATTCAAAGCAATTTAAGTGAAATTTAAAGGATTCTGGTTTTAAATTTAAAGGTAGAATGAAGAATTAATAGGAGACTTTCAGGAAATTTTAAAATGAAAAGGAATCCTAATATATTTCCTAGAACTATTTTATAGTGACTTAAAGGTAAACCAAGTCTCTAACACAGCACTGATTTTAGGAGGCATTCTCTAAAACTTAATTTCATTCCAAATAAGGCTCTTTTATTAATAAGCAGGTCTTAGCTTAATTCCAGAAACAAATGACACACAATTCTAGTTTAAGCCACATTTGAACATGAATTCGGGGCACTAAGCGGAGTCCTGTATGCACAACTAGTCTGATTGAGCTGCTGGAACAAAGCTGGATAGATCAGAAATGAAACCTCAGTAAAACTGATTTAAAGAGGTTTTATTTCAATCTCTTAAATTAGAAAAAAATGAAACACTTTTACCCGATTTTAAAAAGATTACATGATTGTTGGTTTAGAAATATTTAAAAGAATTGTAAAATTCTCACTTAACATGAAACGAGAATTATTTTGCTGAATTTAAAGGGCATATTTAGAAGAATTTTAGTTTATTTTAATGATTTTATGTTTCATTGTTTGCTTGTGTGATTTATTCGTGATTTATCCAGTTGCTACTGAACTGGATAATTAATCAGCAAAGAGACTTCAATTCAAAGAAGTTTAAATGAATTTAAATGACAATTTTAAAAAAGAAAACTGAGCTGGACTAAAAATATATTTCAGAACTTTGATTAAACAACAATTAAAGAGGAATTGTATGTCGCCAAAGTATGCAGACAAATAGTTAACTTAGAATTTAAATCGTTTTTGAAATAAATGTTCAGGCGCAAATTATGATGAATTCTCATATATTTTTAATTCCTACTAGTTGTTTAATAGCACTGATTTTACAGAATTATGAATAGAAATTAAACCCTTAAGCATTACTAAAACTGAACAAACAAAATCCTTAAAATATTTATTAACTCTGATTTAGTTGCTACAAATCAGGATAAATCGGGGGTGAAAGTTAAAAATGTTAAAGGTTAAAATATGGTTGTGCTCTGAAATATATTTACATTTAGCTTCGAGCTATCAGACGATCTCATGCAAGGGAAGATGAAAACTGAGTGTAGAATTTTTTCTGAAAGAGTGTCTCCCTGAAAGAGTGGTGAGGTGAAACGCAGTTCAATGTAAATAACACACAACAAAACGCTCACTTTAAATCATTACCAGCCTCACTCATGTCAGAACGATGTTCAAAACCCGTTTATGGCAGCAGAAGCACTCTTAATTACTCCTCAAGAAAGACAGGCTGCAGCTTAGCAGTGAAGCACAAACCAGAACGCTTAATCAATAGGTTTCATCTTTGCTAAGAAAACACAGTGACTCATACAAACTCTTTTCATACAGGTAGCATTGAATTTCCAGAGCATGTGGGAGTCCTTACAGCTCCCAAAAAACACATGAAGGTAGACTCAGGGAGTGCTTTGTGTTTTTTTCTGGTTGACTTCATTTCATTTGTTAATAAACATCCATTCCAGCACTTCAGGCCTGGAACACATTCCAAAATAAGTTGGGACGGAGGAAATTTAGGGCTAGTAATGAGGTAAAAAATGATGTGATGAAACTTTGAGGAGTAAAGATGGGCGGAGAATCTCCAGTTTATCAACAAATGTGCAAGAAAATGACTTAAGTCTCAAAAAACAATGTTCCTCCATATTTCTGCCTCTACAGTGAATGTCACAGTGGTTACACGATTCAAGGAACCTGGAGGAATTTCCTACAAAGCCTAAACTGAAGAGGGGTGATCTCCGCTCCCTCAGACAGCACTCCATCAAGAACCGTCATTCATCAGTAGAACCACATGGACAAGGGATTCCTTTATCAAACCTTTATCAAGCTCTACAATACAGAGCTACATTCACAGATACCACTTAAAACGTTACGGTGCTAAAAAGAAGCCTTATGTTATAACCATGTCCAGAAGGGGCGTCGGCTTCTCTGGGCTCGGAGGCATCTGGGATGGACCATCATACAGTGGGAACGGGGATTGTGCTCAGACCCATCAGTATCACAGATCTGTTTTGGAAGACAAAAAGTCCAAAAGCCAGGCTCTGGCATGGTATGGGGTCGGGTCAGGGCCCTTGGTAAAGGTCATTTCCTCTTCTGTGATGCAGCATTAATGCAGAAAAGTACCCTGAGATTTTAGAGCAACATAAGCTGCCTTCAAGCCGACATCTTTATCAGGGACGTCCAGCATTTATCAACAAGACAAATCAGAAACAAAACCACATGCTGCACACATTACAAAGGCACAGCTGTAGAAGAAGAGGAGAGAGAGAATGTGTGGAGAATTTAGAAATGACAAATGTGACAACGACCCCGTACTGTTACACACCTTAAGAGGAAGAATGGAGCAAAGCAGCATCTGAAGGACCAGATCACCTGCTGTCCTGTTTGGAGTGTTGGTAGAAGGAACGGCGACATTACCAAGTGATAAATGCTTTACAGTAGCAACTTTTGGTTTTGGGACACACCCCAACATGCAGGCAAAAGTATTGGGACACACCCTGCACATGGCCAAAAGTACCGGGACACACCCCACATGAGGCCAAAAGTATTAGGACTCAAACTCGCACGTGGAAAAAGTGTTGTAGTTCCTTCAGGATCTAGGTAACAAATGAAATCTGCAATGAAATAAAAGTTAATGTAAGGAACAATGCTGGGTTTCGTTTTTTTTTATTTACATTTTTCATACCGTCCCAACTTTTTCTGTTTTGGGGTTGTAGACCATTTTAGCGCTTAAATTCAATTCACCGTTAAGCACTAAAATATGAAAAAGCCAACAATTTAACCAGCAAGTTGGCTTGGGGCGATTTCTATTGAGTTATAAATTAAGGAGAACATATGTTAATTGGGAACAAATTATTCAGCACTAGCATGGTGTGTGTGTGTGTGTGTGTGTGTGTGTGTGTGTGTGTGTGTGTGTGGTAGGTTGTTGCTATCGTGTCGGGCATCTTGTGAATGATAAGGAATTGAAAGCAAAAATGAATTCTGCAGCAAATGTGTCTTGTCAACACAAACCTTCAGCAAGATCTCCACACACACACACACACACACACACACACACACACACACACACACACACACACACACACACACGCACGCACGCTTTCCCTTTTCTTTCTCAACAGAAATGAAAGAGATTCCAATCTGTCACTGTTCCTTTGTCTCCTTACCGCAGAACCAGAATGTCTTACATAAGTTTTATTTATATAACTTTATATAACTGTTTATTTTGTTTATAAATAAAATGTAATATTATTTAATGTCAATATTGCTCACTTAATAAAAGATCTCCCCCGAGGAATTCAGAAGTCAGAACGCTCTTTCTGAGAATTATAATCTCCATCCTAACTCTTCTTCTCAGGGACTGGTTTCCGTATCCAGGCCATAAGAACCGGGGCTGTGGGCCTAGATGCAGCGTCCCGTCTCAGAGAGAGTTCATTCAGAAATATCCTAAAGTCTGACATCGTCTCCCACCTAGAGCCGAGTCCCGGAGTTTTTAGCTCCAGACTCTGATATTATAAAGGCTGCAGATCTTACATGGCCACGGTTTACTGAACTGAAACTGCATTCCTTTAGAGATTATTATTATTATTATTATTATTATTATCATCATATCTTTATAAAACACAACCCTAAAAATAATCAATCGGTAAATAAAACAACAGCATCGTCTGTAAGATACACACAGGCTGTATGTAAAATAAAAACAAAGAGGCTTCTGAAGTCCTGTACTGGGATCTGAAGATCAAATGGACACACCTTAACATTTCATTATTTTATCTTCAGGATTACATTCTGTTATTTCAGTGGTTGATATTTTTTCTTTTTTCTTGGCAACCATCAAGAATCATCCTACCAGCCACTACACAACACCATAGCAACCACCTGTGACACCACAACAACCTCATATGAAACCATAGCAGCCACACAGCAATGACTAATAGCACCCTAGCCCCTCACATACCAAGACTGTTGCACCTTTCTGACCATGTAGCAATAGCCTAGCAACTGGAATCCACTTTAGCTGCACAACCATTCTGAATTTCTTTCAGGAAATACACTGTTCTGGTTGATGAATGAATTCTGGAGTCTACAAAGACTTTCTGCAGAATTTCCTCCAATCTAACTGAGAGGAAATTCGTCCTGCGACCCGTCAGCGACCCGAAACGCAGGACCAGCACAACACAGGACTTCAACAGGCGACAGCGGGAAGGTCTTACTTTAGCCTAATAATCTAAGGCCAAGCACCAGACCTCAACCCTGCATGCATTTCACCTACTGATGAGGAGACTGACGGGAGAAAGGCCCACAAAACAAACAACAACTAAAACAAACAAACAAATAAACCTCTAAGAAGAAGAATACAGGAGTTTGGGGCTGCCAGCTTGAGGCGGTAATCACAAGCAAGAGATATGCAGCCAAATAGTTTAATCTACCTTGAGACCATCTGCTCCTCTACTTTTGCTTCCCAGTCGTCACTGCTAGGTCTAAATATCAGGAAAGTAAAGCAGAGATTCCAGACTAAAGCATCTTTTCACCACAACAGCAGCAGAGTGACGTTTGGCAGCACGCGTAATATGCAAATAAACAATTAATCTGCGCACCGTCACGTTCAATTTACTAACGATGCAGCGTTGTCAAGCGTGCAGCTACGTTTCCACATTTCGCTGGAAGCTGAACAGGTCGGGTGAACCTTTCAGGTTCCACGGCAGTGAATTAGAAAATGTAACAAAATGCGAGCGATAAGAACTTCTAAAGAAGCCGCGACGTTAAGCCGGTTCTGTCGTCAACCGAGCATAAATAACGCAGTTCTAACTAATCGGGGGGAAATGGGGACATCAAAACAGATAACGCTTCAATACGACCAGTGTCACCGGTTTCCTTGTTTGTGATCTTCTGCGTACTCTGTTCGTGCAATCCTTCGTAAATCCTGAGACGTGTTTTGTGCACGAATAAAGTGCAAGGATGTTTTGTAAGGATGCCCTCACTAACCATAAAAGAGGACTGAAATATTCGAATCAAGTAAAACTACTACGACTCTGATGGAATTTTACTTCGGTACAAGTAAAAAGTAGCTCGTATAAAATGTACTCAGAGTAAAAGTATCTTATTCATTTTATAACAGTGGGAGGTTGGTCTGTCCTGTGTTGTGGACAAAAGATCTCAAGTGGGTGTTTTGAATTAAAACACTTTTACACATTAAAGCGCAACAACAAAGTAAAATACTAAATTAAACATGTCAACGTATAAAAATGTAGGGAGGTATAAGGCATCAATTGAAGGCAGACCATCCCATAAAACAATTTCAAACAATAAAACCACTGAAGCTCTTTAATAAAGCATAAGAAAGCTGTTGCATTTCTTGCACTTGAAGGCACATGGTCCTAAAATTTGGCGTCTCTTAAATTCCTTTGAGTTCAACTTGAACAGAATTCCGCAGAGTTTCGCTGTCAGCTGGGACTGAAACGCTGGCATCTGACTCACCCGTCTTCATATTTCCTGTGATTTTAGTGCCAGTTTCTCCTGCCCAGTTTTACTGGAATAATCTCTGAGGCTCTTTTTTTTGCATTGTTTATTTATTTATTTATTTACTCTGTAAAATGTGTGATTCAAATGTTGTGAAGTACAGTACTTAAACACAACTTAGGCCTACTCAAGTAAAAGTAAAATTACAGACTTTAAAAAGTACAAGTGCCCTAAAAAACTACTCATTACAATAACGTGAGTAATGCAATTAGTTACTTTCCACCTCTGTGAAGCACCCGTCCCATCCTACACGCTCCAGGTCCAACACAGCACGAAAAAACAGACTTAAACATATGTTCTACTGACACTGAACACAACACTGACTCTTTACTCTCTGCATCTTATTTATCTATAAGTCATTTGTTGTTAAAGCACTCAGAAACTGTTTTTCAAGACCAGCCGAGTCTGAGGAGTCTGTCTGAGGTAACGCTAACTATAAACTGAACTTTTTTCTATCGTTATTGAATACGAACAATCCATTCAAACAGAATAAACCAGTCCTTTCTCTACATGCTAAATAAAATCTGCAATCTGCAATTTTCTTTTCTCTAACAGAGAAAACAGTTCCTGCTCTACTTGTTCAGTATCCAATCAATCAACACGTTTTATTTGGAATAGTTTGATGACAAGATCGTACGTGTGCATGTTCACCTTTTCGCTCACTTTAGTTACTTAGTTATTATAGTTTAGGATTTAGGATTGTTGTTGTTTGAGGGCCCTTCACCTTTTTTCACATTTTCTTACGTTGAGGCCTTGTGCTAACATAAAAAAAAAAAAACGTTTCCCCCATCATTCTGCACTCATTATCCCATAATGACAAAGTGAAAACAGAATTTTAGAAATGTGTGCAAAAAACGTATTAAAAAGGAAAAGGAAAATTTCACATGGACACAAGTATTCATAAGCCACTTGAAATGTAGCTCTGGGTTCCTCCCGACTCTCTCGATCATCTTTGAGATGTTTCTACACCTTGTTTCTATCCACCTGAGCTGGATTGGACACGATTTATAAAGACACACACCTGTCTAAATAAGGTCTCACAGCCAACGATGGATATCAGAGCAAAGAACTAACCATGAGGAGGACAGCACGGCCTGTAGAGCTCATCATCAGTACAGTTTTACCGCTACATTAGGTTGCTCGGTGTGATTTGGCGACACCTTCTGACCACTAATTCAAACTTCACTCAGTTTATCTTCGCATTAAAACCAGAAACTCGAAAAATACAGTATTTAATCAGCGCATTCATTAATGTCTGTTTTATATATAATATGTGTATTCCATGATGTATTCTACATTCAGATTAATCACAACAGTTCCTGAGTATGGATACCGGGATATACTCCAGATTAAAAGACACGCTTTGCTTTAGTTTGAAATCCGTCTGTACAATACTGTATTTGAAACTTTTCTGGGGTAATATATTTGGATTTGGCGCCATCTGCTGACCAGACCTTTTTCAGCTATGTGTGTATAATATAATATCGTGTACAAATACAAATGATAGCAGCTAATGTCATTCATTATACATGACGAATACACATTACATATCAAAGACACTTACAATACACAGATATAGGACAGAACCGACATGCCTGACTCCTCATACCAAGAGAGGAATAACTCAGGCTGCTTTGTTTGTTATTTATCGTAGCGTTTCTCTAAGCGAACAATGTGATACGAAAGTGCGTGCAGTATAACGAAGAAAAGTTCGCTGGTGGAGCCGATTTTCTCTGAACTAACAGAAATAACATGAACTGTGGTTGATATATGGCTTATTGTACTTACAAGGCAGAGTGAATAAACTTCGGCATTTATAACTTTAGGATGTAAAGAAACACGACACGACTCTCTCAGCGCCCTCTCTTAAAGAGCAGTACCGTAATTATCAGAATAAGCAGCCTGTGTGTATCCAACACATACAGCATATACAGTGGTGCTTGAAAGTTTGTGAACCCTTTAGAATTTTCTGTATTACTGCAAAAATATGACCAAAAACTTCATCAGATTTTCACCATATATATATATATATATATATATATATATATATGGATTTGGCGCCATAAAATATACCATATGGCGACATATATATGTATAGCCTATATATATATATATATATATATATATATATATATATATATATATATACACACATATATGTGTGTGTGTGTGTGTGTGTGTGTGTGTGTGTGTGTGTGTGTGTGTGTGTGTGTGTATAGGAAAGAAGGAAAGAAAGAAAGACGGAAAGCAAGAAAGCAAAAAAAGAAAGAAAGAAAAACAGACAAAGAAATAATGAATGAAATAAAGATAGAAAAACAGACAGAAAACAGACAGACAGAAAGAAAGATAAAGAAAGAAAGAAAGTACGGCCTATGTATGTTTGTGTATTATTATTATTATTATTATTATTATTATTATTATTATTATTGTTATATTGTTAGTATTAAGCTGGTATTATTTGGTTATAGACTCACTATTTATTGTTCATACACCAAAACGTTAAATATTTAATGTAAAACATATAAAACTATAAATTACAAACAAAAACAGAGAAACACGTCACAAAGAAAAGGCTGTTAAATACAACTGAGGGTGGGTAAGGGATGAATCCCTCCAATCTGGCAACCCAACTTTCTCTCGCTCAGCTGTTTACCTGAGTGTGGGCGTGGGCGTGTTGGCGTGGCTCCACCTCAGGTCTGACTGAGACACACCTGTGGAGCATCAGATGGTCTCTGCTCTCTGTTGATGGTACTCGTGCAGGTGTGAGGATCATCTGATGCTCCCTCATGGCTAAACGAAGTGTCTCCCAGAAGAAATCCCTCAGGCGCCTGTTCTTCTCCAAAAGCACGGCGGATCTGCAGGAGAGCGGCGCGGCGGAGGAACATCGAACCCTGAGCCTCTTCAAACGGTCAGAGAAGAAGCGCAAAGACAAAAGGTAGGAGCAGAGGGGCTGCCAAAAAAACCCACTCCTTTTTAATCGATTATTGATTAGTGCACTCTGTCTTATCGAAATAAAACACTGATAACGCTGAACTCAGAGAAAGTTTACAATCATATATTATACAACTTTAACCAATTATTAATAACCAATAATCAATTATCAATGATCAATACTCAACTGTCAGTAACCACTTGTTAATGACCAATACTTAATAACTACTTAAGTCCTGAGATCTGACATAAACACTGGTGGATCTTATTTAATGGAGTTGTACACAGGACTGTGAAATGGCATGTGAAACATGTGGAACATTTACAGATGGAACTGAAGTGTTTGTAAAAGAGAGTAAGAAAGAAAGAAAGAACGACAGAAAGTACAGAAAAGAGAAAGAAAGAAAGAAAGACAGTAAGCTTAAATGACTTCATAATGTCGCATTAAAATTTGCAGAAATAAGTCTTGACTTGAAGAAAGAAAGAAATACAGAAATAAAAAAGAAAGAAAGAGAGAGTAAGTAAGAACATTAAATAAATAAAGGAAAAAAGACAGAAAGAAAAAGAGTCAGAGAAAGAAAGGAAGGAAGGAAGGAGAGTCAGAATAAAAAATAGAAAGAAAGAGAGTCAGAGTGGGAAAAAGCAAAAGAATGACAGAAAGAAAGAAAGAGATGTTGCAGAAACAGAACAGCAGAAACCAGTAGATCTTATATAAAGTAACATAGACGTTTCTATAAGACTGTGAAGTGGCGAGGATCTGCAGGATGCCTGGATTACTACTTATGTGACAATGAGAGTAAACGGGCATAATGTGGGCTCTTTACAGATGGCACTGAAGAATCTGTACGATTTTTAAGATTAAATGACTTTATAACATTGCATTAAAATGTACAGGAATGACTCGTTTGATTTGTTGGCATGCCCGGTCATACCCACCCCGGCGTTAGGTTCATGAAAATGAAAACAAAAGTAGGTGAAAGTATGAGTGCAGTGAGAGGCAGTGAAATGAATCTCCAAAGGAATTTAAGAAACAGGTTTATAAACAGAACAGTGTAACATCACTTTTTTTTCTTTTATTATTTATGGCTTTTCGTGGTCAGGGCTGCGGAGCTCCGCAGTAATGCCCGCTTGGTGTTGGGCAGATGGTGCCCCTGAACTGCCTCTCCACCCTTAGGCTGTATTGCCTGCATATGATGCCTCCGAGTTTCAGACCCCGAGTGCTTTATTTAAACTTTGTGAAAGACAGTCTGAGCAGCTCACTGTTTTTGAACCTGGGACTTTCAACATAACTTCAAAGACCTGCTTCTGACCTGAGGGGCATTCCAAATGGACTTCAGCCCCATGCCAAATGTTAAGAGCCTTATCCAGGATTTTACTGTAAGATGCCAAAAGTCTCAGGACATGTCCAAGCAGCTGAATGGGATCTACAGATAAAGATCATCAATAAGTATGAAGGGAAGGGAAGGAAGAAAGAAACAAAGAAATAAAAAAGACAGACAGAAAGAAAGAAAGAAAGAAAGAAGAAGAAGAAGACAAAGAAAGGAAGGAAGGAAGAAATAAAGGAAGAAACAAAGAAATAAACAATGAAAAGGAAAAAAAGACAAACAGAAAGATGTGGATGAAATAACAAAAATGATAAGAACCAGAAAGGAATGAATAAAGAAGTAGTAAATGAGGAATATGTAAACATAAGGAAAAAGAAAAAAACACAGAAAGTTTTGGATAGGTGTTGAAGTCACTCCAGACTTTTTGTACGATACTTTCTGTGGCTGTAATCGTTAACCGCTTCTGTTTTTTTAAGAACATCTCTCTTGTTCGGTTATCCCCAAATGCAGCAGCACCTCACCCAAAATTCAAAGGAATGCTCAGGAGCTACTGAACGCTCCGGCCATGCTGTTCTGACCTCGTTCCGTGAAAGAATGTTAGGCATCTGAACATGCCTTTGAGCAGCACCCCAGGGTCGTGACGGCCCCGGTCCGAGGTTCTCTGCAGGGTCCGGGGTTCTGAATCGACTCTCCTTTCTGCTGAATCATACGCAGTCTGTTCCACATGCTCGAATAACACGGCTCAACTCAAGATGGAAAGTGTAGATGGATGTAGCCTACATGATGCTGCTTAAATGCTACGTTCATAAAGTCCTTACTATGTGGGCGGAGTTATGTAGATGAGGGGTGGGGTTATTCTAATGAGCCAGTTTGTGACGTATGAAATAGAGCCAAATGTTTTGTTTAATCCTATGTTTTTACTGCACAAGGGCTTAAAACCAAATTTTACATCATGTGACCTTTAAATACCTGTAAATCTTTGAGAATGTGACTTTAAAAGAAAGAAAGAAAGAAAGAAAAAAAGAAATTGTGAATGAAATAAGAAAGTTGATAAGAACCAGAAAGGAGTGAATAAAAAAGTAGTAAATGACAAAATTGGGCAAAAATAAGAAAAAAGAAAGAAGGAAAGAAGGAAGAAAGAAAGATGCACCAAGCTGCCAAGCTGAGGCTGTTTGGCTCTTGATCAAGGCCTTTAACAAACAGTTGCTTGGATTTTATGCTGTCTAAGTTGTAAGTCGCTCTGGATAAGTGCGTTTATTAAATGACTAAATAGACGTGACTAATTCAGGTTGTTTTAGCCTGAATGAAATAAGCAGCAAGAAGCTGTACAGGTAAGATGGAAAGAAAGAAAAAGAATGAAAGAACCACTGAAAGTAAACACAGAAAGAAAAATTTCAGGTGAAAGTTTTGGATCGGTGTTGAAATCACTTTTTGTTTTTAGACCTAGACAGAACACAAAGAAATGGCCAGTTTGCCTGATTTTACAGTTTGAGTTGGTAGGTTCTCCAGATACTCCAGTATACGTGCACAAGCACTAAAAAGTGAATTTTACATCATGTGTCCTCTGTAAATCTTTCAGAACGTGAGATCAGGAGACGTCCTGCTGGTTTATAATAGAGCAGTGTGAAGGCTGAAGGCTCTTCTGCAGTCTGAACGCTGAATGTATCCTCTGATATCCGCATTAGTGTTTACACAGGGCTTAAGGCGCGTGCTTTATTTACTCAGCCCTCCCTTATGTAAACTGACAGTCTGACAGAGTGATCAGAATGTTTTACATGTTTATGAGCTGAATGCAGCTTTTGTTGAAGGCGTCATTCATCTGCTGTTCAGCCTCTGATTGGCAGCATGCACTTCAGTAAGATCGCCTGTTATGCGGCAGAACCAGTAAGAGCGGAACACGGAACCAGCCAGGAGGTTTCGGCTTTTGGAAAAGTATTCATGATTGTGTGGGGCTATTTGATTGAATGAATGAAGTACAGAGCAAAGGCAGAAAGACTGAAAGAAAGAAAGACAGACAGAAGGAAGGAAGGAAGAAAAGATAAAGACAAAGAAAGAAAAGAAAAAACAATTGAAATAGAGAAAGTAAGAAAGTACGACATAAAGAACGTAGGATAGATAGAGACGGAAAGAAACTAAGCTCCATACTGGAGTCCTGGAAGAAACACTTTGAGAAGAACATACCAAACTCCTCTCAGAGGGTAACCAGAGCACGGCTCAAACAAGGGTCCAGCAAATCACCTGTGCTTTTATTCTCATTTGGTAATCCCTCAGGGGGTGTCCAGAGACCAGCTCAGATCACAATGTGAGTTTGGTATGTTCTCCACCAATGGGGACACCTAGAATTAAACACAAGGTAACAAAAATATAGAAGTGTCGCAATTCATTTGAAACAAGCTTGTTTAAGAATTAAACTCCTGTCAGCGTGGTGTGTTGGTGCACAGCTGGTTACTGTCTGGGTGAATTTGGTATGTTCTCCCTGCCCAAACTCCCAAAAACAGGGCAGTGCGATAAAGGTGAATAAGTGATGCCAAGGGATGGACTGGCGCCTTTCTGCAGCGACCTCATGCCTGAACAAATAAGGATTATGAAAATATACTCAAACAAGGCGGCCCTGTGGTGGAGCCCGTGGCTTCCTTCAGGCCCGGCGGCTCCAGAAACCTGCAACGCCGCATGCTTATGAGATCCATCATCCAACACGGAACATAAATCACCTGAGCTGTCGCCACCGGTGAAACCCTGACTCACAACTTTAGCAGCTGAAAGGGGAAAATTTGTCGTGTCTTTACACTGGAGGAAATGCGTCTGTAAATCGAGATGAATATTCATGTGTGTAAGCAGTCTGTGTTTACACAGGGCTCCTTTTAAACTGTGGTAGCCTAGCGGTTAAGGTACTGGACTATGGACCAGAAGGTCCAGGGTTCAAAACACGTTTGTACCATTTGCTCTGATCCCAGAGAGGAAGCCCTGCATTAGCTATGGCAAGCATGAAACCTGTGTGTTGTCATGAAACCACAGGTGAGCCGACAGTATTCCCTGTTGGGCAATAGGTTTTAGTGAAGGATGAAGGAAAAAAAGGGGGACAGAAAGGAGGAAAGAAAGAAAGATGAATAAATAAATAAATGAAGAATTGAATGGATGGATGGATGGAAGAAAGAAAGAAAGAAAAGCTGAGATTGGGGGAAAAGTTTTAGGTTGGGTGACTGAAGCTGAGCAAAAACAGTAAAGACTACTTTGGAGTCCCATGCTGGTCTAGAAGTCTTGCCTTTGGCAGTAAGCCATATACTGGTTAAGACCCCCCAGCTTTGGTAAGGTGTCTCAGGCGGGGCATAAAGACCTTGAGGGACCTGTACCAGGATAAAATTGGTACTGAAGATGAGTGAATAGATTTTATTGATGATGTTCTTCTTTGCTGTATTTACAGATTGGAGTCTCAGGAGGCCTCTGCAGCAAACCAGCGTGATGCAGAAGCATGGCCAGATCCATCTGTTTATGCCACTGTGCCCAGGTCAAAGGTCAGTCATGTGTTGTTTTTTTTTGTTTGTTTGTTTGTTTTTTTGTTTCTGAACAAACAAACCATTCCAATAAAAATAAAAAGCAAAATGCTGATTTCTCCACCTGCTTTTATATTCTCCTACATGAAATTATTCTACTTCTACTTGGGTCCAAGTCCTACTATCCAGGATTTATCTAAATTAAGCCGTAAAGCCACTGAGAAACAGGCTTTAGTTTAGTCAGGGTTGCCAGATATCAAATAACTCCACTGGATGGTCGAGCAGAGTTTAAAACACAACGTTTCTTTGGAAAAATATTTAATCTTCATTTAACTCTAGTATTCTGCTGGTACTGTATTTGCTACCGATTCCTTTTGAGTCTGCTATTAAAACACTGTTATTAAAATAAACAGTTACTGAAATTATTAAAATGACAAATTAACATTTAGAGTATTAAATAAAAGTTTTACCCATGTCGTGTCTGCATTCAGGCTTGTTTTATAACTTTGCTTTTATAAAGTTTCTCACTTTTATATTTTTTATTTGCTCACAGCTTTTGCTTATTTTGGTTTTCAAGAAATGTGTATACACAGAAAAAGAAACATGACATTAAACATAAAATAAAGTCTTAAATTTTCTTTTATCGTTAGGGGTGCTGGGACTCAATTTAGGGTGCTTAAACACCCCGAAAAAGGGGATAAACACACTCTTATGTTTTTGTAAAGCACATGTATTATCATTAAAATAATGTAAAGTAAACGCTCAAACACTGACTCAGACTTGTCAAAAAGTTATCCTACAGGTAATCCTGTTAGTTCTTGATCTGTGGGGATTTAGAAGATAGCACCATCACCACTTTTCAGTCAACATTCTTTAATAAATTAATTTCCTACACATTTATAAACGTGTACACACTTCTAGGAAGCAATCACAGATGTTTTATTTATAACTTATCCATTTAAATTTGTAATGTAGTCGCTGCAGTTTGTTTATGAATGAGATGAACTGCAGAGCAGCTGTATAGGCGAGATCGGCACAAGCCACTCTTTCTGTTGTCAGATGGTGGCGCTATACCAGAGGGCATAAGGAAAATCATCATAAGCATTAGGAGTATAGCGTTCATATGTAGAAACCTGGACCTGTTTGGCCTGTAGAGGCCGCTGTTGGTCCAGTTTAGTGTCAGTGTTTCAGGTAAGATTCAGTGTGGTCTAATACTGCATGGCGGTTGAAGTGGTGGTGTGTGTGTAGCCTTACACATACACACTTCAGCCTCCATCTATATCAAATACTTTTCATGCTCCACTTTATTAAGTACACCTGTTCAATCGCTCTTAGTGTACGGACGATGACAGGTTCCTTCCAGTTACGCATTACGGGGAGCCAGGTAAAGGCCATGTATCAGTGGGCGGGTGTGGAAGTAAACAAGTCTGTGTTTGGAGAAAACATTACAAGCTGTGAAACGTGTGCTCTGACAAAAGGCGTCCTATATTTAACCGGAGATGGTTGATCTCCAAAACCATGGACATGTAGCTACAGTAAGGTTACGGGTGAATGTGCGGCTGTCCGCATGCAGCACGCACCAAAAGTCATAAGCGAGCACCTTGAACCTGAAGAATTCATGCAGGAATGCTTTGAATATTTCCATTCGCTACCATCCACCCACTCGCAACTTTCACCCACTTTGCATGTGCTTCTGTTTGTGAAGTATGAAGCCCGATTCTGGTTGGATGAGTTCGAGTTAAGTGACAGGTGGATTTTATTATAATGACAGAAACCTTCCACCCTGCTCAGGAATCCACCAGCAGCTGCTTGTTCCTCATAGTTGCACAAAAGCACAAAATATCTGCAAAGCAACCACCGTGAAATTTACCTGATCAGGTGCGGGTGGATTCCTCGATTAAGAAATGGCTTTACCTCCTTCTGGTGGACGGATCTGCAAAAATGTTATATTAAAGTCAAATGCATAACAAAAGCAAAAAAAAAACAAGCTGTAGACGCAGGAGTTCGTAGATCCTTCGTAGATCCTTTTGACAGATCTCCTTTCTCCCAGTCATATTGCCAATACGTTTTGATTTTCTTGATGAAGCAATATTATTTAGGGTTAAAATATACCTGCACTGTAACTATGCTGCAGCTTTAATAATGTGACGGGGCCCATTTAGGGGGGGTTCCCTGAGAAGTTCCTTTGCTTGTCCAGCACAGGTTGTAAAGCATGACTTTTTAGTTAAGTATGTGCATTTATTAAGTGTAATAAACCTCACAGGACCATGCAATAATGCGCTGGCATGGCCACTATTTATGAAACTATTACTTATATTACCTATGTTATAAAAGTACTTCATGTTCCCTGAAGAAACTTCTGATGTGGAGGAGAAATGTTTGTTTTTATTTTCTCAGCGGGACATAAACACAGGAATCATTATGAGTCTTTACTGAGAGTCTCCAAGACTCAAACGGAGACCTGTGTGAGATTACCGGTGTCCTCTTGCTTGAGACTCGCATCTCATTTGTCTTTCCATGTGATCTCGCTGTTTTCTATGAGAAGTATGGAGGTTTTCTTTTCCTATCTTGCAAGCTAGCATGGAAAGGTAGATGACGTGGCTCTAAAACGTAATGCAGGGTTTCATAAACAAGGAACCATTTGCAGTTGTGAGGTGGCTTTACAGGTCGGTTGACAGACTGTAAAGAAAATGCAAAGACATGCATAGACCTCTACAGACGCAAGATATAGTCGAGCATAGACTCTGACATGTGCATAGCTGTTTATCTACTTAAGGCTTGTGATTACCAGAAGGTCCAGGGTTCAAGTCCCAGCACTGCCAAGCTGAGGCTGTTTGGCTCTTGATCAAGGCCTTTAACAAACAGTTGCTTGGATTTTATGCTGTCTAAATTGTAAGTCACTCTGGATAAGTGCGTTTATTAAATGACTAAATAGACGGGACTAATTCAGGTTGTTTTAGCCTGAATTAAATAAGCAGCAAGAAGCTGCACAGGTAAGCGCCTATAAGGTGAGCGCTGGGACTCTTCTTACTAGACAGGCCGTGATCTTTCTGGATTTACCGACTTAAAGGTTTAAAGGGTTTAAAATAATCCTGCATTACCTGTTCTGAAATGAGTGTTTCTGTAGCATGACTCATTCCCTCTTGGTTGTGTGCAGCCAGTGATGTGTGTTTATTTATGTTTATAGTTTGGATTTACAGGTGTGCTTGTAACTGCACACCAGTACTTACAGGTACCTAGATTTTGATGTACGATAAAAAGTCATTTATTGTTTCACTCCTCTAAGGCTTTCTTTCACCCTCTTCACCATCTTTCTTTTCTTTTCTCCAGAAGGGGCTTTCCAGTCAATCGGAGACCGACCTCCGTAAACCCAAGCGCTTCCCGTCGTTCTCTCTGGGGTGGCTGAAAAAAAAGAAGAACAAAGATCTCTCTCAGAGCATCCCGAATATCAGCATGGAACAAGACGTCAAAGGTCAAGACAGCAAACTGGACAATGAGGTTATTGTAGAGCGTTCTGAGGTAGCCACACCTCAACCTGTACCTGCAGAAGATCCCCCCATCAATGCTGACCAAATTCTGCACCAGGGCTATGAAAGTGGAGGGCTGAAAGGTGAACCAGATACAGCAAGTTTTATTCCGGCTAACGCAGACATCAAATCCATCTCATACATCGACGAGTCCGACCACGATGCTTACCAGACGCCTCCAGAAAGTCCTGGTTTGGGTTCTGATGTGTTCTTTGTTCCACCTGATGGTACTGATAGTACTGATGGTGCTGATGGTACTTATCAGTCTCCCTCCAACCTCCCTGCTGAAATAGTTACCCCTAACCTTGGCACTGCAGATGCACTTGATGCCAACTTGGAGAATCCAATCACTATACCAGCTTCTAAAGCAGTTCTAGAGTCCCTTGAAAGCTATGACCTGTTTTTGAGATCAGTAGACCCTTTACCTTTAGAAGAACGCTCCACGCTGAAGCATGAAGACGACACTTCCACAACGGCGAAAGCAATTTCAGACAGGATGGCCGAGGAGTCTTACGAAGGCTCAAACGAGGTCTGCTCAGCAGCTCAGCCTCGGTGTTCCCTCTCCAACCTGGACCCTGGCAAAAATGAAGACTGGGCTTTCATCGCTTCAGGTAACGTTTCCGTTGATCCTTTGTCCTCTCCTGTTCTTTCGGAGCTCAGCCCAACCACAGAACTGTCTAGCTTCTCTGGAAACTGGCCTAAAAATAATGAAACTTCCTCCAATATCCCTGCTATAATAGCTACGGAAATCCCTAACCTTGGCACCACAGGAGATGCTAACTTGGAAAGTCCAATCACTATATCAGCTTCTGAAGTGGTTCCAGAGATTCTTGAAAGCACTAACCAGATTTTGAGATCAGTAGACCCTTTTACTTTAGAAGAACGCTCCACACTGAAGCATGAAGACGACACTTCCACAACCCCAGAGAGGACCATCATGCCGGATGCCATTTCAGACATGGCTGAGGAATCTTACGAAGACTCAAACGAGGTCTGCTCAGCAGCTCAGCCTCGGTATTCCCTCTCCAACCTAGACCTGAGTCATTCCGAACATACTGGAAATATCTCAGACGTGCCTTTCAGCGACAACGACTACCTAAAAGTGAATCTACATTCCATCTCTAAACCTGATGCTGAATCTTTCTCTGGCAAAAACGAAGATGCAGGACCTGATGTTTCCGTTGACCCTTTGTCCTCTCCTGTTCTTCCAGACCTCAGCCCAATCACAGAACTGCCTGGCCTCTCTGGTAACTGGCATAAAAATGCTGAAACAGTTACAGAAACCCCTAACCTTGGCAATGCAAGTGCGCTTGATGCCAACTTGGAAAGTCTAATCACTATGCCAGCTTCTTCTGAAGCAGTTCCAGAGTTTCTTGGAAGCTCTGAATTGTTTTTGGCTTCAACGCTGAAGCATGAAGATGACGCTTCCACAATGCCGAAGGCCATTTCAGACATGATTGAGGAATCTTGCAAGGGCTCAAATGATGTCTGCTCAACAGCTCAGCCTTGGTATTCCCTCTCCAAACTGGACCCGAGTCATTCTGAACAGATTCAGATGGATTTAGACAGATCTGATGTGCCTTTCACTGGCAACAATCTTCATTCCATCTCTAAATCTGATGCTGAATCTTTCCCTGGCAAAAATGAAGATGCAGGTCCTGACTGGGCTTCAGGTGACGTTTCCGTTGATCCTTTGTCCTCTCCTGTTCTTCCAGACCTCAGACCAAAGACAGAACTGTCTGACTTCTCTGTTAACTGGCATAAAAATGATGAAACTTACTCTAACATCCCTGCAAAAATAATTACTGAAACCCCTAACCTTGGCAATGCAGGTGATGCCAACTTGGAGGGTCCAATCACTATACCAGCTTCTTTTGAAGCGGTTCCAGAGTTTCCTGAAAGCACTGACCTTGTTTTGAGTTCAGTAGACCCTTTTACTTTAGAAGAACACTCCACGCTGAAGCATGAAGACAACGCTTCCACAACGCTGGATGCCGTTTCAGACATGGCTGAGGAATCTTATGAAGACTCAAACGAGGTCTGCTCAACAGCTCAGCCTTGGTATTCCCTCTCCAAACTGGACCCGAGTCATTTTGAACAAGTTCAGATAGACCACCACTCTGGACATATCTCAGACGTGCCTTTCAGCGACTACCTAAAAGTGGATCTTCATTCTGTCTCCAAAGCTGATGCTGAATCCTTCCCTTGCAGAAATGAAGATGCAGGTCCTGACTGGTCTTCAGGCGATGTTTCCGATGATCCAACAACAGAACTGTCTGGCCTCTCTGGTAACTGGCATAAAAATGATAAAACTTACTCCAACATGCCTGCTAAAATAGTTATGGAAACCACTATCCTTGGCAATGAAGTTACTCTTGGTGCCGATTTGGAGAGTCCGATCACTCTACCAGCTTCTTCTGAAGCAGCTCCAGAGATTCCTGAAATCAGTGCCCCAATATTAAGATCAGTAGACCCTTTACCTTTAGAGAAACTCTCCAGGCTGCCTGATGTTACAGAGACCATTGGTAATTTTGAAGACCACACCACTCCAGTCTCCATCTCTAGTGAAGGAAGTCTGAAACTTCCCTCAACCCAAACTGAATTCTACTCCAGCAGCTTCATGACCTCGGACCAGTCAGTCTTGGGAATATTTAAACATGAGTCCTCTGATATCGGTGCCACTTATGTTAGCGATAATTTGGATCCAAATCCATTTGGATTTGTTCGAGTAGATCATGAAAAGCCAATCATTTCCAGCCCACCATCCGACGGTTTCAGCAAATATACTCTCAAAACGTCGCCCCCTGAAACGATCTCTGCGGTGTCGGGCCTGTATAAAGACCAGAATGCAAATCTGTACGATTTGAAATCAAATAAAGTCGAAGGAAGTGGTGGATGTGCAACGTCGGAAAGCGAGTTTCATGAGTTATTTGACGCTGTGTGGGCGAAGGAGACGCTCGGAGACAGACTGAGGTTAGAACAGGAATGGAAGGCAGAGGAAAACGTCTTAGACAAATACATACACGGTGTTGAGGAACGGGTGTTTACAAATCTAGAGCAACAAAGAGATGAGCAGGGGTTCGACAAAGAACGTGAGGCCATAGGAGGCAAAGTTGTCCGGCAGCTTCCTGATCTGGCTTTGAAACCGGACGCACCAGTTAGGCAAGCATTTGTTTCGGAGGAATGTGCACCCGCCTCTCCCTGCTCTCTGCGCGGGGAAGTAACACTCGCAGGCCGAAGCCAAGAAATACACCCGCACCTTCACCTGGGGGCAGGGTCACGCCACGCCCTTCAGGATCAATCCGAGATACGAGCGCAGCACGACCCGGCCGGGGGCGGGGCCGACGACAGTGTTGTTAGGCTCCATGTGGAGGAAGCGGACGTGCATACACACGAGCCGGTGCCTAAAACCTGCAGAGACAACACAGGTGAAGAAATCAGACCGGATCCGGAAGATCGTGAATACACTCTACAGAATACACCTGAGAACCTCCACACACCTGAATCAGACACATCCATAACCTCATCAGGAAGGACATCATCTGCAGGAATTATTGTCTACGTCAGGCATTTCAACCTCGACCAGAGCAGTATAGAAACAAACCGGACGAGAGCAAGCCCAGATACCAAGTGTCTACCTGAATCAGGATCGTCACCTGACTGGTAAGAGGGCTGTTTTTATTTTGTCTAGTTTTCTGGATGTATACTTCGACTTGTGTTTAAAGCCTTTTTACAGTGGAGTATTGCCTCAAAGCAGCTTTGCAATATTCAATTATCCTTCTATTAAACCCAAAGCCCAATTGAGCAAGCCTAGGGCGACAGTGGCCAGGAAAATCCCTTAAAAGGAAGAAACCTTGTCAGGACCAAGACTCGAACAGAAACCAAACGTCCTTGAGCAGATTTATTACCTAATTAATACGTTTATAGTAAGTAGTTTAAATAAATGAAAGCTAAATCTAAAAATTAAAACCGATAACAAAAATGTGTAATCATTAACACTTTACACTTCCATTTCGTAGTTGGTACGTAGCTATAGGTCATAAATGTAGCGGCGCGGGTTTTGCTGCGAAGTTTGCCCCTTGCAAACAGGACGATTCGTTTAATATTTATTCGATTTGTTTAGCAGTATCAGTGTTTAAAGCTTAAAGGGTGACATATCACACCCTATTCCACAAGTTAACCGTAACAGCTCTTTTCGGGACTATCGGTATTGAGCTCATGTTGCTTTAAATGATAATGATGATGAGCCACTGCTTATCTCAAACTCCTCAGTTCTTCATGGCATTGTTAAATTTACATTTACATTTACAGCATTTAGCAGACGCCCTTATCCAGAGCGACTTACAGTTGGTACGGTCTTACAATCCCAGCCATTGTGGGTTAAGGGCCTTGCTCAAGGACCCAACAGTGGCAGCTTGGCAGAGGTGGGATTTGAACCCTGGACCTTCTGATCCAGAGTCCAGCACCTTATCCACTAAGCTACCACAGTCCCAGTTAAATGATATCGTAAGCTCAATAATTAGTTATATTAAGGTCATTTAAAGGTTCATATTAAATTAGTGGATGCTAATTTATCGTCACCATACGCCCTGAAGATTCTGTGTGAGGAATCGTGAGGATTTTTAAGGACGACTCAATCTGCCTCAGTTCACAGAATCGACTCTTCTGGGGACTGAATCATACACATTCAGATCTACACACCTGAATCAAAATATCGAAATTGTAGATGTTAAAATAAAGGGCCTTCACTCTGAGTGCGCCACATTTTTTTGTCTAAACACCCTGAAAACTCCCTGCCCTCTTTTGCTTTCTTTAATTTCTTCTCTTAATGTGTTGGAGATTTCGCCGTATCTTTTTCACATCGTCAACCTAAAAAACAGAAACACGAGTGAAGATGAGTGCGTTAGAATCACCATCATTCTCCAGTCTTTAAGCTGTATTCCACCAGATCTTTTCTTTACTATCCATGTGTTTAGAGTCTTGATGAGCTGTTCTGCCCAACAACCGAGCTCTGATTGGTCAGCCTGATTTTTACCATGCAGATATTAGAACAGGCTCCAATTAAACATTTTACGCATTTTACGAGTCTCTTCGGAATCCATCTTCCAAAAACGTAACACTGGCAATGTAGGGTCTGCCTCTCGTTCGATATTTCTAGATCGGTAACTCCAACATATCCAGGAGTGCTATCGCGCAGTGAATTTGCATCCGCTGTCAAACACAGAACTTGAGCATGGTCCGAAATCTGCACGGCTTTTGGAATTCGGCATGAAGTAAACAGACTTAATCTGAACGCCTTGTTGTTCTGTTTCACAGTTGGTCGGTCGGTAGGTTCTCCAGAAATGACAACATTTCTTTCTAGAACCTTACCCTTACGAACCTGCGACCTGGAGCCGTCTGGCCACACTGTGAACCTAAATATTAAAGCTTAAGGATTAAAGCCGCCCAGCTGATCTGCATAGGAGCTGTAAAACTGCAGCACTTATCTCATTGTGGGTGGAGGACGAACTTGAGCTTTTCGTCGGTGCCTCGCCCTGCAGTAACGCAGCCAGGGTTCAGGGTTTCATGTGTACGTTCCAGGGACTGACCCACGCTGGAGTGGAGTGGAACCGATAAAGGATTTGAGCTTTACGTTAAATGGAGAGCGATACAGATGCACGGTAGCTTCAGGAATTTGGTTAATCGCCCTTCAAATCTGTCAAGTTCCACACCTCATTCCAGTGTCATTTCACTGGAACCTCGGTGACCTGTCTCACAGCTGGCATTGTTTTTGTTGGCACGTGCTTGAAGGTTGAGAATCCTCTCAGGTATGTACGCTATGTCTGTCGAGCCTTATCGCGGCTCACACCTTTCACCGGGACGGCCTTCAGCTTAGAATATCGTCCATGCTACAGATCTACTCGATAGTTTGTACAAATGTTTTCGCGTGAGCTCCCGCCGGTGCGTTTCCTGACTGGTCTCGATGACAGCCCTTAATCCCCAAACAAGCAGCTTGTTTGTAATCACCCAGCACCCAGCCCGTTTGTTTGGAGTGCCTTTTCATGGGCACAAAGCACCTCTTAACCCCTAACGCACCGAGATTAGCAGTGGATCCTTCCTAATGCAGAACAACTTATCTTCTGTTAACATTATCAATTTAACCACCTGTTACTTGCTGAATGACTGCAGCTAAAGCATGAACCGAGGCATGACCCCGGGTCACGCCGCTCTGCCCCTGAAAGGTACCAGCTTACGCTTTACTATGGCAACGATATGTCGCGTGTACCAAGAACCTATTTTGCAAGCTTGCAATCTGACTGATTTTAAGCATTCGTGACATCTTCGGTCAGTGCTGACGCTCCTTAAGCGCTCCGGCTGAAGTGCGATTTGATCCCTGACAGGTTCCTCGGGGCGCTGTTAAATTATTAATACAGGGATTAATACGTGATCTAATTTTAAACCTTATTTGCTAAGCTTTCATGCCTTTGTAAGAAAGAGTACAGCGTTTAACGCTGCAGCCCGGTTGGGTTCTAGTGGCTTTGTAACGGTTGGAATATTCTTTTCATGCTTGAAACTGTGCACAAAAAGTACTTTCTCAACTAATACAATCCCACCTACAGTAGTGCCTCTTTGGTTCTTGTCGTTCATTCGTTCCAGAAGGCTCATCGAGAACCGAAAGCAAATTATTTCCAATAAGGAATAATGTAAATTGAATGAATCGGTTCCAGGCCCCCAGAAAATCCCCCCTGTATAGCGTTATCAGTGCATCTCATAATCAGCACATTTATTACAAGGCGTGTGAGAGGGCTGTGTGTCTGCACCAGTGATAGACCAATTAATCGGCATTAATCAGCCGATTCCTGCCGATATTCCGATACACAAAGATAGTGGAGAAAATGCTGAGAAGCTTTGTTTTCTCTTAATGGGGATTGGGATTAAAAACCAAAAGACACATTTTGCTTTCTGGTAATAACTGTTCTTGTTAAGAGCATTAAAACTTTTTTTAATTTATAAAAAAGACAAACAGAGACAGTGCGTTTATAGTCTAAATACGTTAACGTTCAGCGATTTTGTCATTTATTATCATTTGTTTTATCAGTCACCCTCATCTCTAAATATCTGAGTCTCCATGACCTGTAGTAACCCTGACTGTATAATGCTGGGGTGGAAAAGTGCAGAACGGTTCCACACTCGGAATTTGGAACGGAATAGTCTAGAATATATTTCAGATCCATAACCTCTAACCTCACAGCAGCGTTTCTCAAGAGGTTTTATTGTGGTTCATTTCCGATCCACACCCTGATAAGACTCGGCTGTACGGCTGTTACGTAGCGCCAGTCCTCGGCCTTCAGACTTCCTGAAATGCAGCATTTTTCATTATTCAACTTCATCTCGCCCCACAAGGAGACACACCTTTGGCCAAATGGCATGCTGGTTTTCTAAAAGAAAAGAAGTTCCACAACATAGGAAACTTACATATGACACATCTCTGGAATTTAATGAACCTTCCAGAGTCGTGAATAATGAAGTTTTAATGCCACACAACAATAGAAATGAATTCAACTACGATCATATAACAGAGGCGATTCTAGATTCTAATTCTGGACCGTCCTTGTGAAGGAGGAACATCTGATTTTTTGGGTAGGGTCACTGACGCAACAAATCTGATAAAACTACAATTAATGATGACCCTGTAAACCACAAAGATATCAGTTTGATCATATTATTTGCAAGCTATTTCTTATATTAAAATATTATGTATAAATCTTACACTTTATATGGTTTTAACAGACAATGGTCTGCTTAAAACAAAAACACCACTGCAACTTACTATTATTGGGACTTCTGGGATTCCTAAAACGGGGTAATATACGCTTCCTCGGGGGTGTTTCCAGACTACTTGTCATACTGGGGGGGGCACAGAATTTATAGGGGCACAGCTGTACCCCCTGCTTGCCAATCAGTCTTAGGGGCACAGGTGTGCATAAAATATAAGCCTGTTAAACAATAAATGAACAATAAATAATGAAAATAATGTAACACTGACGTGGCCGTTGCTCTGCCATAGAAATATGAAAAACACAAAATCATTTTTTATTCATTCCAAATTTTGGTTGTGCTAACATGAGCTATCGTTACCTCGTCCGCAGCATGGCTGTCTTTCTTATAAATATTGGGAAAAAACGAAACAAACTCTGACTGAAAGTATTAGCCGCTCAAAAGATGCTGGGGCATTATGGGAAATGTAGTGTCTGTAGTGACTTTGCACGTCCTGGCCTGCGGCTCTGCTCATCTCTTGATTGTTATCTCACTTTAATTTCCGTCTGATATTTAGTTTTCTTTGTTTTTATGTTTATTTTTAAAGATATTAGTTGTGTAGGTATAAGTATATATTGTGAATATTATTATATTTTATATTACATGTAAATGTGACCATATTATATGAAATGTACCAATTTACTTTGGTTTTAGTTTCCAAAATTAGGGAAACTGATTAAATGAATGAATCGCCAGTCAGTCATTTCAGGTCAAAAAAGTCACAAAAAAAAAAATCCTTATAGAGTCAGTGCTAAAGATTTTAAGTTTTTAGTGAATCTTACATCTTAATGCCGAATTCTGTTGGTATTTTATATAGATTTTGGGATTTGATTTTGGTTTTGGCACTTTAAACAAGTTATGGTTATATGGCTTATATGGCAAGAACAATGTGCAACTTTCAAAATGACCTTATTTCTAAATGACCTAACATTTTTGAAACCTAACGTAAAAATCATAATTTTAGTGATTATGTTGCAGCTCTGTACAATCGATTGTTAGTAAAAACTGCTCCATAAGTTTCCCCCTCATTCTTAAGGACCATGCAGGCAACTGAGCTCAGAGATAAAGTTTAAAGCCACTATAATTATCTCTGTTTTAGAAATGTGATTTTATTACACGAATCATTTAGAGCCAGACTGGTTATACAGGTTGAACTGAGAAATCAAGCATCAAGTGGGTTTAGCTGTTAATAATAACTTCTGGTAACAATTTATTGATTCAGGCATTAATAAAAGTGAGGATTTGAGAGAGACTCATTTTAAAACTAGTTTTCTTAATCCAGATCAAGTGTGTAATAAACAATCTACAATACGGGATAATTATGTGTAGCCCTACTAGCCTATATCACTTAAATCACCATGTTGTAAGCAGGAATTTGAAATTATTATAGCAGCAAAATGATTTTTGCATCCAGCATTCAGCGCTGATGTGATTAAATAAAAAACTGTTTTAATAATAATGACTTCATGCTCTGATTCCATTTGCTGTTCGTAAACCGGTCCGGTGGCTGCATACCTTATCAACACCTGGCATCCAAACACAAACATCCAGATGGAGACAGACGGGCAGCAAACAGAAATAACAACTGAGTGTAAATAACCAAGTTTCAGAAGGTTCAGGTGAATGACAGGTTGCGATGATGTTGTTGATTTATCCAACCAACAGGGGGCGCACTTATACTTGTCCATGTGGTTCTATCAGCTATTGATGAATGACGGTTCTTGATGCAGTGCTGTCTGAGGGAGCGGAGATCACCCCCTTCAGCTTAGGCTTTTTAGGAAATTCCTCCAGATTCCTGGAATGGTTTAATGATATTATGCTCTGTAGAGGGAGGAATATATAAATCCCTTCCAGTCTCTCTTTGAGGAACATTGTTTTTAAACATTTCAATCATTTTCTTTCACATTTGTTGATAAACTAGAGATCCTCTGATCCTCTTTACTCCTCAAAGACTCAGCCTTTCCTGGATGTTGCTTTTGGACCAAATCATGATTATAATCATCTGTTGACGTCACCAGTTTGAAATCACATCATTATTTAGTTTTTCACCTCATTACTAGCCCTAAATTGCCCCCGTCCCCACTGTTTTGTGGAATGTGTTGCAGGCCTGAAATGCAGGAACGGATGTTTATTAACAAAATATGAAATATCTTGTGTTCATACTTTCGGCAATTAAATACATGTCAAAGGAAATGTAAGGAACACTGTGTGTTTTTATATGCATTTTCCATACTGTCCAGACTTTTCTGATTTGGGGTTGTACTTTATGTACATTTAGTAGCATGTGTTTTTATAGTTCTTGAGTAAAATATATAAACATCAACTTTTACTTCAGTTTCTTATCAGATTCATAGTCCTTTTACTTAAGAAAGGAACTTTACTTCTGCCACCTCTGGTTATTAGTGTATTATACCAGTATTTGGTGTAAAATGGAGAACTGGTATGCAGTAAAGACAGTATTGTTTGGATGCAACCTTCTAACTTTTATCATTTTCTAAAGACATTTTCCTCTTGTGTTCCAGGATCCCTCATGCTGCTCTCACTACATTAAACGAATTCTCTGAAGCAGAGAGTCCTGTGGAGACCCCTCTTGTATCAGATACAGATATGAGTTCTGGGCTCACCAGCACCACCTTCACTCTCAGGCCCAGAGTGTCTCAGGAGGGCCAAAATGGAAAGAAGGTGCACAAGGTGTCTCTGGTGAGCAGCAGCAGCAGCACTAACAGCCCCGAGCTTTATACAGACGAAAACAGACTGAGAACTGAACCCAACGGACACGGGCTCGACGACTGGAGGCCGTGGCACGAGGATTACCTTTCCATCAGAGAAGATTCAGGATCGTCTGAGGTAGACGGCTCAGAGTCAGGTAGCACCTACCTGTCCTCGTCCTTCTCCAGATACAAGTATGAACCGAACGATTACTCATACCTGTCCTCCTCTGCAGAGAGGGAGTGGGAATCCCCGCCCTCGTTCTCCTCATTTAGTCAGGGCAGCTCTAATGTGTGGCGCGAGAGTAGAGAAGTTCAGGAGGGCACAGAGTCCGGGGAGGGTAGGAGGAGCTGGGCGGAGCTTGCTGAACCTGTTGGAGGGAGGGAACTGGAAAGAGATGCAGTCTTTACAAATGAAGGCTTTGACTCGCGTTCTGACACAGACGAGACCGACGGCTTCCTCGCTGGCGTCTTTACTGCCACTCGAGTGGACCTGCTGCCTTCACCCACCGACTCAGACCCCGAGCCCTTAGCGGCCACATCCCCTCATGAAATAGATACCTTGCTGGACAGACTGAAAAGCATGGCACCGCCTGTCCGACACAGGTCCGTTCGCAATACCAGCAGCCTTCCTTTTTCCTCCCTGCCACCCATCGTGGAGGATGCCCCCATTCCTGCACCTGTCCCCAGCCCGACTTTTCCTAAACCCCTGGTCAGCCTTCCACCAGATCTGGGACTGAACTGGGCCGTGTCCAAAGACATGCGCTCCCCTTTGGCCATGCTGAAAGAGCAACAGGGTCTGGACAGCGCGGTGTCCTCGAGGAGCATCGCCCTGCCATCGCGGACGTCGGCCATCAGCAGCCTCGTGATGCGCAAAAGCTCGCTGCCGAACCACAGCTCGGAGGACGGAACACATCTGAACGGCATCCTCAGCTCCTCTCGCCTGGACAACAGCATTCTGTTCTCAAACTACCGTTTGAACCAGACGGAAGAGAACGGGAAGGTGCCGGGTCATCGCCCGGTGTACCGAGCAGCCTCGCTTCCAGACGTCAGCTCCACTCAGGACTTCCTCAGCTCCTTCTCCAGAGGGTCACACACCCTGACTCCTGCGTCATCCAGCTACGAGCTGTCCTACCTTACTTCCTCCGCAAACTCCCTCCCGGAGGAGGCCAAGATGTCCCGGATCAGCAGGAGCTCCTTGGTCATTCACAGCCCCCCTCCAGAGAGTCCTACCTCGAACCATGCACCCTCCATCAGCTCGGACTACAACAGCATTCCGCCGGAGTCACAACCTCCGAGCCTGCAGCGAAGACTCAGCGCTGGATCTTCCAATGCCTATAACGACGTAGGAGGACATTTTGGGACGACCTATGAGCCTGGACTAGAGAGGAACTTTGTGGTCAAGTACAGAGCCTTCCCCGATGCCTATGTAAGTACTGCTTTATTTGATTTGGGGGTTTATTTCAGGACCCAGTAGTGGATAGGTTGCATGTCGGAGTCTACATTTGTACAAACCAAAAAACCCTGTGAGCAAAATCCCAGACAGTAAAGGTTCAACAAAAAGCCGCTTTTGTGTTACCGAAGAACTTGGCGAGTGAAAGCCTGTTCAGAAATGAAACACCACAGGGAGCAGAGACCCCTATCCATTACCTGGTTCCTCGTGAAATATTCACAGTCCCTCCTTTCTCTCGAAGCAGCAAAGTGAAGAAGCTGTTAGTGCTGCTGTTTGCTTTCTAGTTTTGCAAGTCAAACGCGTGTTGACCAAGCAGAATTTGAATAGATAGCTGGTCATTGATATGACAGCTGTGATATTCTGTCACGACTAGAATGATTAACTAGTTTTAAAGGTATAACGGTCCTGAAATGAAACATACAAGCCTCTACTATTTTCGACAATTTAGCATCTTTTCTCTAGTATAAAAGTGACCTCAAGGGTACAGTGGTGGCACTTTAAGGTCGTGTTTTACACGTTAAGAGTGTGGGCAACCCCGGTGAAATTGGCTGTCTAAATGGAAACCCGTTCCATAAAGCATAATACTAAATGTTTGAGCGGAATCGTGTGTCATGATTGACAGGTCTGCTTATTCTAAGCGGCTTTGAGCTTATTTTTCTCTAGACTCAAACAAAAAGAAATATTGGTCGTTGTGAGTTGTGAGGTTTGTTTCTAAAGTGTATTCATTTCCTGCAAGTTGTTTTTCTTCAGCCTCGAATGAAAAGCAAATATACATTATTATTTTGGGATTACTCATGCTCATGTTTGTTCTAGAGACTGTTCTAACTCGGTTGATGTATTTAGAAACTTTTGTTGGATGATTTTCCTCTACTTATTCATATCTAACTGTAAATAGTGTTTAAAGTGTATGGACCTGTCCTATTGTAAGTAGTATTGCTTTGTTTACTGTCTCTAACCTGTAAAACTGATTCACATTCATTCTCTGAGTATCTCAGATTTCTTGTGAAATACTCTTTATATATATATATATATATATACCCTTTAAACCAAACACCGTCTTGATCTCGGCCTGTACAGATTGCTTATGAATCCTAATTATGTAACCATAAATATACTTTGGTTAAAAGACCAGAAAGCTATGATGAGCCTGTGGTGTGGGATGGTTATACGTGTGGTTATAGTTTAGTGGCTTTTAATGCAGAAGCTGTGTTACACAGGCTCATAAAACACTCTTATCACCTGGGTGTGAGCAGTGAGAGCAGCGAGTGCAGTATCAATAGCCTCATCATCCTCTCTATTCCGTATTCTTAAAAAGTTACAGCCTGTCTGCCACCTCTTTGTACAAAAGTGTTGGCGGATCTTAAAAATAATGCCTTTCTGAGAGGTGGCACCAGTGGATCATCTGGAAAGCCGCCTAAACCTTTAGACACCCTAAATTTCATTGTTTTAAAATGAATTGTTGTGTGTCATATTTAGGTTAGGTTTGCAAAGCTTGTGTATGATCAGAGAATCAGCAAAACTTTAAAAATAAAGCTGCATGTCTGTGAAATGCAAACTGTGTGTGTAACGTGTGTGTATCGAGTGCACCCATGACTGATTGTGGGATTTGTGTGCATAGCAGAGACAAAACACTGTCCCTGCTCAAACGATGCGTTGCTGAACTTGCGCAACGTTTGCAAAGAACACAATAGTAACGCCTACATTTTAACCGAGCAGCTCTGTGACTCAGATGCAAAAGCCAGCGGCTGCAAACTGCAGTTTCTGACAGCCTGGGTTCAAACCTGGGCTGTGTTCGCAACATGAAGGTAGACGTTGTTTATTTTACGTTGTGGCTCATCAGAGAGACAAAACCCCATCAGTTACCAGATTACAGGCAGGTGGGAGGAACCAGAACGTCCCCTGAGCCACTGTGTTCCCTGATATCACTAACAGAAGGAGTATATTGGAACCGGGTAGGGATGAACACATAGCAAATAATGAAACCAGGACTCCTGTTATCTGAATATTTGTTATAGGAACTGTTGTCCGGAACGGGTTAACAGGGTTTGACCTATTCAGAATCATTACTGGCATCTCCTCTGAAACGTTTGGCTACACATCTTGCTGATTATGAAATGAAAATCCGTTTTAGTCAGTACAGTAGCCATCCAGCACTACAGTGCCCCCGGATTGGGTCCGGCTGGCGTCTGCCACCCAGGTCGGGCACCATATGTGTCTGAAACAAGGCAGACTGTAGGGCGATTGGCAAAATGAATTACAAATCAACTAATTTCTGTGAGACGATACTCCACCACCGCGATGAGCCAGGTTTCCAGGTTTCCGTTCTGGCACTGCAAAAGCGACCCCTGGCATGGACTGACATCTTGTCCAGGGTGAACTTCCACCTATGCCCAGTAAGTTCCAAGATACTCCAAGATTCCAAACCTCAGGTGACAATGTCCAGGATGAGCAGGGTTAAAATGACCTGTCAGTCACGTCCTGGGCTCTAAGGTGGGCATAGCAGTGCCGACTGAGCGAGGGGCACTGCAACAGCAATCTCTGCAAGCAAAGCAATGGACTCACATGGCGTCACATTCTGGGCACTCTTATGCCTGCGCCCTGCGTTCTTCAGGGATAGATGCCAAGGATAAACGGGGTTAAAATTTTCTAAATACTGTGAATAAACCCGTTTAGAAGTAAAGGTAATCAGTGGCTCGGTGGCATCATCACCTGGCGCTGCAGAAGCAACATCCTGGCAATGCTTTGTCAGTTGCTTTGGATAACGCCAGACCTCTAATGTAATACGAGTGTTTGTTTGTTTTTTAATTTTGGTAGTCCGGTTTCATTTTACTTCAGTGGAACTCTCTCTCTCTCTGTGGATCCTGTTTTTGTGGAATATTTTACACTTCTCAAGAACCTCTGTTGTTTTTGAGCTCCTCAGAATTTGGCTCTGAATTTAACACAACAGGAATTAAAATGAGGGTTTTGGCCCTGTTTTCCTCTTCTGGCTCCACGTAACGAGGTTTGACAGATTTGTGCATTCAGACACACCCGAACAGTAAAGCGCGCAAACGTCAGATCACTCAGATCTACCGGAGAAACGAAACGAGAAAAAACCATTAACATCGTCTGCCAAAACATCGTGTTCCTCACCTCGCTCCTGCCCTCAGGTTCCACTGCATTCCAGCACTCGACACCCAAACTGTGTGAGAAACAAATAATAAATCTACCATCAATGCATTTTCTGTAATCTTAATACACCCCCAAAAAGTCTGTTAATTAAGCTGTGATTCAGTTTGAATCAGTGAATCATTTTGTCTTGACCTAGGTTTGCTCCTTTCTTGTTCAGCGAGTCACTGAATCAGTGAATCGTTTGATCAGGATTGTTTTGATCCTCTCTCGTTCAGTTAATCAGTGTTTACATCACTGAATCACTGAGTCATTATCAAGATTCTGAGTCAGTATTTGAATCAGTGAGCTATTTGGCAATGACCGAGATTCCCTCCATGCTCTTTTAATAAATCAGTGAATCATTTATTCAGTACAAGATTGGCTCCTCTATCATTTAGTGAAACAACGTTTAAACGAGTGAAGTATTTGGTAAAGACGCAGAATTTCTTTTCTCACATTAAGTGAATCACTGAGTCAGTTCGGCTATGAACAGCCATTGCCCCGATCTCATTCAGTGATTCAGCCATGAACAGATTCTGTTCTCTTGTTCAGTAAGTCAGTATTTGAATCAGTGAATAGTTTTGTTACGATCACCCTTCACTTGTCTTCATTCACCCCACTCAGCGTTTGAATCAGTGAATCATTTTGTCTTCATGTAGTTTTGCTCCTTTCTTGTTCAGCAGGTGACTGAATCAGTGAATCATTTGAATTTAGTCAGTAAAATCATGCCCAAGATTTACTGAGTTTCAGTGTTTGAATCAGTGAGTCATTTGGTTATAACCGAGATTCACTCCATGCTCTTATAGTGAATCAGTGAATCATTTGTTCAGTGCAAGGTTGGCTCCTCTATCATTTAGTGAGACTTAGATAGGGGATTGCCCCTATCTCATTCAGTGAGCCAGTGTTTGAATCAGTGAATCATTTTGTCTTGAGTTTTGCTCCTTTCTTGTTGAGCGAGTCACTGAATCAGTGAATCATTTGATCAGGATAGATTCAATCCTCTCTCAATCAGTGAATCACTGAGTCATTATCAAGGTTCATTCCTTGCTTGTTTGCTAAGTTAGTACTTGAGTCAGTGAGTCATTTGGTTATGACCAAGATGCACTCCATGCTCTTTTAGTGAATCAGTGAATCATTTGTTCCGTACGAGATTGGCTCGTCTGTCATGTAGTGAGGAGTTTAAACGTAAACTCTGGCAGTATAAATTTGATTCCCTGGAGGTTTGTTCTCATTCCTGATAAGTTTTCCTGAAAAACATAAATAATTTCCACTTGTCTTTGTGTCTTGTTTACACGCCATTTTGCTTTAAATTTCCCCAGAAGTGCTGCTCATGTGGAAGCACCTCATATTTATTTATATAAGGAAGAGTCACTTGGAAGCGATGAACTCATGCGTGAAGGTGGATCGTTTTGGGTTCTGCTTCAGTGGTCACGGTGTGTGTGTGTGTGTGTGTGTGTGCATGTAAGGACTAATACTAATTCAACAGGACTGGTGTCTCCTCAGGCTATTACACATTCAATCCATCTTTCTGCACTATTAAAGTTAAAGCTGCACATTTTAAGTGTGCCGAAATGTGTCATATTTCCCTTTATCCCAGCAGAGCTTGTATAACTCATTATCGTTGTATAAAACCAACATCTACAGTCTCAAGGTGTTTTCCTGGCCTCCAAATTCCCCAGACCCTAATCCGACCAAGCACCCATGGGTGAAATATGGACAAAAGTATTGGGACACCTCTTAATCTGAATTCAGGTGTTCCATTCAGTCTCGTTGCCGTCGGTGCATAAAAACCATGCAGTCTGCCTTTATAAACAATGTGGAGGTGTCCCAGTACTTTTATCTATATAGATAAACATTCAGTCTGAATAAAGATATACTAACTCCACTATGTGAGCATAACCTGACTCTGAATGCAACACAGGAACATGATCATGTTGCCGTTAAAATAATGAGCTTGGTAAGCATCGTGTTACTCAAAAGTTGAACCAAGGTGAAGCATCTAATTCTTTAAATCTGAATTGCTCCCTCTCTTTTTTTGCAGCGTACTAAAGAGAAGGAGCATGGCAAGCTCAACCCACGACCTGGAAAGGTGAGTCCAGTTCATCATGTAAGATAATTTTCTCAAACAATAGGAAATAATTGTGTACTCTCAGTAAGTACTGCGACTGGATGACTGGATAAAGCAGAAACACCGGGTGTCTTTTTGCACCTTAAACATCGGAAGACAAAAAGAACAATACAAATGTATTTCTATTAATTGTGCTGGGATGCAGCATCCACTTTATTTAACGCGTGTGTAAATGTTAACGGACCAAATCCCAAAGAATTGTTTGAAGAAAAGCCTTGTTGGAATGAGTTATCAACACTAATTTTACAACAAACGTTACTGAAGAGAAATGCTGCCCAGACCTGCTCTTGTAAAGGTGAAGCAAAAGTTGAAAATGAGAAGCGTCTATGACGGACACGATGATTATCTGGGTCCTGCAGCGCATGTTAAGCTCTGGACGGAAAATCTGAGCTGCTTTATGGCATCCTAAAACAACAAGGAAAAAAATCTTTCAATCATGTCGAAGACGTCTTGTTGGTCTGTGTTTCTTGTTTGCTTGACCTCCACACCGTCACTCGATCCTAAAAATCGTGACGTGGGTTAAACCGGTGGGAAAATGCGAGACAAAGGTTGAACCTCGCTGGAATGCAGCCTCACTTTCAGACAATGCACACTGTTGTGCTGCTGCTGCTTTTCACTCTGCCTCCGGTGGCTGAACATGGTATTGCTGTTAACCTTACTTTATGTTTATTGATAAATTAAAGCTGTTGTTTCTCTCCCATCAGCTGTTCATATATACCCGACCGGGACGGCAGGGACAGAGGATCGAGGTGCGTGGAGACGTGGTGGACGCCACCCAGTGGGAATTCCCAGAGGAACGAATCTCAATCCGAGTGGTTCGAGGAGGGTGAGGATCAGACCACATGACCGTTTTCTTTATGCTTCTTTTTGAAAAATTGAAGCCTTTCTTGGCTTATCCTCACTAAGGAGTGCTGTCATACGAACACATGGCCATTTGGTGCCAATCCCAGTGCCGTCATGGCATTGTGGGTGTGTGGAAATGGTCTTACTGTCACTTTTAAACATACTTGTAAGATCTACTGTCCATTTACAACCATCGGCGTTCACCAAGCGTCTGAGTAGTTCTTTAACGAAATGAGAAGGTACACGTTGCTCCTGCTAGGCTTAAATGTATTTACGTTTAAGATTACCTATTACGTGCACTCAAACGTCATTAATATGGGACTGTGGTGGCCTAGCGGTTAAGGTACTGGACTTTGGACCAGAAGGTCCAGGGTTCAAATCCCACCTCTGCCAAGCTGCCACAGTTGGGTCCTTGAGCAAGACCCTTAACCCACAATTGCTTGGTATTATAAGACTGTATAAGTTGTAAGTCGCTCTGGATAAGGGCGTCTGCTAAATGCTGTAAATGTAAATGTAAATGTAATATAATTTTCTCTTAAATATTCATTATAGTAATTAGTTTTAGGAAGATTAGAACCTGAATAATATGCAAATAATAAGGATAATGAAATGAATCATAATGGTGGTGTTTTAAGAACAAAACTAAAGACATTATGGGGATGTTGCCTACCCTGAAAACATCTTAATAGTGTGTGTGTGTGTGTGTGTGTGCGTGCGTGCGTGTGCGTGCGTGTGTGCGTGTGTGTGTGTGCGTGCGTGCGTGTGCGTGCGTGTGTGCGTGTGTGTGTGTGTGTGGTCTTCATTTCTAGCTGGGTGTTATACGAGAAGCCCGACTTTAAAGGAGAGAAGATTGCACTGGACGAGGGCGACGTTGAGCTCACGTATCCGTTCGGGCCTCAGGAAGACAAGCTCATGAACCCGCAGAACAGTGACCTGGAACCCGGAGAGAACAGGACCATACCGGAACCCAGGCACTTCATCATTGGGTCGCTGCGCAGAGCCGTCAGGGTACGAGAAGGAAAAACCTGAGAAGGAAAAACATGAACGATAGCAACAGCAGGAATTATGTGCTTTTATGTTAAAGTTTGTATTTCTATCAGACCTGACATGAAGTCTCCTCATTTCAGGACTACAGCGTTCCTGAGATTTGCCTCTTCCCAGAGGAGAACGCCGAGGGGAAGAAGGTGGTGTTTAGGGACACGTCCGAGGACTCCCGAATCTACGGATTCCCCATCAAATCCAATTCCATCATCGTCAATGCTGGAGTGTAAGTGAAGCTCGTAAATGTCCTGATCTGTCACTACACAGATCAGCCAATATATCAAAATATTACACCCACCTGCTCCGTATCGGTGTTTAGATCAGTGTTACGTGTTAAATTACGTCCACGTGAAGGTCCGGACCCAGACCTGAGGTCTGAGGGAGATGAGCATCACAGGGGGTGCACAAGGGTTTGTCTGCTCTGAGGTGCTCTGTGAGTTTGTTAAATAAAATATAAAAATAAATAAAGAAAAATAAAGAAAGAAAATTTTAATAACACACACTGGAAACAAAATCTGTCTATAAAAGAAAAGAAGAGGCACCAAAATGAAAAAGGGAGGGAAAGCTACAAACGGAACCCAAAGGAAGAGGAAAAAGCTATAATTTATGTTAATTATTGCCAATACAGATTTGCAATGAATCACTATTCCTTTTGTCTGTGTGTGAGCGGGCTAGGGGGGCTCCAAGGAAAAAGTTGGGAACCACTGATTTAGGAGAGGCCCTTAGTTGAACCCTGGAGGGTTAGGGTTAGGGTTACCTTAGGCTAAACCTAACCCTAACCCTAACCCTCTGGTCCACAGTCTAGCGCAGGAACGTGCCATTTAACGTCCGCATTACGTTCTGTGAAACAGATCATTGACCAAAATGAAGCGGATGTTACCCAAGTGGTTTAGATCCTTTGCTTGAAACACTTACCATAAAACGAAAAAGAAAAGGAGAGAGTAGAAACATTAGTGTGTTGCTTTCTGCCTTTCAAAACTATGATTCTCTTTTCCGTCAGCAGGTGTCGCCAGAGTTCAGCTCTATAGAATTAGATCTATATAAGACAGATTTTTTTTTTTAACTACAATTCTTAAGACCTCGGCTGTTAAAGTGAACGGACGTTGAACGTCCACCACAGAAACAGGAATAACAGAAATAGTCGACAGAAATAAAGAGCGCTTTGTTTATTCTCATGTTCTGTATTCCTTTAGGTGGCTGGTTTTTGCCGATCCGTTCTTCCAGGGTGTGCCTCGGGTGCTGGAGGTCGGGGGCTTCACAAATCCGGCTGCTTGGGGCGTCACGCACCCCTACGTCAGCTCCCTGCATCCTCTCAAGATAGTAAGTGTGTTACAGTATAGATCTTATAACACAGAGAATAGAGTATCGTTTTATTATTTTTTTATTATTATTTTTGACTCTGTATTCGTTGTGCGTCCCGACAGGGAGAGCCGACAGTCGAGAGGCCGAACGAGCCAAAAGTAAGACCCTGCTTTCACACCCATATAAACAGGACCTGGGTTTATGAGCCGTATGTGTGACCTGTGTGTCTGTTCTGTAAATCTTCAGCTGATCATCTACGAAAAGCCGTACTTCACGGGGAAAAGCCGGGAGATCTACACCAACATGAAGGACTTCATAAACAGCTCGGACCGACAGCAGAAGGTCTTCATGTATAGCGCCGCCTCCATGAAGGTCATCGGCGGCATGTGAGAGCTCAAAGGGCTTTTTATTATACTATTTAAAATCATACCAAACAGGTGTACCTAATAAAGTGGCCTGTGAGTGGATATCTATACGCACAATCATGATATCTAAGAAAGACAGAGAGACACGACACAAACAGACGAGACGCTCTAATATAAATCCTGACTCTTTCAGATGGGTCGGCTATGAGAAGGAGGGCTTCCGGGGGCACCAGTACCTGCTGGAGGAGGGCGAGTACCACGACTGGCGCTCCTGGGGCGGCTGCGACTCCGAACTGCGCTCGGTCCGAGTCATCAGGACTGTGAGTAATGGCTTACATCCGATACGCTCACGTTATAACGTTTAAATGGTATCGTACCACAGTATGAGAACGTGTCGTGTACGTTCTGTGGTGCAGGACCTGAGTCAGCCCCTGCTGGTCATGATCGAGATGACCAACGAGCATGAAGAGGTTCCTGAAGATGAAGAACGGACCCTGGAAGTGACCGAGGCCATCCCCGACCTGGAGCTGGTGGAATTCCAGCCGTGCATTCGCTCCGTGCAAGTCCTGAGTGGAGCGTAAGATACACTGATTTAGTTTGAGCTTTGTTTCTGGTGCTTGATTTTATTTTTAGGGAGGTTTCAGTGCTGTTTATTATTGATTTTATTGGTTGTTTGCAGTTCTACTCTACTATTTTACTTACAGTTCAGATTTGGTTTCAGCCTTTGTTTATTTTTTGCTATGTTTTATACATTTTTGATTAATTTGATTAATTGTGGTTTTTTGCATGAAAATAAAACCTTACTTAGACATACTTAGTATTGAAGGGGATAATAATTAATAATAATAATAATAATAATAATAATAATAATAATAATAATAACAATAATGTATTGGTATAATAATAATTATTATTATTATTATTATTATTATTAAAAAAAAATTCTTGGTAGTATTATTATTATTATTATTATTATTATTATTATTATTATTATTATTATCATCAATAGAAAGTATTTAAATATTACTAAAAAAATTTGTTTACTAATGTTAACATTTATTCATAATTTTGTAGTTTTTATACTTATATGAAATATGAAAATTTAGCAAATCTATCAAATATACCTGGACTTTTAATTTATGAAGCAATGTTTGTTTGCAGTATTTATTTTCTCCTCTCCTTAAACTTCTTTTTTTTTTTGTAGAGCGACTCTGATTTTTCTTACAGTTCAGCTTTAGTTTTAGACTTTAGGTTTTAACCAATTGTCTTTTATTTTTATTTTAGCTTCCGTTGTACTTTAAAGTTTTAGGTTATTTGTATTTTTTGCATGAAAACCTGCATTTGCATGATAGTCTCTAGTGGTTTCATGACCTTTTGTATTTTTAATATTTAAGATAAGTGTGGTTATTCCTCTGTTTGACAGCTGGGTGGCGTACTCGCACGTGGATTACTCCGGAAACCAGTACATCCTGGAGAAAGGCTTCTACAACAACTGTGCAGACTGGGGCTCCATCGACAACCGGATCTGCTCCATCCAGCCCATCCTACCGGTACCGGAGTGCACCGTCCCTTTAACACAAATACAGTAACACAATGTAAATAACCAGCAGCTTTGATGCAGCATTAAGAATCAGCATCTTTGTTCTTCATTTCAGGCTCTGACCGATAACTTTGGATTCCGCAGTGAGGTGAGTACCATCACGTGACAGTTCTTCCTTATATGGACGTGTGTGTTTGTTGTTGATGCTTACCTGTTGTTCTCCTGTAGCTGCTGCTGTACTCAGAGCCCAGTTTCCAGGGGACGTGTCAGATGCACTGTGAGGGTGAAGGGTTCCTGCCCGAGCGGCACACTGTCCAGTCCTGCAGGGTGGTAGGAGGAAGGTCAGCCCAGATCACTGATTAAAATAATAATTATAATAAAAGTCATTATTGTGATAAGAATAATAATAATCATAATAATAATAATAATAATAATAATTTATTGATAGTGTATATAATATTTATTAGTAGAAAGTATTTACATTTTCTCAGAATATTGTTTTATTTATTCATGTAGATTTTGTTAAATAATATTGTAGTTTCTATAATTAATATGAAAATGTATCAAATAATAACTGCAAAACCTATAATAAGTTATTCTTTTTCAATTTATTATTTGCTAATATGATTAAATATTAACACATAATAATCATCATTATCATTGTTATTATTATATAGTAATATTGGTTGTGTTTATTTTGGATCATTTATATTTATATAAAGTATTATATTTATGATGATAGAGAGCAATTAGTATTACTGCCGCTGTTGTTATTTTTATTGTCATTATTAATATTCAAATTATTATACCATTATTAATTACTTTCATAGTTACTTCTATCTTATCCTGTCTTATATATTATATCTTATTTTAGGCTATTTTCTATTAATATTATTTATTGTTGTTGTTGTTGTTGTTGTTGTTGTTGTTGTTGTTGTTGTTGTTATTATTATTATTATTATTATTATTATTATTATTAGATCTGAGAGCATCACTGTATCTAACAAACTTCACCTGTGTGTGTGTGTGTGTGTGTGTGTGTGTGTGTGTGTGTGTGTGTGTGTAGCTGGGTGTTGTACGATGACACCGGTTTCGGAGGGAACCAGTACATCCTCTCAGAGGGAGATTACACCAACCTGAGCAGTATGGGCTGTCCTGAGACCTGCATCCTCCGATCGGTTAAACCTATCCCAACAGTGAGTCCAGCTTTCTCAACCACTCCCTCTCTCCTTAAGCAACATCCCCGAGTTTGGTATGTTCTCTCCACGTTATTCACTGTCGTTGCGACCCTCACGAAGATAGAACGGGTGGAGAATAACAATAAATGAACTCATTAGAGCTGACTTTTCTGTCAGAACATAAGCCTGATTTATTGCTAAAAATAAGATGCAACATTAAAAATTAAACACACAATCTGAAAACCTGAAGAGAAAAGAAAAAGCAGAAATGTGTTTGGTTAGGAATATGAAAAAAGTAAAGCAATTTAGTTAAAACAGAGGGTAAGAAAATATTTGCAAGTAAAAAATGTAACAAGGTTAGAAAATAAAGATGTTCCCCTGCCTGGTCCCCCTCCCTCAGGCAACCTTCTGCACGAGATGGCCAGTGTGCACCATTGTGACTGCGAAGGCATTTTTAAGTTGAGCAACAGCACCACCTACTGGTCGTAAGGAAGACATGCAGATTGTGTGAAGTTGCATGTCTGAGCAGATTGATCTACAGATGTATTTCCATATAAAGTTACATATGAAGTCGTATCTTTTTCTAATGATATAATGTGGTTTATGATTTCCTCTTTAACAGATGGAAGCACAATGATTTTCGTGTTGATTTTAATTTTATTTTAAGTTAAAGTCTGTTACAGATGTTTTGTATAAATGCTGTGTGGTAAAAGTTTCTCTCTCTGTGGTTCTGTATCTCACTGCTTGTGTATGTTTCCAGATGTTCACCATTCCCTCCATCTCCCTCTTCGGGTTGGAGTGTTTCGAGGGTCGGGAGGTCGAGGTGGAAGGCGAGGTATCCAACATGATGGAGGGCGGGTTTAACCCCCACTTCCTGTCCGTCAGAGTTAACTCCGGCTGGTGAGAGACTCTACTCACATCTGTGTGGCCAATCCTTCTGTCTTTAATTCCGTAATCTAATCTGGCACCCTTACCTTCTGCAGCTGGGTGTTATGCGAGCACAGCAACTACAGGGGGCGCCAGTTCCTGCTCGAACCCATGGAGATCACGAACTGGCCCAAATTCAGCTCCATCACCTCCATCGGGTCTGTGTACCCCGTCAGAATGGTGAGTGGAGGAGAGCACACGCTCTTCAGATACAGTGTATATTTCATACTATATTTAAATAAGTAAGGTGAGTAAGAAAATCCAATAAGCTAAGAAGTGTATGTAAAAAACTGAGGAGTAAGATCAGATCAATAAGAAAACAAAGAAAGAAATGAATCAAACTATTACTGCTAATATGACTTTTATCCTAAGATTGTGTGTGTCTGTGTAGAAGCGGAGGCTTTTCCGGATCCGTTACACACCGACCGGACTCTACATGTCGGTGCAGGGCGGAGTGGACTCCATGAAGACGGGCCGAGTGGTCGTATCCGAGCAGGTGGAGGGTCAGAGCGACGTCTGGTTATATGAGGACGGTCTCATCAAGAATAAGGTCCGGCCTTTATTCACTGTGCTGATATTAACATAATAAATATTAAAATAGAGTTATAGGGGGGAGTTTTTAAGTAAAGTCTTAACAAAAAACAAAAGTAAATCAAATAAACACTTAATATTAAATACTAACTAGATCTGCAATTCCTGAAGGAGCTACAACAGTACTGGGTTTGTGTCTCAATACTTTTGGCCACATGTGGGTTTGTGTCCCAGTTCTTTTGACCAACGGTCACAATGCACGCACACCCTCTCATCTACTCTGGGATACTTTTTAGAGATGCCAATTCACCTAATGCATGTCTTAGGAACAATCTGAGTGAATGAAAAAAGCCATGCAGAAATATGGGGAGAACATGCAAACTCTCTGGAATCTCTGGAGGCGACAGTGCTAACCGGCCATACTAAATAATATCGAAATTTAAGTAGTTGATTATAACATTACAAATATTGTAATATGTGTAATATTATAATAAAGAATAAGAAAAAAATAAAAGATAATGTAAAGACATAAACGTAGGGAGCAATAAAATAAACATCTGTGTTAAATCATATATTAAAAAAGCTGCTAAAAACCATTTATCTATATACCACTATACTGCTCTGTTCCACGGATGCCCTGCCCCCTGTGTGTCTGCAGTTGGTACAGAACATGAGTCTGCAGGTGGTGGGCGGTGTCGAACCCGGAGCCAAGGTGGTGCTGTGGTCAGAGACCCGTTCACCTGTTCAAACCTGGAGCGCCCAGCTGAGCGGCCCCATCGGCAGCCTCACCTACCCGGGCCTGGTGTTGGACGTCAAGGGTGAGACTGCATTTATGGACATCTCGTTAATGCACAGATGTTCTAACACATTTCTACAAAATAAAATGTCGACTCCACACGCGCTTCCAAACTGTAGTTTTTTCCTCGTACGTAACACGTTTGTTCTTTTGTGGCGACAAAAAGCGCCTTTCTTTTCAGTTCCACGTTCATATGCAGATCTGAGATCGAGGGATGTAGAAAAGTTCTGTGAGCTTGTTTGTGTAGTTACTTTGATTTCAATTTACGATTTTGCTTCATTATTTAAATTCAGGAACTGTTATAAAATCATTTTGTTGCAGAAGAATTTTTTAAAACTCCTCCTTAATTGCAGGGACTAAAGATTATTTTTGTTTAACTGTTTATATTTTAAAAAGTACACGTTATTTTGAATTGTTTTGCTTCAGAAATAAAAAAGAATTTTTTTTTAAAGGAAGGTTATTTAAGATATGGTGAAGCTACATTTCAGCATTTTGTTTACAATTTTAATCCAAATGTTTGGAGTCATTTCTAATCATTGCAGGATTAAATCTATAGAGGAAACCGTGCATCATTTCACACTGTCTACATAAGGAATGTCTTTTATCGGACGTCTTATCATAAGCTCAATCATATCATGAGCGCAATATCGTGAATAGTATCGTGAGCAGAGTGTATCGTTACACCCCTACCTCAAAAGTCTGTTACAGTACAGTGCAAAAGTCTTAGGCCACCACTAGTTGTTACTTTAGTTGTGAGCTTTAGCATATCTTGTTCCCCTTCCAAAAAAGTAATTTCTTGGCTTCTACCCTTCCAAAAAAAACATTCTTGACCAAGCTTCTTCTGACTGTATGAAGCTGTAAGGGGAGGTCACACTAAATACTAACGACTGTAGCATAAAGCAGCTGTTTTCTTCTGATTTTTTAGTACTGCATACAATTTTCCTGTATTTTCTGGTTGTATTCTAATAAAGAGGCTGAGAAATAATGATATACGTCGTTATACAGTGTCTAAAACAATTTTGTCTGATCAAATGGTGGTGTAAGACGGCTCAGAAAAATGGGCAAAAACACAGACACAGAGCGCATGCGAGACGCGCTGCAGCGCAGGTATTAACCTGATGCGTGTTTTGCGCCGTAGTAGATGTGCGAAGGTAGCGCACGTTTACTCGTCCTGTACTTTCCCCTTCTTTTTGTTGTTTCGTAACCAAACACAGACCCTGTTGCTGCAGCACTGCATTGTTTGGAAACAGAACCGCGATCTGACACTTCCTCTCTCTCCGCAGGCGGCAAAACGTACGACAAGGAGCACGTGATCGTTCGGGCCGAGGGTGAAGAAGACGCCACTCCACTTTGGGACATTGAACTTATCTAGGCCACGGGCTCACGCTTTACCTGTTCTGCCTTCCTGAGCTCGGTTTTATATTTAATATTTATTCACTAAGCGGGGCATCTTTTTTCACCACAAATCCGAACATGGACCTCGCCTGTCCTCTAGGGGGCACCAGAGAGCTTGGAAAAGATGTCTCTCTTTTAAATCTCTGCGCGACGGAAACAAGCCGAGAAACAAGCACTGCACATTCAGAGAGCATCATGGGAAATTTGCTGACCTGCCCTCGGGGTTTGCAGTGTACTTCCCCTGCTTTGTTCCTGCTATGAGGAAACTATGGCATGATTTCTCTTCAGCTCTAAATTGTTTCCCAGAGATACATTTCACTGTTTATGACACTTATCAGACTAGCCCTGGTTAAGTGTTTCATTTAGTTTTTATTTGCTTTCACGCTTACTTATTGTTTCTCGCCCGTGTCATGCTGGAGAGAAATAAGAAAGTTTCATTATTGGAGTTTCACTGGGTTAGAAATGGCAATGAAAATGGGAATCTACAAATAAAAGCACAGATTCTACCATTTTTGGAAAGATAAAACATTAACTGTCTTTATCTGGGTTTTTGGGGTTGCAACCCCTCCCACACTGACCCGGAGACTCTGATAATCAGTGTCTGGAATAAATTAGTAAATTTTTAAAAAGTTAATGTTACATACTGTCAGAAATATAAATGAATTTTCCCCCACTTAAAGCAAAATATCTGGAAGTTAACAAAGTAACGAAGCACGGTTTGTAAATGCATAAGAATGATTCTTTTGTTCTTTCCTTGTGCTTTTGTTTCTTACCATCAGTTTTTTTATTCTGATAAGTGTTCAGTGGTAAAGTACAGCCTGTATCGGCAACAGTTTGGTTAGTTGTGACTTGTTTTACAGACAGTGTTCACTCATAATCGTTTCTTCCTTTTTTATATTAACCACAACTATAAAGTGTAATAACTATAATAACAGCACTATTTTTGGATGCAATAAGAAATCAGGTTACGTTGCTACACACAAGTCGTGACCTGAATGCAGCTGGACTCTGAACTCGTGTCTAAAAAGGAGGGTTCTCTAAAAGGTTTATTGATTGATCTAAGAATATGCTCTTAAAATGAAAAATGTCTTTTATAGCCGGGTGTGTGTTCGATGCATGTTGGATTTTACGTATGCATTTTGAGCGTACGTGCGTGACCTGTGCTGTTGGATGTACTCTGAGGTCTCTCTACGAAAAGCTTTCTCATTAAATGCCAAACTCTATCAGATCTGTACCAAAGTATTCATCACGTGATGTGAGAAATCATTCTGTAACTTTTGTTTTACAAAGTGCAGCGTGAATTATTAGCAGGAAGTGGCTTTGTCTTTAAAGAAAATAAATGTAAAGGTCACAGAAACGGAACCTGGTTTCTTCTTTTTCCATTTTCATTTTCAAATGATTGGCACTATTTTACTATGACACTGGTTACTTTAAGTTTTACATGATGCACTATATATATATATATATATATATATATATATATATATATGCCTTTTATGTTTTGGGTTTAACATGCGTACATGGATGCTGGGGATGAAAAATCAGTCATGTTCTACATTTCCTGATTCACCAGAGCCTTGTCAAACAAAGTCCAAAATTTGGAACAGATACTTTAAAGTTTTTTTTTTACTATTTGTCACCAAGTGTCTCAAATGTCCATCATCTCTTAAAATAAAAAATCAAGTATGCATGGTTTTTTTATGTTTTCTGTGATAGAACAAACAAATATAAGTAAAATTTCAGACTGAAGGCCTTTTCACACCGAGTACAATTTTCACAGACGAATACGTCAAGTTTTAAAAAAGAACAGACGTGTATTAATGCCGTCCTTCACACCACGTCTGAAACTGACGGACCGCAACGCTGCATTGTTCAGATTCTTGAAGGACCTTCCTGTTGTTGCTCATTTAGGCAGGAAGATTTGAAGGAGCTGGATGGACATGTAGCCAAATCCGTTCATTAGATGAGATGTGGCCTCATACTTTTGCCATGTATGTTTAAAAGTAATGTAATATGTCATAAATAAGGTAATATTTTAAGACTTTGTGTATACTACATTATACAGTACAATATCACGAAACTCTCTTGTTGATAAAATCAAGAATTTGAAATCTATCTGAATGTTTTGCTTTCCGCAGAAGGAACACGCGTGTGGACTTCTGAGGAAGTTGCTGTAAGTACAAGGGATAACCTCTTGTTAGTGTAATTTATTTACTTCACCAAAAGGAAAAAAAACGTAAAGGTGGCATTACTAAAAGCGGAAACACTGATAAGAGCTTAAATGACGCAGGACTATGAAAGTTCCAGTAACGTCCTGCAAACTGTAGGCATTTGTTGAGTTTGTTGGCCTTTAGACAGCATTCTTCAGCATGGCAAACCTCCCGAATAAACCATTTACGTCATTTTGCACAATGTCAGTAGAGATATACGCCCTCCTACCTCTCCTGTTGCTTCGCCTCGCTAATGTGACCAGAGTCTCGTTGGTCATGTACACTATAGCCATTGCCTCGCAGTGTGTTTCTTTTAATCAGAGGCGACATTAGATCCACAAAAACGTTGCTGAACTCCACTAAAATCACAACGGTGTCAAAAGTCACTAAGAAAGTCATAAAGCTTTTAGTTTCATCCTGGATGGCCATGCCCGAGTCTGGGCTCAAGTCCAGACCGAGACCGAGTTTGGACTCAGTCTTGTCTCTTTTCGAGACCAGGTAACGAGGTAACGTCAATTATAAACTGATCTTTTTTCCTATCGTTAATCAGTATCAACAAATCATTTCTCTACATGGCTAAATAAAATCTGCACTCTGATTTTCTATTATCTGACAGACTTAAACAAGTTACTTCTTCTTGTTCAGTATCCGATCAATCGACACATTTTATTTGGAAAAGTCGTTACGGTTGTAAGTGTGAATTTTCACCTTTTTTCCCACTTTACTTAGTATAGTTTTGGATCATTTTCGTTTGAGGGCAGTTATTATTGAAATGTTGTTATTATTATTATTATTATTATTATTATTATTATTATTATGTTTTCACAGTTAATAAAAATTGGATTGAATAGATGTGGTGGTTTATATTCAGGTGACTTTATGTGGTGATTCTGATTAAGTTTAAGAGAAGAAGGGAAACAGAATCATCACTTTCATTTTCTTCCAAAAGTTACATTACCTTAGTTTGACTAAGACTATAATATAATAATCATTCTAGGTTCTATATTAATAATAATATAATCTGTATTATTAGAACATAATCTGTATTCATACATAATATACAGATCATCTATAACTAATGATAATGAATGAAGCAATGACCCGGTACTAGTAAGGTGCATAATATAAGGTATGTATAATACCAAATATGTATAAGAAGATTATTCCTAAAAGAGGTATTATTGATGTACCTGTATGTATTTAATGTGTTAATCTGTATGTAAAACGGTAAATCTATTGAACAGGAGTAGGCTTTAGCTGCATGCTGAGCTCAGGACTATTGAGGCAGCCGGAATTAGCAGGAGCTGAGTGTGCAAACGAAAACAGTCAGGCTTAAACTTTGTACATCCTAATTTGTACTTCTTATTGTATGCATTGTGTGTAGACCACTTCCCCTTCTCATGTTTTAAAAATTTAGCTTCGTGGTGACTCTGACGACGAACACAGTGCTATGCTAATCGCTAATAGCAGGTTGGTACAGGAATGAATAGTAAGTTAGTGCTCTTACGTACATAATATCGTGTTCATGATGTTTTATTTAAACTTTTGGCTAGTATTGATTAAAATATCGGACTCTGTAGTGATTTAAGACTGAAATCCTACTTGTTTCTATCCAAGGCCATGAAAGCTAGTTAATTAGCGATTAGCAAGCAGGCTATCTAGAGGCCTCCTCATACTAGATTCAAGTAGATGCTCACACTACATCAATAAATCTATTCTATTCTAGATTTATTCTAGAGTCTATTTAGCTACTATAAGTTGCTCATAACATGTTGATGTACCATGTAGTTTTGATACAATTACCAGGAACCAACACAAGATAAATTCATGTATGTCCTGCAAGTTCTGTGCTGGAAATAAGATGCACTTTATTAGATACATCAGTTCACTGCTTGTTAACACAAATATCTAAGTCAGCCAATCACATGGCAGCATTTTCACCCACAGCCACCTCTAGGTTTTACAGAGAATGGTCCAAAAAAGAGAACATATCCAGTAAGGGCAGTTCTCTGGGCAAAAATACCTTGTTGGTGCCAGAGAAGAATGGCCAGACTGGTTTGAGCTGATATATAGGTAACAGTAACTCAAATAACCACTCGTATGCAGGAGAGCATCTCCGAACAAACAACAAGTCCAACCTTGAAGCAGATGGGCCACAGCAGGAGAAGATCACACCAGGTGCCACTCCTGTCAGCTCAAAACAGGGAACTGAGGATACACTTGGCACGGGCTCACCCAAATTGGGTAATAGAAGATTGGAAAAGCATCGCCTGGTCTGATAAGTCTTGATTTCTGCGACTTTGCCCCCATAAAATCATTGTGTGTTTTTAAAACGACATCCTGATTGATGTATGAACGTACTTGTGAACCAAGAATAGCTTTTAATTAGAACGTAACCTACATGACTCAGGCTTGGGAATTTTAACGAGACCTTCAACCTTCAATGACCTTGCTGGATTGTGTTTATGTGGTCTGAGGGGATGAGGGTGGTTAATTAAACGCTGCTGTATACAGCATTTGCAGTTACTGTTTTAAACCGCCATTAGCATGTAGCTGCGTGGCGAAGGACGCCAAAGCATGGACGTCATGCTGTGTTAGTTTGTGCTGGTGTTCTAGTCAATAATAATAAAACAGTACAGGAAAGAGCACTGCACTCTGAGAAGAAATGGTGGTTAATTATTAGCACCAGCGAGTCTTTGTAGGGAGCACAGATAGTTTTAGCTTTTGCTGTGTGACATTTACGATTATTTGCACAACAGGAATCTCATGAGGTCTCTGTAGACCTTGTCGGAGGGCCATTTGGGTAAATAGGTACGTAAATGCACATGGATACACTCGCTGGCCACTTTTTGAGGTACACCTTGACACCTTGTTAGTATAGGGTTGGACCCCCTTTTGTCTTTATTCTTCATGGCATAGATTCATTTCTCAGAGATTTTGGTCCATCACGCAGTCGCTGCAGATTTGTACACATCCATAATGAATCTCCCATCCCACTGCATTCCAAAGGTGCTCAATTAGATTGAGATCTGGTGATTGTGGAGGCCATTTGAGATGATTTGAGCTTTGGGACATGGATCATTATCCTGGTGGAATTATTCATCAGAAGAATGCTCAGTGGATATTAAGGGGCTCAAAGCGTGACAAAAAAATACCACCCACACCATTACACCATGTTGTTTTCCCCAAATTCTGACCTGACCACAGCAGAAATCGAGACTCATCAGACCAGTCGACATTTTTCCAAACTTCTGTTGTGTAATTTTGGTGAGTCAGTGTGGTCTAATGCTGCTGTAGCCCATCTGCTTCAAGGTTCAGAGATGCTGTTCTGCATGCCTCGGTTGTAACGAGTGGTTATTTTTTTATGGACCGTTCTCTGTAAAGCCTAGAGGTGGCGCTGTGTGTGTGAGCTTTTCAAATTTTACTATGTATGTATATGGTCAGGTTAGTAAATAAGAAGGTGGGCAGCTTGGCAAGGAGTATAAACATCGTCCCAATATATTATGTTTATTAAACACTGATTAAACAGCACATTTGATTCTTTATGACATACAATCAGATGCGTTAACAATTTGTACAACTCAATACATCTTTTTATTTGCTTTGATTTAACTCAGCACTGCTCATTATTCAGCTCCATCCGCATCAGTTTTTCTGTTACATGTCATAGAAGAAGAGCAATCACAGGTCGATTGTACTTTAGATACAGTAAGATATCACAGGAATTTAACCAGTTGTGTTGTAACATTGGTTATGTCATGCATCATGGCATTAGTTAAGGTTAGTTTGTTTAATGTTCACTTCCACAGCAGGATGAACAGGGCAGGCAGGAGGCACACTGTTATGGGAGCTTTAACCTCTGGACTGCTGGATTTGGTTGTGCTGGTAGGTTTTGTAGTTGACTGTGTTGTTGTGTTGTTTTCAGTCGTATTGGTAGGTGTGGTAGTCATCTGTGACATTGTGGTCGCTGTTGCCGTGTTGGTGTTGGTGGTCGTCGTTGCCGTGTTGGTGTTGGTAGTCGTCGTTGCCGTGTTGGTGTTGGTGTTGGTGGTCGTCGTTGCCGTGTTGGTGTTGGTGTTGGTAGTCGTCGTTGCCGTGTTGGTGTTGGTGTTGGTGGTCGTCGTTGCCGTGTTGGTGGTCGTTGTTTCTGTGTTGGTGGTTGTTGGTGCTGTGTTGGTGGTCGTTGTTTCCGTGTTGGTGTTGGTGGTCGTTGTTTCCGTGTTGGTGTTGGTGGTCGTTGGTGCCGTGGTGGTGGTCGCTGTTGACATGTCGGTGGTGGATGTTGGGACACTGGTTGAAGAATCTGTGGGTGAAGCCTGTAAATAGAGTTTCAAATCCAAAACAAATTAAACAAAATCCAAACAAACTGCGTTCATTCCCATCTGTCTTACACGGGAAGCATTCCAAAGAACGTCACCATTTTTAAAATAATGATTTAAATAATGATTTCTCTCTATGGTATTTTTCTAACACCACAATTTCTCTGATGTACCTACACAAAATAGAGTCAGTCATGTTTTTGTTTTGTTTTTTTAAATGTGTTGTGACATTACCGGTGCACACCCAGAACGTGGGGTCGATGTTTGCCTCCATGAAACTGTTTACGTTTTGTTGAAGTGCACTTTATTAAAGTTTATTTAAAATGCACTCCTAGCTTAAGAGTCCCTAGGGAATTGAGCTGTTTGTTGTTACTTATTAGTAGAGAAAGCAGGGTGCTTGCTCTGTTCAGCTGCAAAGTAGTCTTTAATGATATGCATGATAAAATAATGCATCGTGAATTTAAAAATCGTGGTATGATATTTTTGCCAGATCACCCCCCCACCCCACCCCCGTCCCAGCTCTGAGTATGACCAAACGTGGGTTAATCATATTGGTGATTTGTGTAAATTGGCAGAATCATTTCGTTTCCTTTATAAACGATACTCTCGGATGATCGTTTGAAGTTTAGTGGTGTGGACGTTATCCTTGACGATTAAGATCAAAGCACTTTCACAATGGAGCACTGTCTCAGAGCAGCTTTACAATTTTATATTATGTTCCATTATCTAAGGCCAATCCCAAATTGAGCAAGGAAAATCCTTAAACGTCATAAGGAAGAAACCTCACAAAGGGACCCGACCTGCATGGGCGGCTACAAGTTTAGTAATAATTTTAATAAAAAGAAGATAAATAAATGTGAACAGAGAGAACATATTTAAAAATTCAATAATAACAATAGTGAAAATAAATAAATATATTGAAATATTGAACTAAACTTATACTCACAACTTCTTACACAAAATATTTTGGACAAACAATAGAGTTTAACGATAATTTAAATCTAATTTAAACTGTGAGGCGTAAGATTGCTCAGCTGAGATACTGCCAGTAAGATCTTTCACAAATAGTTTTTTATTTTTGTTTCTTTAAACTTTAATGAAACATCATTGTTATCATTTATTATTATTATTATTATTGTTATTGTTATTGTCATTACTACTACTTAATATATATTATAATAATGATGATAATACTGTTATTTTTTATTTAACTAATTATTAGTAGTAATATTCTTCCGATTAGAAGTCAGATCATCGTATTTTTGTTTTGTTTAACTAGCATGTTTGAGGGTGGCACAGTGGTTAATAACTTGTTAATAAGTACTAGTAAATACAGTAGTTTTAGGATATTTTGTTTAAACAGTGTTTAGGTCAACACCCACACAAAAGGTCACTGTTTTATTCTTCCAAAACTTTTTTTCTCATTCTTTAAAACTAAGTAACTGCAAAAAAACCTATAATTGAGAATATAATGCATAAATAAGTTAATAGTCCAAATAGTCGCAAGGTACATAAATTAGTACGTTTAAAAAAGTACAATGCGTCAGAAAGGACGTAAGTATGTTACAAATGATTATCATCGAGCAGTTTTATGTATCACCACTTTTACTCTTCCTATTCCTTCTTTTCTCTGTTTGTACATGTAACCTACCTATGTACACAAAATCATCTTATTTTTGCAATTCATAATAATTAAACATTTCTGAATACCTAATCACACATCCATATTTACAATTAAATAAATCTTAAGTGATATATACAGTATATAAGATCTTACCGCTGCCAGTGTAACAGCCACCAGGGCCATGAAGCTCAGTCTCACACTAAGGATCTTCATCATGTTCCAATTAAAAGATGAAAAACACAAACGTCTGAATCACCTGAGCACTGTCAGATGGAAGTGCTTACAGGTAACTCTCAGGCTGTATTTATACACACTGGCCACGCCCCACCCTGTCTTGCATCCAGGAAGCTATTGTACCCACACACTGCTGCTTCTACCACAGTTATAATAATCGCTGATGTCACACGGAGTTCCAAAAAAGGTCTGGAATACTGACTGGTCTGAGCACAATCCCCATTTTTACTCCTCAAAGACTCAGCCTTTCCTGGATGCTGCTTTTGTACCAAATCATCATTATAATTACCTGTTTGAAATCACATCGTTATTTAGTTTTTTACCTCATTACTAGATCTAAATTGCCCCCACCCCAGCTTTTTTGGTTTGTCACACCAGCACGTGCACCTGCGCACCACGCCCACCTTCGTGCACCACGTTCTCCCACCTTCTCTCACCTGTTATCACTCGCACCTGCCTCTTGTTTCTAGCACATTCCACCTTCACTATATAAACCGTCTCCTTCCACACTCTCGTCGCTCTGTCTCGTGGTCCCTACTGCGTCACAAGCCTCTCTAACCTAACCATATCACTCTCTATTAATCCGAACCGTGTCTTTCTCGATCCTATCTTTCGCGTCCTATCCTATATCTCGTATCCAAGTCTCACATATCGCGCACCTACCTTTATCCTCTCCTCGTCGTTATTTCGGTGCGCGTTCGGGTATCTCCTTGTTGTTATTCCGTTCTGTAAGTTCTGTAATCCATTTAGTTGTTTTAATAAACACCGTCCAAGTTCAGATCCACTCCTGCGTGTGTCTCCTAAACTCTACAGCCGGCGTGACAGTAGACAGAGCCGTGCTTGGAGGCAGCAGGAGATTTAAATTTGAACTCTCTACCGATCGCAATGAGCAGCGATCCACTCGCTGAGCTTCGTGCTCAGATCGCCGAGGCAACATGCGCTATTTTGCAGCTGGCTCCCTCCGTGGACGCTCTTTCCGACCGACGCGCTGTTGGCTCTGCCTACTTTCAACTCTCCACCGTCCGTAGAGATCGCGTTACCGGAGAGATTCGATGGGAACCCAGCGTATTACAATAAATTTCGTGCGCAGTGTCTACGTTACCTCAAGCGTTATCCACCCAGCTCGCAATTGGCCAGTGTTTCATTGGTGGTGTCCTGTCTCTCAGGCAGGGCATTACAGTGGGTTACAGAGAGATGGTCACAGGTGCAAACCGGATTCTGTGACCAGCTCCTGGATGCGCTCGGGGCAGTTTTTGGTCCTTCTCGTATTAGTGGGCCATACACCCCCGAAGCTCCACTGTTCGGTTGCCCCACACCGAATGCCCAGATCACCAGCGTACAGCCGATAGCTCAGTTCGCCCGCCAATTGCTGGACCCTCCGCTCGCTGGCTATCAGAGGATCCCAGCTATTACTGTGGTCAAGCGCAGCGTTAAGCCAGGGCCCGTCTATGTCAGAGACCTGTCACAGGTCATCTAGACCCGGTAACCCTACAGTTAAGCACGATAGAACGGTATCCGTGCACACCACGCCCGCTAGCTCCGCCGATGAGCTGTTAGGGTGTCGGAGTAATTGTGTTGCCAGAGCCTGATTATCCGGTACTGAATTTAAGCACGTTCGCCTGGCACCTGTACCAACAACTTCGGTACCTGGGCTGAAGCCGTCCGTTTCCAGGTCGGCTATCGCCGAGGCCATTTAAGAGTCTTCTATTGCGGACACCGTCCCAGGTCTGCCCCTTTCAGAGACCGTCCAAAGGTCATCTCTGTCAGAGACTTTCCATAGGTCATCGATCTCTGAGACCTCCCAAAGGTCGTCTAAATCCGAGCCCGTTTTAAGTTCACCTATGTTAGAGACCTTCCAAAGGTCCTCTATCCTCGAGACCTCCCAAAGGTCGCCAATGTTCGAGTCTGTTCCAAGTTAGTCCGAGTCTATTCGAAGTCCGTCTAAATCTGAGTCCTTTCTAAGTCAGTCCGAGTCTGTCCAAAGTTCCTCTAAGTCCAAGTCAGTTCCGAGTCAGATCAAGTCTGAGTTTTTCCTGTGATCGTTCGAGTCTATCCAAGATCTGTCTAAATCAGAGTCTGCCCCGAATCCGTCCGAGTCTATTCAGAATCCATCTAAGTCCGAGTTTGCCCCTAATCAGTCTGAGTCAGCTCTAAGTCCATCTAAGTTAGAGTTCGTCCCCGGGTCAACCGAGTCCAAGACCTTCCTGAGACCATCCAAGTCCAAGGCCTTCCAGAGGTCTTGCCTGTGTAGGGTTTTTATGTCTGAGATGATCAGAGCTCTTATTAACCCTCTGCGACTCTATGACCAAAGACGGAAATAGGACGCAGTCGAAGGATAGATGCGTGTTATTATTGTTATGATCTGACTCCAATTTAGTTTAATATCTGACTCCTAATTCTATATAGTTTTTAGATGTGTGGGGTAAAGAGCCCCAGCATCCAACTTTAATAGTTATCTCCTATTAATATTACTCTAGTTCAGAGGTTCATACCGACGTGCAAACTCAGTGTATATTATATAACGCAATATTACACCTTATTTAAGTCTGTCAGAGGTCGGTTACAACATATCTAGTGTATTAATGCATTAAGTTAGTTCAGAGGTTTTTTATCAACGTGCCAGCTAGAATCATATCAAGATCTAGTCTTTTACATATGGCAGAGGATGACCATAAACATGTCTAACTAACAGCTTTCAAGAGATCTATTATTATATATACATTATCTGTCTAGAAAAGGACACTACTAGAAGACTAGTATAAAGAAAGGAGTAACAGTGAATTTATTACAAAAGACAGATAATAATAATACAGACAAATAATACAAACTTACAAGAAATGATGGATCGCGATGGTAACGAATGTCGGCCTCTCGATGTTCTCTCAACTCTACAAGCTCATACCATTATACTAACTCTCTAGGGTTCTCAGGCTACACATCTTTATATTCAGTTAAAAACCTTTGATCTAACAAGGGGACAAAGTTATCATATGGGTGTCAGCTGACTGTGGCAATACATAGTTTGCATAGTTCCGCACCGGTCTCGAAGTCTATCGTCCCAGTACTCCTCTGCTCCAGCAGCTCCCCTGAAGTCACCCGTCTCTGAGCCTGACTCTTGTTCTCTTGTCCGCCCTCCATACACCAGTCTCAGGTGCGCTTGCCCGGGCCTTCCAAGGCCCGGCGTTGCCCGGAATCCTCCCAGCACTCACCCTGAAAGGAAACCACCAGACCATCCAGAACCCCCGTGGGGCCACCATTGGAGTCCTAGCTCCGTCTCGGACTCCGTGGGGGGGGCTCTGTCACACCAACATGTGCACCTGCGCACCACGCCCACCTTCCTAAACTCTACAGCCGGCGTGACAGTGTTCCTGTGGAGTTCCTTGCTTTGCCTGTAGGCGCAGCCAAAAAAGCATTTGACCATTGAAATGGACTTTGAGTCACATAATCTTTTTATGGTACTTTAATGTAAATATAAAGGTATTTCTACAAGAAAACTGCGTGCAATCAATGCAGTGAATCAATTTATTCTTTCGGTCTGTGTGTGTGTGGGCTTTGTGCAGCTTTTCTGAGATACTCGTGGGGGGCTCCAAGGAAACATAGTTGGGAACCGGTACATTAGATGGTAAGTGAACAGTCTGTTCTCGAAAAAAATGGAGCTACAGTTCTACTTGTATATTTTCTTTATTGTTTATTAAATCATTTTAACTGGATATATGGACAAATGCTGCTCATCGCTCCACATTAGAGTCAAAGCAAAACTACATAAATGGTAGCTGCGATAAAGTATGACACGTATTGTAGCATCACATGTTCATGTACTTGCAGGTTCTCATCTCAGATTGTAACATTAGTTTTAAGTTTAAGTTTAAGTGTTCAGTTCCAGAGCAGAATGAACAGGGCGGGTAGAAGGCACACTATTAATGGAGCTCCAACATCCGGGGTCGTATTGGTAGTTGTGGTGGTTGTGGTTGCAGCAGCAGTGGTGGTGGTGCCACCTTTGGTGGTGGTGGTCGTAGCAGCCGTGGTGGTGGTCGGAGCAGCCGTGGTGGTAGTGCCACCTGTGGTGGTGGTGGTCGGAGCCGCTGTGGTGGTTGTAGTTGCAGCAGCTGTGGTGGTGGTGCCACCTGTGGTGGTGGTGGTGGTGGTTGTGTCAGCTGTGGTGGTGGTGGTGTCAGCTGTAGTACTGGTGGTGGTGTCAGCTGTGGTGGTGGTGGTTGTGTCAGCTGTGGTGGTGGTGGGTCAGCTGTAGTACTGGTGGTGGGTCGTCGTCAGAGGTGGTGTGGTGGTAGGTTGTGTGTAGCCTGTGGTGTGTGGGTGGTGTCAGCTGTAGTTACTGGTGGTGGTGTTCCAGCTGTTGTGGTGGTTGGTGTCAGCTGAGGTGGTGGGTGGTGTGTGTGTCAGCTGAGGTGGTGGGTGGTGGTGGTGGTGTCAGCTGAAGGTGGTGGTGGTGGTGGGTGGTGTCAGCTGAGGTGGTGGTGGTGGTGGTGGTCGGAGCCGCTGTGGTGGTTGTAGTTGCAGCAGCTGTGGTGGTGGTGCCACCTGTGGTGGTGGTGGTGGTGGTTGTGTCAGCTGTGGTGGTGGTGGTGTCAGCTGTAGTACTGGTGGTGGTGTCAGCTGAGGTGGTGGTGGTTGTGTCAGCTGTGGTGGTGGTGGTGTCAGCTGTAGTACTGGTGGTGGTGTCAGCTGTGGTGGTGGTGGTGTCAGCTGAGGTGGTGGTGGTGGTGTCAGCTGAGGTGGTGGTGGTGGTGGTGTCAGCTGAGGTGGTGGTGGTGGTGGTGTCAGCTGAGGTGGTGGTGGTGGTGGTGTCAGCTGAGGTGGTGGTGGTGGTGGTGTCAGCCGTGGTGGTGGTGTCAGCTGTGGTGGTGGTGGTGGTTGGAGCAGGTGGGGTGGTGGGACTCTGTGAATATTATTTCAGTGTAATGTTAAACATATAGATCTTTAAAAGTGAGCAGTAAATGTGAACTTGTATTTTCAATAAAAGCATCTGACAAATGACTAAATGTAAAATACAGTAAGTGAATCTTAAGTGAATCTGGATCAGGACCAAATGATTCACTGATTCAATCTCTGTCTCACTGAAGGAGAGAGGAAATAATAGAATTCAAGATTCAGGCAGTGACCTAAAGCCACACCCACAACAGGTATTTGGGAATGACTTGACCCACCACTTCAGGGAATGAGACCTACTAACTGTCCATTGGACATTATTCCATCTAGGGTGCTTAAACAGGTCTTTAGCACAGTGGGGCCAAGCCTTCTTTCATTTATTAACAGTTAATTTATTTGACACCGTGGACCACTCTATCTTCCTGGCATGTCTGGCTCAGCATGTGGGCATCAAAGGAACTGTACTACAGTGGTTCAGTTCGTATCTTACAGATAGAACCTTTTCTGTGATGGTTAATGAGCTTCGTCAGCCCCTCTGACCTCTGGTGTACCACAGGAATCCATCTTTGGCCCAGTTCTGTTTTCTTTATACCTGCTTCCATTGGGGTCACAAATTCAAAAGCACAATGTTTCCTTCCATCTATATGCAGATGATATACAAATCTATCTGCCCGTTTCACCAAACTCCCCAGATGCTATAGAATCCATTCATAGATGTCTGAGTGACGTTAAGCTCTAGCTGTCTCAGAATTTCCTCTGTCTAAATGAGAGCAAGACAGAATGTATTGTGTTTGGTACATCAAACCTGTTCGATACAGTTACACCTAGTCTTGGTGCTTTATCCGTCCATTATAGCAAGGTGGTTAAAAATCTGGGGGTGAAGTTAGACTCAAGTCTGAAACTGGACCTACAGGTAAACTCTGTTGTAAGGGCATGCTTCTTTCAGCTTCGCCTTCTTGCCAAGGTGAAACCCTTCCTGCACCATAGTGACCTTGAAAAAGTCATCCATGCCGTTATTAGCTCCCGCCTGGACTATTGCAATGGACTGTACATTGGACTAAGCCAAACATCGCTCCACCGCCTACAACTGGTTCAGAATGCGGCTGCTCGGCTCCTCTCCAATACCCGCAAACATGATCATATTACACCTGTTCTTTTCTCTCTCCACTGGCTCCCAATACAGTTTAGGATCCAGTTTAAAATCCTAATGTTTGTTTTCTGTGCAGTTCATGGCCTTTCACCCCCTTACATATGTGAAATACTGAGGTTTCATCAGCCTGGCAGAGCTCTCCGTTCTGCTGGACAACATCTGCTGGAGGTCCCACGGTCCAGGTGCAAGCAGTGGGGAGATCGATCTTTTGCAGTGGCAGGTCCTAAACTGTGGAATACTCTGCCCACTGAATTACGTTCTACAACTGACCTGCCCCTATTTAAAGCCGATCTCAAAACCCACTTATTTAAGTTGGCTTTTAACATATAAATGCCTTCATTACAGTTTGAATGCTATTTTATGACTATGTACAGCACTGTGGTCAACTTCTGTTGTTGTAAGGTGCTACATAAATAAATGTTGATTGATTGATTGAGGAATTTGCTAACTTTTCACCTGAATGATTCCATTCAGCACTCGCTTTATTACCAAAATGACTTTGTTTACACAGACTCTTTAGGACAAACTGTAGAGTTTAATAATACAGTGGGGCAAAAAAGTATTTAGTCAGCCACTGATTGTGCAAGTTCTCCTACTTAGAAAGATGAGAGAGGTCTGTAACTTTCATCATAGGTACACTTCAGCTATGAGAGACAAAATGAGAAAAAAAAATCCAGGAAATCACACTGTAGGATTTTTAAAGAATTTAGTTATAAATTATGGTGGAGTAATAAGTATTTGGTCACCCACAAACAAGCAAGATTTCTGGCTCTCACAGACCTGTAACTTCTTCCTTAAGAAGCTCTTCTGTCCTCCACTCGTTACCTGTATTATTGGCACCTGTTTGACCTCGTTACCTGTATAAAAGACACCTGTCCACAGCCCCAAACAGTCAGACTCCAAACTCAACCATGGCCAAGACCAAATAGCTGTTGAAGGACACCAAGAAGAAAATTGTAGACCTGCACCAGGCTGGGAAGAGTGAATCTACAATAGGCAAGCAGGTTGGTGTGAATAAATCAACTGTGGGAGCAACTGTAAGAAAGTAGAAGCCATACAAGACCATTGATAATCTCCCTCGATCTGGGGCTCCACACAAGATCTCATTTCGTGGGTCACAATGATCATGAGAACGGTGAGCAAAAATCCCAGAACTACATGGAGGGACCTGATGAATGACCTGCAGAGAGCTGGGACCAAAGTAACAAAGGCTACCATCAGTAACACACTACGGCGAGAGGGACTCAGATCCTCCAGTGCCAGGCGTGCCCCCATGCTTAAGCCAGAACATGTCCAGGCCCGTCTGAAGTTTGCCAGGGAGCATATGGATGATCCAGAAGAGGATTGGGAGAATATCATGTGGTCAGATGAAACCAAAATAGAACTTTTTGGTAAAAACTCAACCCGCCGTGTTTGGAGGAAGAAGAATTCTGAGTTGCATCGCAAGAACAACCATACCTACTGTGAAGCATGGGGGTGGAAACATCATGCTTTGGGGCTGTTTTTCTGCAGAGGGGACAGGACGACTGATCCATGTTAAGGGAAGAATGAACGGGGGCCATGTATGGTGAGATTTTAAAGGCCAAAACCTCCTTCCATCAGTGAGAGCATTGAAGATGGAACGTGGCTGGGCTTTCAAGCATGACAATGATCCCAAAACACCACACCGCTCGGGCAACGAAGGAGGTGGCTCCGTAATTAAAAAGCATTTCACCCCCCCCATTTCAAGGTCCTGGAGTGGCCTAGCCAGTCTCCAGACCTCAGCCCCATAGAACATTTGTGGAGGGAGGTGAAAGTCCGTGTTGCCCCAAAACATCACTGCTCTAGAGGAGATCTGCATGGAGGAATGGGCCAAAATACCAGCTACAGTGTGTGCCAACCTACTGAAGACTTACAGGAAACGTTTGACCTCTGACATTGCCAACAAAGGTTATGTTACAAAGTATTGAGTTGAACTTTTGTTATTGACCAAATACTTATTTTCCACCATAATTTACAATTAAATTCTTTAAAAATCCTACAGTGTGATTTCCTGGATGTTTTTTCTCATTGTGTCTCTCATAGCTGAAGTGTAGCTATGAGGAACATTACAGACCTCTCTCATCTTTCTAAGTAGGAGAACTTGTACAATCAGTGGCTGACTAAATACTTTTTTGCCCCACTGTAGTTTAAATGAAACTTAACCATCAGGATCACAGATTTAATGAATACATAACCGAAATGGATGAGCACTGAGATCTTTTAGAATCAATTATGCCCCAATTTTATTGTTTTCTTTTATTTTCTGTTAAATTCAAACCTCAGTAACCTTCTTTGTTTACATTTATTGCTGTTTAAATGTTTGTTAGTGGCTTATGCACTTATGCACTTTAAGCTGCTTTTTAAGTGTTAGTTGTATATAGAAGTAGCACTGGAAAGAGTGTAAGTAGTCATTATTGCTGTTATTATTTGTATTTTATGTTTGTAGTAGTAGTTTTGTTTTTTAATGTTATTTGTAGTAGTAATGTAAAATAAATTAGTATTTTTAATATATTCAAGTTATTTTACACTTTTGCTTTGCTTTTTGAACTAAATATTATCAGTAGCATTTTGTATTAGTAGTGGTATTATTAACAGTATTAGTTTTAGTAGTAGTATTGTTACTCTTAATATAATCGTCTATAGTATTATGGTATGCCACAACAATAATATAAAAACAGTCATTATTTTAGCACTATTAGTTATTCTAGGTTATATGTAATATATTCGTTATTCTAAGTTATTTTACACTCAGGGTTACTTTTTAATTTTTGAACTAAATATTATCAGTAGTAGTTTTTTATTTGTGGTTTTATTAATTGATTTATTTGTAGAAGCAAGATTGTTGTTATAAATTATTGACAAAAATAATAATAATAGTAATAATAATACATTCAAGTTTCTTTTTGACATTTGACAGAACATTGGCAGCTAAGAGTTTTTTGCTGATGTATTAGTTGTTCTTTTTCATATCACTGTTTTTAAGGTAAGAGTTCAAGAATAAAGCAATAAAACAAAAACAAATGAATGTTCCTTTTATAATTACCACTTTTACCTGCTATAGTCATTATTTTGTATATTTTTTACACATACCTGCACAAAGAGCAAATAAAATCATGTTGTCATTGCAGTATGAAATGGAACAATAGTAACTGTAATAATGTCGTACCTGTGCCAGTGTAACAGCCACCAGGGCCATGAAGCTCAGTCCCACACTCAGGATCTTCATCATGTTCCAGTTAAAGGAGTAAAAACTCAAAAGGTCTGAATCACCTGAGCACTTTTATATGGAAATCCTTACAGGTAACGCTCAGGCTGTATTTATACACACTGGCCATGCCCCACCCTGTCCTACATCCAGGAAGCTGTTGTACCCACACACTGCTGCTTCTACCACAGTTATAAACCAGAATAATCACTGATGTCACACGGCGTCCATGTCTTCCAAAACAGATCTGTGATACTGATGGGTCTGAGCACAATCCCCGTTCCAACTGTATGATGGTCCGTCCCAGATCCTCCGAGCCCAGAGAAGCCGACGCCCCTTCTGGACATGGCTATAACATAAGGCTTCTTTTTTTAGCACAGTAACGTTTTAAGTGGTATCTGTGAATGTAGCTTTGTACTGTAGAGCTTGATAAAGGTTTGATAAAGGAATCGCTTGCCCATGTGGTTCTATCAGCTATTGATGAATGATGGTTCTTGATGCAGTGCTGTCTGAGGGAGCGGAGATCACCACTCTTCAGTTTTTTACTCTTTTTAGGAAATTCCTCCACATTATTTGAATGGTTTAATGATATTATGCTCTGTAGAGGGTGAAATATATAAATTCCTTCCAATCGTTCTTTGAGGAAAATTGTTTTTATACATTTCAATCATTTTCTTGCATATTTGGTGATAAACTGGAGATCCTCTGACCATCTTTACTCCTCAAAGACTCAGCCTTTCCTGGATGCTGCTGTACCAGATCTAAACTGCCCCCATCCCAGCGTTTTTTGGAATGTGTTCCTGTGGAGTTCCTGTGCTTTGCCTGTAGGTGGAGCCAAAAAAGCGTTTGATCATTGAAATGGACTTTGAGTCACATAATCTTTTTATGGTACTTTAATGTAAATATAAAGGTATTTCTACAGAAAAACTGCGTGCAAACGATGCGTAAATGCGTCAGAGGTATCGCTGAACTCACGAGTATAATAACGCTGCCATCTACATATATTATATTATATTATATAATGTTATATTATATAAATGATAATGGAAGTAAAGTGTAATGTAATACATGAGCAAAAAGTCAAGCATAGAATAATAAACAGCTAAATAATTCATCTAATGTGTATTTAAATAAATACAAAAGTTTAAAAAAATAAATGTCAGAAAAGAAAAAAAAAAGAATAATTGTACTTTAATTATTAATTAAAATATAGTTAATCATTATTAAATTATGTGTACACCAATGAGTCAAAGCATCACAACCACTCACACTGAATAATTAATTATCTTATTAAAGCAGCGTGTGTTAGGCTCTGGCATATATCGGGTCCATGGTTCCCAACCTGGCCACCCTCAGGGAGGTGCCAAACATCACAGGGGGTACACGATGCTTTGTCTGTGCTGTGTGCTCCGAGTTTGTGAAAATACAATTTGTATGTTAAATACAATAAAATGAAATAACATGCTTGCTGGAAAAATTCAGCATATAACATTACTTAAAAAGTGTTTAGCTCTTGAAAAGAGATAAGGAGACAAAAAATTGGAAGGAAAAATGTTTGGGAACTTGTGTATTAGATGTAAAGTGAAGTCTGTTTTTGAAAAAAATGGAGCTACGTACAGTTCTACTTGAATATATTCTTTATTGTTTATTAAACCATTTAACTGGATATGTTACAAAACGCTGCTCATCGTTCCACATTAGAGAAAAAGCAAAAGCATGTAAATGGTGGCTGCGAAGTATCACACGTATTTTAGCATTCTTTGGCGCTCAGCTGTGCTGAAGGACGCATCACATGTTCATGTACTCGCAACTTCACATCTCAGATTGTAACATTAGTTGAAGTTTATTAACGTTCAGTGCCAGAGCAGAATGAGCAGGGCGGGTAGAAGGCACACTGCTAATGGAGCTCCAACACCCGGGGTCGTATTCTTGGTGGTTGTTGGAGCAGTTGTGGTGGTGGTGGTGGTTGGAGCGACCGTGGTGGTGGTGGTTGGAGCGACCGTGGTGGTGGTGGTTGGAGCGACCGTTGTGGTGGTGGTTGGATCGGCCGTGGTGGTGGTGGTTGGAGCGACCGTGGTGGTGGTGGTTGGAGCGACCGTGGTGGTGGTGGTTGGACCGGCCGTGGTGGTGGTGGTTGGACCGGCCGTGGTGGTGGTGGCGGCAGCAGCAGGTGGGGTGGTAACCTGTGAATATTATTTCAGTGTAATGTTAATCATATAGATCTTTAAAAGTGAGCAGTGAATGTGAGCTTGTATTCTCAGTAGAAGCATCTGACAAATGACTAAATGTAAAATACAGTAAGTGAATCAGGACAAAATGATTCACTGATTCAATCGTTGATTTAATCGAGTGCAGTATTCAGTCTGTTCGCTCTCTGCAGGCGGTGACCTAAAGCCACACCCATAACACGTATGTGCTGATTTTTCAGTACTGATCTTGAATCCGTCAGCGTTTGTTTCAAATAATCGCAGCCGTGAAGGAATCACTTCAGTGAATCGTTTAGTAATGAATCCTAAATAGCTCTGGATGAACGTTTCAGGATTAGTTCTGTGGAACACACCCAGAACCAAAATGAGTCCATTCAGCACTCATTCAGCTACAAAAATTACTGTTTTGCACAAACTCTTTAGAGAAAACCCTGGAGTTTCGACTTTGAGAATCATTTATTCCCCAAATTGCTGCCTTTTTGCGTTTAAATATTTGTTAGTAGATTTTATGCCCTTATGCTCTGTAACCTGCTTTATGAAAGTTCAAAATAAAGTGTTATTATTCTATACAGAAGCAGCAGTAACAGTAGAGTGTAAGTAGTAATTATTTTTAGTAGTAGTATTGTCTTTTAGATATTATTTGTAGCTGTAATGTACAATATTTGAGTATTTTTAGTATATTGAAGCTATTGTACACACTAGTGGAACTAGTTTTTGAAATAGTATTTTTAATATTAACAGTATTATTTTTATTACTAGCATTGTTACTCTTAATATAATCTTCTATAGCATTACAGTGTGCCACAATAATAATAATAAAAATAATAAGATCAGTCATTATTTTAGCATTATCAATTTTTCTAAGTTATAATATATTCGTTATTATAAGTTATTTTACAGACTAATTGTTACTTTTCACTTTTTGAACTAAATATTATCAGTAGTATTTTTATTTCTGTTATTATTAACAGTATTATTTTATTAGCAGTTGTTGTTACTATTATTATTGATAATAATAATAAAAATAATATCCCTTCCCTCCCTTAGGCGGTGACCCAAAGCCACACCTATAGCAGGTATTTGGTACCTTTTCTCCTGAATGACTCCATTCAGCACAGCTTTACTACAAAAACGGCTTTGCTTACACAGACTCTTTAGGACAAACCGTAGAGTTTAATGATAGTTTAAATGAAACTTAACCACCAGGATCACAGACTTAATCAATACATAACTGAAATGGGTGAGAACTGAGATTGACTTTTAGAATCATTTATTTCCCAACTTAGGAATTATTGCCCAATTTTTATAGTTTTATTTTATTTTCTATTAACTTTAAACCTCAGTTCAAACCTTCTTTGGTTGATATTATTACTGTTAAATGTTTGTTAGTAGCTGACGCACTTCAAGCTGCTTTTCGGAAGTACAGAGTAAAGTGTTAGACTAAAGTGCAGCAGCAGCAGCAGCAGTGGGCGGAGGTGTTGTTATAAAAGCCCGCCATGCTGCTGACTGTTGGCGGCTCTTCTTCTTCTTCCACACATTGCTGGGACTGACGCGGCATAAGCTACAGACCCGGTTCAGACCCCGGTAGGTAGATCAGCGCTCTGTGGGGGGCGCTATGACTTTTGGAGTCGATTGTCGTTTTTAGTAGATTTAAGTTTAAACAGTAAAAGTCTCCCACAGAAAAGCACTGAGGGAAAGTTCAGGCTCGAATTCAGACTGTGACTGAAACCGAGGATCCGTCACCACAGCGCCCTCAGTGACATCAGGGTGGGACCTGTTATGACATCACTGATACAAAGGCATTTAAAAGTATTAGGACAGGCCCCGTACGCGGCCTCAGGTACTGGGACACGCCCCCCGCACACGCCAAATGTACTGGGACACATGCCAATTCTTTCTATTTGCCACATTTCAAGCTTTGTTGTAGTTCCTTCAGGAAATGCAGATCTATTTTTTTTTAATGTATTTGTAATAGTAATGTAAAATAAATTAGTATTTTTAATATATTCAAGTTATTTTACACTTTTGCTTTGCTTTTTTAACTAAATATTATCAGTAGCATTTTGTATTAGTAGTGGTATTATTAAGAGTATTAGTTTTAGTAGTAGTATTGTTACTCTTAATATAATCGTCTATAGTATTATGGTATGCCACAACAATAATAAAAAACAGTCATTATTTTAGCACTATTAGTTATTCTAGGTTATATGTAATATATTCGTTATTCTAAGTTATTTTACACTCAGGGTTAATTTTCAATTTTTGAACTAAATATTAGCAATAATAGTTTTTTATTTGTGGTTTTATTTCTAGAAGATTGTTGTTATTATTGACAATAATAATAGTAATAATAATACATTCATGTTTCTTTTTGACATTTGACAGAACATTGGCAGCTAAGAGTTTTTTGCTGATGTATTAGTTGTTCTTTTTCATATCACTGTTTTTAAGGTAAGAGTTCAAGAATAAAGCAATAAAACAAAAACAAATGAATGTTCCTTTTATAATTACCACTTTTACCTGCTATAGTCATTATTTTGTATATTTTTTACACATACCTGCACAAAGAGCAAATAAAATCATGTTGTCATTGCAGTATGAAATGGAACAATAGTAACTGTAATAATGTCGTACCTGTGCCAGTGTAACAGCCACCAGGGCCATGAAGCTCAGTCCCACACTCAGGGTCTTCATCATGTTCCAGTTAAAGGAGTAAAAACTCAAAAGGTCTGAATCACCTGAGCACTGTTAGATGGAAGTGCTTACAGGTAACTCTCGGGCTGTATTTATACACACTAGCCACGCCCCACCCCGCTCTAAAGTAATTAAGTAAATTAAGTCATGTAGGTATGTAGGTAAGTGCATGGAAAAAGTAAAAAAAAAAAAAAAAAAATTGAAAAAGTTCCTGAAAGAGTTGATGTTTTGTACAAAGTTTAGAGTTTTGTTTTTATAAATAAACAAACCATTGCATAAATGACAAAGATACTGAGTAAATAAATATATAAGTAAAAAAACAAAGGCATAATTAAATATGTAAACAAAAAATCCATACGTACATAAGCAAAAAAGTTATTACATAGGTAAATCAATACGGGTGTATTATGTAAATAAATGCTTAAATAATTAAGTAATTAAATAATAAAACTAGTTATAGGTGTATCAATGAGAGAGCAAGCAAATAAGCAAACTTTGTAATTAAAATATTAAAAACTATGCAAATAAACAGGAAAATATATAAGAAAGGTAAATAATGACAAAAAAGTTAAGAACATAAGGAGATTAAGTGGATTTGTATAAAACTAGGTTATTAAATAAATAATCACATGCTAAACAAGGATAGAAAACATTCATAAAAAAGGGTATGTAAGTAAAAGGTGGTACTTACACAAGTAAGAAAATAAGTTCAGTAAATAAGTTAAATACGTAATAGTAAGCAAATTAATAAGAACAACTTTAAAGGTAAGTGAAGGCAGTAAGTGAAATAAACGTAAAAAAAAAATTGTGGGTAAATACTTATGCAGATGTAAAAAGTACATAGACACGTTATTCAATAAAATATGACATAAGGTAATACATTATATATAAGTAAATAGAATGTAAATAAATACGTATTCTCTGAAACAAGTACTATTACTTTTTTACTTATTAAACTGTCATTTATTACTGCAATTAAAGAAGAATCTTGCTCATGTAAAGAATCTCAGTATTGTCTTTTTTTCAGGAGGTAAAGGGTGTGGAAGCAGGTTAGTGATGAACATTATTTATATATAATATCTAAGTGAGAATTTCAAAGAATGCTTTCAAGCGCTGGTAGAGTTTTTCAAGCTGGAACTGAGTTAAAGAAAACGGCAAAAAGGAAACATAAATAGTGCACAGTTAAGTCCTGTAGAGAACCAAAACATTTTTGATTTGTTTGCTTTTCCCACTGACATTCTCTGTATCGGGGGCTAAATGTGAGACTGAATTAAATACTCATATAAGGAAGATGTTAGTAGGATGCATTATTTATTTATTTCGATTTGCTGGCAGTTTTGTTAAACTGTAAAAGTATTTCTTCTCTTTTAGAATTAGATTTAATTTGGTGTTTGGTGTTATTTATTTTTACCTCTCTTCTTAGCTGAACCTCCTCAAATGATCCACTGTTATATTTGTACATCTCAGAACTTAATGATGTTTGACATAACTGATTTGCAGACATGACATGATTACATTTCTTATTTCATTTGGTAAAAGAGGCAAAACGACGTGTTTTATCAGGAGTAACGTTAAAATTAACCAAAAGAGAAACTTAGCTTAACAAATAGACCTGCTGTACAAAGATGAATAAAAGTCATTCATCTTAAAAATGACAAAACACATATAAAGCAAACAAAAATAAGTACATGAAATAAAATACTAGGTCCTTGTGGCCCAGCAGTCTGATACCCTAGTCCACCACACGCCCTGGGTTTGGGTTCTCATGGCATAAGTAAGCCTTAAAACATTATTAATGAAATAAAAACAATAAATAAACCCTAAACACAGTGGCTGAAGCTGAACTAAAGCTCAGATTGAATACGTGCCAAGTTTCAGTCCTGACTGACTAACCCTTCCCCTCGCTCTGTAGAAGCATCCTGCTGGACCTGATGGAGCCCAAACCTGAGTCGCAGCATAATTTTGTGGAGGCATCTGAAACTTGGCTTGATGTTCATTAAAAGCTGATGACTGGATATAATTTCATTAGAGCATGTTATATCTTTTAGATGTAAGATCTGATTCTGTTTTTTCAGCTCAGTTCACCGTTCTAAAATAAATCCTTAACCCTCAAAGCCTCCAAAAGCTTTCTAAAGGGTGATTTTGGATGAAAGTGAATTAGATTTTGCTTTTTTAAAGCTGATATTAGACAGTCTTAAATTTGATCATGTTTACTGTGTCATCTTTTCTAAAACAGGACTGTATTATTTTCCGTGACAAATATTTTTACTTAGTGTTTTATTTCACATCACAAAACATTTGTAATCACATAATTACTTATTTATGTAAGTAGATATTCAATTACATCTTTAACAGAACCTTTTTGGTCATATTTATATTCATAGACAAAAGAAAATGCACCAAGAAATAGTTGTTGTGATCGAATAAAACCTTATTTGTATGAATCTAATGATGATATACGTAAGCGATTAGAATATTAGAGAGAATAAGAGGATATGTTTATTGGGGAGAACTGTACAAGTGAAGGGGGCTCTAGTTACCCTGTTAGGCCGCCTTTAGGCAGGATACAAGAAGAAATACAGTTGGGCACGGAGGCTTACAGGTTCAGTATGGTATCCTGTGGCACATTTATCCAAAGATATTGCAGTTGGGCGCGTAAATGATCGGCTGCCGATAAATCTGGCAACCGGGCATTCCAAGGAAGTGTTGCAATCTGGCGAAATGATGTTATTGAGAGTGAGCATCGTCCTGCTGAAAAATGCCAGTCACGCCCTGCCATGATAGGTAGCATGTGGCCGCAGGATGTCCTGCAAATATCGCTGAGTTGTTAGTGTCCCTTGTATCACTACTATGATCCCCCTCTCAAAGTCTATCAACTGGGCAAAATGTCTCCTACCAAGAGCTACACTACCCAAAAGTAGCCTCTGAGAGCCTTTATACAGGACAGCGCTATAGCGGAAGCACTTTCACGCCCGCTTGCAGCAATCCCACATTTCCATCTGGGTGATTTCTTTTTTGGTTAATTTCATTTTTATTTCGGCTGACGCCCTTATCCAGAGCGACTTACAATTGGTACAGTCTTACAATCCAAGCAATTGTGGGTTAAGGGTCTTGCTCAAGGACCCAACAGTGGCAGCTTGGCAGAGGTGGGATTTGAACCCTGGACCTTCTGGTCCATAGTCCTGTACCTTAACCACTAGGCTACCACAGTTTTGTAACACATTGGTAAAACAGAAAGCTAAAATTTGCCGGGGGGTAAAAGTCTGAGTTCTTGTAAGGTCTCGAAGGTCTCAGTCTTTATCATGTTTACTTGCATAACCTAGAAATTATCCTTTAAATAGTTTCTTGTTATCAAAATCGCTTATTAATTCGTTTTATTGATTTAATTTAATTTATTTAATTACTTGTTTAATTTAGTTCTAATTGAATAGAAGGCAGACATTTCTTCTTCAAATCTTTAACAGGAGCAACAGGCCAAGTTCTTTCTACATTAAACACTTAAAAACCCTAAACCTGTTCATATGGCATTATTTATAGAAGATTTGTTATTTGGATTCCGGTCTGGTTAGTCGTGTCGATCTTGATTTCCTTATTAATTTTATTTAGCAAAAGTTTAAATTGGTGCAGCGACAAAGCAAACCAAGCAAGGTGAGGCTCGCCACGTATGCACTCGTACAAGGATGTGGCCGCAGTACCAGAAAAACAGCGCGATGACACAGGAGCATGAATGAGAAGATACAAATCCTTTCACCCATTAAGCTTGAAAGCTTTCTGGAATGCGGACGCTGATTTTCGGGTTTTTTCTGACAGCTGCACCTGTCACTCGAACTAAACGCATCTCTGACTTGGTTCGTCATTGCATCACTTTGAGCTTTCAGAGACAGCTCGGGGAATGCCGGGTAATTGTGTCTAGAACTTTGTAGAAGTTTAGGGTTTGTAAAATCCCAAAAATGCTGCTTGACCAGCACTCCAGCTCCACCAGACCCTCCGCCGTTCACAGTTCTGTGTGAGTGTTATGCTAGGAATGGATCCAACACCCAGATAATTACACTTCTGCTAAAGCTTGTCAGCAATTAGCTGCAGGACAACGGATGCCGACGCAACCTTTCGTTACATCAATTACAGTGTTTCAGTAAACAGCTGTAGCAAGCGAACAGGTTCCACTCTTAAAGGCTGTATGTCCTGTTTAGCAAATATTTATTTAATAATGTGTGTTGATAAATATCTAGGGTAGTTCTTAGTCTGTTTCAGTAAGTTCACCTTCCCTTAAATTAATTAAACAAACCACTAATTGCTGCCACACCGGTAGAGGAAGAAACGAAAGCTAGACTCGTTCACAAAACAATGATGATATCTGTAAGTGATTACAATATTAGAGCAAGAAGATAAGTTTATAAGGGAAAGTTATTGAAAAGAGGACCTAGTTACTCTGTTAGGCCGCCTGTAGCCTGGATTTGAGATATGGTTGAGCAGGATTGAAGCTCTCACCACGAGGCCTCCATACTCGAACCCGACCGTTGTCGGATCCCAGACAGAACCTGGATTCAGCACTAAAGACGATGCGGTTCCAGTCCGTAGCAGTCCAGGTTTCTCGTTCATGACTCCACTGCAAACGAAGATGGTGGCTGGCTGTCCATGGCAGGACACCTAATGGACACAGTGACAACAGATTTCCTTCTGCTAAGCACCTGGAAATGGTCCGGGCAGAGACAGGGGTTTGTAGTGAAGATGCCTTCTGTGTCTGGATGGTGGATAACCAAACTATATGTGCTGCTCATCCCACATTTGTATCGGACCGGCCGGAGCCTGTTCACCGTGTGTGTGTGCCCCCATAAAACCCCTGCTCCCAACACCTCCTAATAGCTAGGTCAGAACAGCCCAGACCTAACGACCATCCTGCTTCTCTCAGTCCAGTGATGCTCCCCCTCTCAAAGTCTGTCCACTGGACAAAATGCCTTTCTCTCACCAAGAGGTCCACTACACAAAAGTAGCCTCTAAGAGCCTTTTTATAGGGCAGCACTATAGGGGAAGCACTTTTATTCATTCTTGTGGCAAGACCCAGCAACTAATCAGATCAGACCTGTAATCATTTTGCAGCAGTCCCACATTTCTATCTGGGTGACTTATTTTTTGGTTAATTACATTCTTTTATTTCGGCTGACTAACACAGTGCTAGGTGCTATTAGTGGCACTAATTTTGTAACAAATTGGTATAACAGAAAGCTAAATTTTGCCGGGGGTGAAAGTCTGAGCTTCTGATCATCCTCAAGAGTTCTTGTAAGTTCTCAGAACCTGACTGACGTATTACTATGTCGTTAAAAAATGTATCACTCATGGATGTTCCACCTCAGTTATATTTAATGCCTGCTTCGTAGTTTGTTGTTATGTGCGTATGCATGTGTGTATGTATCTATTTTGGTGTGTGTGCGTGTGTCACAGTAAAAGGTAAAGGTGTGTCAGTATGAACAGGACCAGCCAAAAGTTTGAACACACCTTCTCATTCAATGGTTTGTCTTTATTTTTAAGACGCCAGAATGATACAGGAACAAAACCTGAATATGTTTTACACTTCAGATTCTTCAAAGTAGCTATCCTTTGCTTTGATGACAGCTGTGCATGCCCTCCTTCATTCTCTCAGTCAGCTTCGTCAGGTCATCACCTTGTCACCTGTGATGAAGTCACACCTGTTAACTGAAACCCATCAACGAGTTTCAGTTAACAGGTGTGACTTCTCAAAAATGAGGAAGCTCTTAATGTTCCAATAAGCCGAGCTTCATCACCCTTACAAACCAGGATCTGGATTTAAGCTGGAAAAGCCAAGAAATGTACAAAAGTCAGTACTTTAAACCAAAGGTCCTGGACTCTTAATGAATCCTCAGCTCAACTGAAGAGCAATGAGACTGCGGATCAGTTTGAGTCCCATCACCAAAAATGCTGGAGCAGCTTCTAGCTGGGTTTGGTTTGATGGATCAGCAGAAATGTTCCGCTCTGCCGGTTCCAGCAGCTCCTTCTTTCTGATTTCCTTCACGGAACACCATCCCCGGCTGATCGGAGCTTAATTCATGGATCTATTAAGCCCACCTCTGATTAACCCAACCGAGCTGCTGATGATCCAGAACTCAAACTTTAACATTTCTGACTCAGAGCATTCACATTAAGAGCTTCAGATAAAAAAATTTAAAAAAGCATTACAGTCTTGCAGATATGGACTTCTTTCTTCTTTCTGTCTTTTGTTATCTCCTCTCTTTGAACTTTCTTTCTTTCTTTTTGTCTCTCTTTCTTTCTTTAGCTTCATCTAACTAATTGAGAATCACTAACGGAGCTATTTAAGTTATAACGTTGATCCTGTGCTTTGGTTCTAACACCGGGATCTCACTCTGATTTGCTTCTGGTGGTAGAACAGTGGATTTTAGTAACAGCCTGCCTTATAAATCAGACCCATTTTATTTACTGATTAGAAATAAACTTTCTTTTTAATAAATTAAAGCTGATCAATCGATATCTTCGATTGATATTTGTGTTTATGTTCTGTATAATAAACAGTTATTGGTCAATTTTGTTCCTCTGTTAGGACTGAAGCCCAGAGTCTGATGATGTTTTAGCAGCGGGGGAACCCTAGAACCATTTTACCTCAAACAATGTTGATAAATCATTTATTTTGTTATTGAAACAAATTGTTTGTTTCTGTTCTCTTTATCTTAAAATATAACAGTACGCGCCGATAATGGAACTGTGGTATAACCACAATAATACACTATTGTGGTTAGTGCTAATATGTGACTTCAGAGGAGGCCTTCCCGATAGAATTGCTCTACGTGTGTGTGTGTGTGTGTGTGTGTGTGTGTGTGTGTGTGTGTGTGTGTGTGTGTGTGTGTGTTTGTCACGGTAAAACGTGTAGATAAATCGCAGTTGCGCCCCCTGATGGTGAAATTGATTATCTCCTTAAAATGCATTCGCCTTCTTAAAAGTTCTGACATAAATATCAAAACATACCAAAAAATTAAATGCTTTTTATTTCCAGTTTCTTTTATTTCTTGGGCAGCATGGTGAAGTAGGTCCTGTTGATGCTCCACAGCTCAGAGGATCCGGGTTACTCCCTGTTCAGTTTGGTATGTTCTCCACATCGCTGAGTTGTCTCGTTGTCTTGTTTTTTTTTATCATTGTGAGGACATATACCTTAACCTCAGTAACCTTTTATTCTTGGAGCCCTCCCATGAGTATCTACGAAAAGCTGCGCACACACACACTAAAATAATAAAATCATTCATTGGAAATCTTTATTGCCAAAAATGTATGTCAATTATATATTTATTCTTTTTCTCTTGGGTTAAATTTAAAGTTTTTTCCCCTTATATTAAGTCCTTAGTAAGAGTTTGAATTAAGAATAAATATTAGGAGTAAACAATGCTAAGGGTACCCAGACAATAAATACAGATAGTGTTTTTCCTTTCCACTGTCGCCCTAGGTTTGCTCAATGAGGGCTTTGGGCCTCGATATTTGTAAAGCTTCCTTAAGACAAAAAAAGCATTCTGGAAATATATCTGACTTTTGACTATATACAGTATATATACATAAATTTAAAGAACAGAAGATTTCAGATGTGATCTAAGACACAAACAAATGTTTGTGGACACCGCTTCTAATTACTGAGGGCTATTGTCCAGCATCAGAACCCGTCCTCACAGGCATGTTCCAAAAATGTATGGAAATGCCCTTGTAGAAGAACAACTGCTGTTGTAGCAGGCTAGGTAGGGTCACATTCCATATTATTGGCCATGTTTTGTGTAATATTTTGGGGTGTCCACAAACTTTGTTCAAAAAAACCTGACGTCTCTGTTCAAGTTCTGATCGTGCATTCCAGCAGGCGTCACGTGCAAGATTGGCTATACACAGCTTTGTAACAGCGACCCCTGCTGGCATTACGTGCGGTATGAAACATGAAACATGATACGCTGAGCGAAATAGTTTTGGTGAAATAAGGATAGGTTTAATTTTTTACAGTGTGTTCAAAACATCGTTTGGAATGTATTTACAAATATATAAAACATGCATGATTTAAGACGTATTTGTATATGGGTTACAGTGTGTGTGTGTGTGTGTGTGTGTGTGTGTGTGTGTGAGAGAGAGAGAGAGAGATAGAGAGAGAGAGTGTACATACTACATCATTGCCACCTATTGATTACAAAGTGAGAATAATATAACAGAATGAGTGAACGTGCACGAGCCACAGTGAAAGCCCACAGTCCTGAAGCTGGAACATCTCCCACTCTGGGCCTCTAGGTGGCGCTGACTGAGAGGAGCAAGACGATCTGGAGGACTATAAGACAGCAGGACGTGCTGGCGGTAGTGGCGCCCCCTTTGGTGGTGGTGGTGTGAGGGAGCAGGGTGGTGTGAGGGGTGCTGTCGGTGCGGCTGGTCGTGATGGTGGTGTTGGATGTAGGAGATGCAGATGTGGTGGAGTTTGTGGCTTCAGTCGAGTTTTTCTCGGTGGTCAGAGATGATGTGGGAGTAACTGATGTGCTCTGAAGTTTAAGATACAACTGTCGTTAGTTTAAGGAGAAAAGTCAGTTTAGCCTTTTACTTAACCTAAAAGTATGCAAAGCCAACAAGAAGACTTTTTAACTTGAAGCAGACCTTAATTTCCACGTCAGATGTTTGGCTTTAATTATTAATGATATAAAACTAATTTCTTGATCTCCACATACCTACTCCTAAATTATGTAAAATAACTGCACATTTTAAGCTCTGTTATAGTTTTGTCAAAATACAAGTTGTACATATAGAATAAAATTAAAATAAACTCACTGGAAATAAATCTGTGTAAAACATTACATTAAAATATATTATTTAATTTTAGCTGAATGTTTAGCTGACTTGAATAGAGAACACAAAATGTCTTACAATAAATAAGCTAGCCTATATTCGACTTATTTAATTAGAATTCTCCAAAACACACACATATAATTTTGTATAAAAATTTTAAAACATGTAAGAGACTATGCTGTTTAAATAGTAAATAAAATAGAAGCTTAATATAAAACATAAGAAATTAGTTTAAAAAATATAAAAAATAAAAAACAAATAAATATACGTATATGGCAAGAAGAAAAAGAAAAATAATAAGAAGAAGAAAGATCAATACAAATAAAATAAAAGGTGACTTATGCAAATAAATAGCAAATATAGGTGCATATCAGAAATATAAACTACATTTAATACTTCAAATTGACGCTTAGGAGTCGACTTTAAAATAGGGAGTCGATTCCTCACGGAAACGGAATCGCCTCACATTCAGAACGTCCGGTGGTTCCGTTAGCAGCGTTAGCTCTTGTAGGGTTAGTCCAGTTACTTAGCGTGACTCTCGGGCGTGTCTACCCCCTTTTTAGGGTTGCTCAAGCACCTTTAGATTGGGTCCCAGCACCCCTAAAATATTAAAAAGTCATTTTTTTAAAAAATAGTTAAAACTATAAGAAGTATAGTAGGTTTAAACATCATTTTTAACATCGAAAATCCAGCAGTCCCCCATGCATCGCAAATGGTATGATCCAAGTGAAGGCTCACAGGCTCAGCAAAGAGTAGCGTAAGTTTTCTCAGATGTTATTGGTGTCTTACAAGTCACAGTGTCCCTACCGAGAAGTTAGATGTTCTTTCTTCCAAAGTGACGCTAAAATGAATGTTTTTGTTTGTTTATAAAATAAAAAACATGGTGTGTGTCATTCAAGCTCTGATCCTATAATCGTACCTTAAAACAACAAAATATTTAAAATTATGATCATTTAATGGTTCTTTTCAAACCCATATAAAGCAGCGTGAGCTCTACACCTGATCCATGTGGTATTTTGACCAAACCGTGTCACGGATTTCCATGTAAAATCACACCGTTACGTTCAGAGGTTGTGTAAGATCTGGTTTTAGATAACCAGCAAATCATTGAATGCTTTTCCGCATCGTGGCTGAATTTATCTAAATATTTACATTGAATGTTGTAACACGGCTCATTGTTCAACGGCCTCCATTGTACTTTGTTCCATTTACGGTCTCCCGCTCGTCACGAGCTTCCCATTTCCTGTTTCCGCCTCAGGTATCAGATTAAACTGTGCAGATAATCCTACATCCATCAAGGATGTTCCTATAAGAGCGAAATCACACTGGCTCACACTAAATAAACTGGGCTTCATTCGTTAGAACCTCTGTGTACACCCACACCCACACACACACACACACACCTTGTGAGGACCTTCCACTGACATGAATAACAACGAAGCATTACTGCAGCTACTTAATCCAACACCAAACCTCCTAACCTTAACCTCAGTCACCTAAAACAAGTTTTGTGGTACTTTCGTTTTTTTTTTCAAATAAAAGTTGCCATTTTTGTTTTTTAAAAAAGCTGTTAAGTCAGTACCCATAATAATAACCATAAACCTAAACTATAACTTAATATAGAAATAAAATAGTGGCATAAAATAATAATAAGGTTTAAAACAAAAAATAAAAAGTGATAAAAAAACAAAACAAAAAGCAAACGTAGGTGCACATCAGAAATATAAACTAAATATAATACTTGACACTTCAAAGTAAATAAAATGCCTAAAGTCAAAAAAGAACAGTGGTTAAACAAAAAATTGACAAGAAAATATTAGTTAGGTCAGTGTAACAATTTATACATTTAATTAAATTAGTTTCCTTCTGCTTTTCCCAGCTTTTTTATGTTTTATTATCTTTCTTTATTATCAGTTTGTCCATAAAATGTCTTGTGCAAAGGTTTTGGCCCCCACATAAAATCACGTACTAAAGAATAAAACCAGCAAAAATTAAAGTTGTAACTGTAATTGTGGTTTTGTTTATGTATTATAAAATAAATAAAACAAATCCTTAAATGTTTTAGTAAACTTGTACAAAACAAAAAAACACATTAAACACACTGACACATTAATTTTGAAGAAAGATCCTTAATTTTACACTTTGATTGTTGGTTTATTTATATTTAATATCCATTAATCACTAAAAATATACAGACGCAAATAAAGACAGAGAATAAAAGCAGCAGAAAAGGAAACAGCTAACACACATCGTACCCGGAACTAGTTTTAATTATGGATTTATTTTTCTCTAAGCTGCCTTTCTTTGCTGGACTAGGTTTGATAGCCCTCACCTCTTTTGATATTTAGAGCCCTCACCTGGTTTGTTGTTGTGGATTCAGCATCTACTGCCATGGAAAGTGCCATGAGCAGCACCAGGAGCTTCATGCTGGTCAAAAGGGCCGAGCGGGGCATCATTGGGTCGTAGTTCGGCAAAGGATCTGACCTGGTCATCACCAATGCAGGCTTATATAGTAAGCTCCACCCACTTCTGTCACACCTTAGGGCAGGAACAGAAGCAACAGGTACACGGAGATCCAGGTCAGTTTAATGCGGGTTAAAAGTTTGATGTTTACGTTGGTTGGTGTTTTTGATGTGTGTGAAGCGTTCGGCTCTTTATACGGTCAAATATTCACCTTAGATAATAATATAGGTTTAGTGCAAGTAAATAAATACAATAGGACATTAAAACATTTAAATAAACATATAAAGCTTAAAAGTAAATATATAATTTTTTTTTAAATATACAAATGAGACATAATAGACTTGGTCAGGTACAACCAGTCACCCTCCAGATCCCCCTCAGGCTAACTGGTCACCAAAACAATCCAGGAGCAAAGCTGTTGGAGACAAATCCAAACGCCCCGATTTGTTAAAGGTGGAGCTACGAAATGTTCAATCACTTTAATAACCCTCTTATTCTATTCATGTGTAATGCGCTTTCATTTCAGGACAAGAAAAGAGAGGGACTGAATAGGAAATTGAAGTAGAAACTAGATTTTTTTAATGGAAAAAGGGCTTGGAAAAAATAAATATTGGTAAAATAATCAGTAAAAGTAAATCTACAGAATAGAAAAATAAAAGTTATAATTCTAATATACAGTTTTATTCTGTTGAAAAATACGACCATCATACAACCACCAATAAACAATTGCAATTTTTGTAAGGAAAAGGGGCATAAAAAATAAAATATTGGGGAAATAATCAATCAGTAAAAACTAATCAGTAGAATAAATAAATAAAAAATGTAAATATACTGTATTATTTTGTAAAAAAAAAAAAAAAAGAAAATACAATAATGAACAATAAAGGGCATGAAAAATAAAGTAAAACTAAATCAAATAAATATTTTTTTAAATGACTGAAAATAAATAATCAGTAAAACTAGGTCAAAAGAATAGAAAAATAAAGTATATAATTGTAATATATTATTCTGTTAAAAACACAATAACAAACAATAAACAAATATTGTTTTAATGAAAAAAAATACTTCAAATATTTGGAAAATAAACAATCAGTAAAAGTAAATCAACAAGATATAAAAATAAAATATATACTTGTAGAAAATCTCATAACAAACAGAATTGAAAAATATAAAAATAAGTAAATTTGAAAATACTACTGCACAGCAATTGAAACTGAAAGATATAAAAATATGAAAAGGAATTAATGAACTCACAAAAATTCATCAAAATGGCAAATTTCCTAAATTTTAAATTTAGAAAAGTGTATATAATAAAAAAAAGTGAGATATGAAATACAGTACAATATTTAAGCTGGATAAAAGTACTAGAATTAATAGTGTAGAACTGATTATAAGCAATTAATACCGGGATGAATGTAATATTTAGTGTAATGTGTGTTAAGAACGTTTGTAAGGTGAAAACCACCTGACATGAGAATTTACTAAACAAGTGCATGACTGATAACAGACCAATGTCACACCGAGTGTTGAATGTGGGAACAAAAGCAGCTGAGCTGAAAGCAGGGCCGCGGTACATGAGCACACAAGACCTGAGTCAAAGCTGAACTCGAAAAAGTGTCACTTATTTCATTTCCAGATTGCTCTGTTGTGTTCTGGTGTGCAGCGACTCCGTAAGAGCGACACGTCACCGACGGACCACGGTTTCTGCAAATATTTGCAATACCATCTCGTTCAAAACTAAAAGTTTGAGTTCTGTGAAGGGCGTGTAATCTTATCTGCAAACGGCTGCCATGGCCTCGCTCCAAACAGGAGCTTCACCTTCAGCTTGTTTATACAATTGATCTCCAGTTTCAGTTCTACCAGGTGAGCTTGAGCTAAGGTGTTGTGTCCATCAGAACTTCTGAACATAAACACAAGCTCATTAACTCTCTAACAGGAATGAATCTGGTTCTTCTTCCACCAGCTTCAGAATCTGTAGTGAAAACCAGAGAGAAAAATCACAAAACTCCTTAATCTTTCATTCAGTGAATCATTTTAAGAATCAGTGAATCGTTCACCATGACCAAGAGTCACAGATTGTTTGTGCTCAAATCAGTGAATCATTTGGTTATGACTCGCTCAGTGAGTCAACATGTAAACCATTTACTTGCTGTGTGAATATGTGAATCATTTGCTAACGACCAGGATTATTTCTTCTCCTATTTAGCGAGTCAGTGCTCGATCAGTATTTGAATCAGGGATTCATTTAGACGTGACAGAGATTCACTCGATCAGCGTTTGAGTCACTGAATCCTTTGGTCAATTCAGTCGTCACTCATTCAGCGAGGCAGCGCTTGAATCGGTGTGTGAATCAGAGAATCGTTTGGTCACGACTGAAATTTGATCCTCTCTCATTCCGTGATTCAGTGTTTGAATAAATGAATCGCGATTTGCACGTCTATAATTCATTGACTCAGTATTTGAATCAGTGAGTCATTTGGTCTGAACCAGGATTCAGCGTTTGCTCCTCTTTTTTCAGTGAATAAGTGTTTGAATCAGTTAATCATTCAGTCTTTACTGTCCTTTAATTTCCTCTCTTCCTCCTTATTTTTTGCTCCTAAATGAACATCTGTTCACATTTTAATATAAACATTTCATAAAAATAGAAGAATAAAATAGATAAAATAAATTGTTTAGATAGTTTTATTCTGTTAAAAAAATGAATAAAATATAATACAGAGTAGAAAATATAAATACATATATAATTAAAAAATAGAAAAAAAACAATATAACATTTGACAGAAAACTAAAAAAGAAAAGAAAAAGAAATGATAGTTGTTACAGAGTAACAGGATTCACTTCTGTTACACAGCATGACTTCATATTTAATTAAGCAAAAAAAAAAAAAAAAACGTAAAAGAGAATGTAATTTTTAAAGTAATTAACTATCAATTGCATGATGTAAGATCAAAATTTATATGAAATATATTATAAAAATATTTCAAAAAGCATAGACGATCAAATAAATGACAATTAAATAAACAGAATCAAAAAATAAAATATAGAATTTTAATATAAAAGCGAACAATAAACCATAAACAGCTAATATATAAAATTTTAATATTAATTTTTATAAATAATTGTAATAATTTTAATATGTATATAATTTTATAGTAATATAATTTTTTAAATAATAACAAACAATAAGCAACTACAAATAATTTGCTTTATTTTTAAATGTTAATTTCATTAGTTTTATTTCAAAGGAATGAAAAATAACTTAAAATATTGAGACTGTAAATAATCAGATTACAGTGGGAAATAGAAATTAAGTCCTATATACTTAATTTGAAGATAGCATTTCATTTTAATTGAAACTGAAAGGAACTGAACTATCTTTTTTGGGGAAAAAACTATACATTAATTAACTAATAAAATGGAACTTTGGAGAAAATGAAAGGTAAAATTAAAAAAACAAATAAATAAATAAAAATAAAAAACAAAGGTTTGTGTGACAATCCTTCAGATTTGACCAAATATTGACCCGTGCCAAGTCAAATGGGAAATGTGTTTATTTAAGAAATGTATGCAGCAGTTTAGTCCAGATAGTGTCGTTTGGCTTTTCGGGTCGTCCTTGTGGAGGAATCCTTATAACACGACTGCAGGAAGGATGATGGATAGGAGCAGGAACCCCGGAACTACCCAGCTAGAGGCCCGGTTAGAAGTGGCTCTGCCAGGAAGATGATCCGGGGTCACCCCGGTCCTGTTTTTGGTGGTAGCAGCTATGAGAGGGGTGGTCGTCTGATATTTCGGGTACAGGTACTCAGTGGGGGTTTGGATGAAGGTTCTGGACGGTGTGTAAGGGGCGGAGGTGTGCTGAGAGGAAGCGCTGGCATTTTGGCTTCCTGTTGGATTGGACTCGGTGCTGCCAGTGCTGCTGGGAGTGATGGACTGGTCGGAGGACTGGTTGGTGATGGTGATGAGGGCTGATGAGGTCGTGTTCGAGCTTGAGGTTGACGTTTGGTTCTGAGGTTGGGCAGTGGTAACGTCTCCCCGTGCATACTGGGGGGAAATGGATACATAGTTAGAAATAATCATTCACAATGAGGAATCATTTGGTAATGACCAAGATTCGCTCACTGAATCACTCAATTCATCTGATCATGAGCATCAGTGCTTGAAGCAGTGAATCATTTGATTACAGCAGAGGTTTGTTTGTCTGTTGTTTAAGGAGTCACTGTTCAATTCAGTGAATCATTTCATCATGAAAGAGATCTGTTCCCCTCTCATTCCGCAAGTCAGTGTTTGAATCAGTGAATCATTCGATTGCAACAAAGACTTGCACATATCTCATTAAGGGTGTCAGTGATTGAATCAGTGAATCATTCGGTCACAAAATTGAAGTTAGTGGTTAGATAAGTGAATCATCTGTCCAAGATTCATTCCTCGCTGTCTCAGTAAGTTCAATAAGTACTTTGGCCATGACAAATATTTGCACCTCCCACATTCAGTGAGTCAGTGTTTGAATCACTGAATCATTTGGTCAAAGATTCACTTCTCTCTCATTTAGTCATGACTGAGATTCACCTCACTCTTGTTCAGCAAGTGTTTAAATCAGTGAATCGTTTGACCTTGACTGAGATTTGCTTCTTTATTCTTTAGTGAATCAGTGACTCATTCGGTCAACACATTTAAGTCTGCATTTAAATCAGTGAATCATTTGGCCAAGATTCACTCTTCACTGGCAAAGTAAGCTCAAGTAAGTCATTTGTAAATCATCTGAATCAGTGAATCATTTGGTGAAAGATTTGCTTCTCTCTTGTTCAATAGTCGGTGTTTGAATCACTGAATCATTTGGTCAAATGTTCAAGACTCTGTGTTGGCACTAGTGAATCATTGGTCATGACCGAGATTTGCACTTCTTTTGTGTAGCGAGACAGTGCTCTGAATCAGTGAATCATTTCTGACTGAGATTCGCCTCTCTCTTGTTCAGCAAGACTTTAAATCAGTGAATCGTTTGATCCTGACTGAGATTTGCGCCTTTATTCTTCAGTGAATCACTGCTATATATTTTTCAGTCATGCCCAAGTTTTGTTCCTCTTTGGATTCAGTCAGTGTTTAAATCATTTGGTTACAGCAGTGATTCACCCATCTCTAACTTTGGTTTTCATTTGTATTAAGCCTTTGTTTGATCAGACGGCTTCGTTGCTAAGGTCAGAGTCTGAAATGTGATTGGAAACCTCATGTTCTTTGAGTTTGCTGAACACTTTAATGGTCGAGGTGAGCGACCATAATTATGTTGTATCAAACCACATACTGGCTGCTGAGAACCATTCCAAACACTATAACATGTTAAAAAGTCACTTATTTGGAAACTTTCTGCATCAATTCTTATTGCTGAGCTCATGTTTACGGCTATGTTTGGCTACAGATGGTTGTTCTGGACCAAAGGGTCATGAATCTATCCACAAAGTCTCAGTGAGGCTGCAGGTCCAAACAAATTATCAGCCGCTTGTGGTTTTCCTGCTTTCCTTTTATTTCCTCGGTCTGATGAGAACGTAAAGTCAGATAACTGTTCTGTCTGCGTTCCCTGCCCTCCAGCTACAGTTTAATCAGAACCTCTGAGCATCTGCCAAATGAATCAGTAATGTAAACTATTGAAAGAAAATCACAAGTTGAATGGATCTTCTGGACCATTGTCTGGACCATAGTGTGGATCATTTGGATTCTTAGGATCGACTTCAGGACTTCCCAGGACAGCTAAAAATAATTACCCTGAAAAATGTGGACTAATATTTAAAGACCAAGAGCCTGGACCATCATCTAGAGCAACAGATGCAAACCCAAACAAAACTGTACAATGGCACCGTCCCTAATGAGGAACCGATCCATAATTTCTTATTGGAACATGATGAGTTCAAATCCAAGGACAACTTCAGCTGATGTTTAAGCAGAACCTCGTCTTAACATCTGCCAAATAAACTATAAATGTAATATCTGCTGTATAAATCATAATTCTGGACCACAGTCTGGATCATTTGGATCCTTTGGGAGGACTGATACATGATGATAAGTTACAGATCATTAAATACTATTCAGATGGAAACCCAAACAAAACTGGTGGTAAAATGGTTCTGTATCATCTATTGAAATGGACGTCGACCAGAGTCGTATAATCTTCTTATGCTACTGTATTGTAAAGATAAAGGGTATTATAACATGCGCCAGAGATGCTGCTGATAAGATGAGTGATTGATGATCGATTGACACGACTCATACTTGTTTTTGAAAACAAAACTGCATCCACAGACAGGAACAAGACGAACCAGAGACTGAACGAGTGAATGTGAACCAGTTTATATAGTTATAGGTTAGAGAGAATATACAAACAAAGCAGTACTACTTACAATAGGACAGGTACATACACTTACAAACACCATTTGCAGCTTGGTACAAATAAGTAACGGAAAGAAATCCACACAAACACGAGGATCTTACACAAAAAAAGTCTCTAAACACATCAACCGAGTTTTCTAGAACTGTTCGTGGATCTGCAGTGTTGATCGGCTGTTTAGGGCCGCATTGTCTGGAGTTAAAAGCCAGATCATTATTTCCTTTTATGATTTATTATAATTCTTAAGACCTTGGTCACAACGGGACATACCTGTATTAAACTCTTCAGCACACCACCATTTCTGTTTAAATAAACGTTTTATGACATTTTGAGGCCAAAAGCCAAGAGATTTAATAAAACTCCAAGTGGTACCACTGCTAATGACCACCGGGCTGTGAGATCAAGTCCCTGGACGTCTGAACTTTAAGCAGAAAATATATAAGGAAAAACACAAACAACAGCAGAATCATATGGACCCTTATCTGGTCCATCAGGTCTTAGCCCACTGCTCCCATTCCATGGTAACAGGGCCCAGAAGGTTGTGACATTAAATCACATACCAATTAGTCACAACTGTATTTTACTGGATAAGGAAACAACTACAGCTACAAGTCCTAAACCCAAATCTGCACCTTTTTAACTTTAATTAGAAGCCATGCTGCTATCAGACCTTGGATCTTGGGCCTCGGACCAGGCCATGACACATCCTTGGACTCACCTTAGCAAGTAGCATCAGGAGCAGCAGGCAAACAGCGAGGGCCGGCAGAAGTCTCATCACGCCACTGGACAGCACTACCAGGACTCCTTTCAGGAAGACTCCCGCCTCGGTCTGGAGCGTTTATATCAGCCTGGCACAGTGCTAGGGGCACAGCATCACCTTTCCATCTCCATTATCATCGGGGCCTCGGCTCTGCGGCGGCTCTTTTGTTCCGAACGACTTCTAAAGTAACGAGAAAGGTCATAATCCAATCAAAGGTCTGGTTCGACATGGAAACAGACTCGGTTCGTTCAGATTCATTCAGACGCTTTGCACACATTTATTTATAAATCAAATTGTAGTGGAACTGATGCTAAAGTAAGGCGTTAGATGTCAGGAATGATTTGTATTCAGTGTTATATGTCGTAAGACTTTGTTCGTGACCTTCCAGGCGATGTCATCATGTTCCTATCACACTCACGTTCGTTAGAGGAAATACCAGCGGTGAGTCATAACCGCGATAACCGCGGCAAAAGGGCTCGGACAATCAGGTGCACCCGGCATCAAAGTTTGACCTAAAACATTTGCATTCTCATGCATTGAAGGCTTATTATTATGCGTTTCATGACCGATATTTGCTCCTCTGTCTTTGTGCGAGTCAGTGTTTGAATCACTGAATCACTTGGTCATCATGACTCCTGCTGACCATACGGATCGAGCTTCTCCAGAACTTTCTGTCAGGGTCTTAAGGCTAATTAATTATTGTTCATAACGTTGTTTGCATCCATCCATCTCATCGCTGTTCTTCCTCTTTCTCTTTTCCCCTCAGCTGTTCCAGGAATTGATCAATGATCCATTTGGAGTTCTATTAAAACTCTCCTCCAGCACCACAGTTTATAGATATCAATATTTATACTATCAAGTCAAGTCAGATCTGTTTATATAGCGCTTTTTACAATGGAGCATTGTCTCAAAGCAACTTTACAAGTTTAGATTATCTCCTAATAACTACGTCCATTCCCAAATTGAGCAAGCCTAGGGCGACAGTGGCAAGGAAAAACTCCTTGAGATACTATCACACTTTTCCAGCTCTCATGACCATAAATTGAAACAGAAAGTCAAGTCAAAGTCAGATTTATTTCTACAATGCATTTTACAATGGAGCTTGGTCCCAAACAGCTTTACAATTTTATATAGTCTTCTTGTATCAAAGGCAAATCAGAAAACTGAGCAAACCTAGAGTGACAGTGGCAAGGAAAATCCCTAAACATAATGTAGGTGGTCTATATTGTATTTAAAAATGTTCCTTAAATATGTTTTCTCTTTTGATTTTTGTATTGCGCTTTTGTGTATTTAAACTGTTACTATAAACTTAAAAGGTTAATTCTTGCATGTAACATCTAACATTGGTCCTAACAAGGTTTCTTCCTTGTAACGTTTAGGGATTTTCCTTGCCACTGTTCTCTAGACTTGCTTTATTGGAGCTGTGGATCTAGATATTTGTAGACATGCTTTGAGACATTGAAAAAAGCGACTTAATTCTGAAATACACCTGACTTTACCTGACTTGACTTTCTGCTTTGTATTTCTGACAAAACATTCATATTTTGTCTCGGCTGTCCACAGAACATTGTCCCCAACACATCCAGTGAACGTCTCGCTCCGTTAACAATATTCTTCTTCTTTTTTCTTTCATATTGGATATGAACAAGATGTCATGTAAACAGTTATCAGCTTTTTTGCTGTTGTTTGACTTGTTTCAGCATTGCACTTCTCTGAAAGCGTTTTGTTTAAGACAGGCTTCGAGTAAAAAAAAAGACTCGATATCTTTAGGATGTAAAGACGTTTTCCTGTAAATGATGCTCTCATTATTGTATCTTCCCCACCCACCTGCTTTTATGTGGAATTCTTTGCTATCTCTGTTGTAAACCTAACATAACATCATAGTAAAGTTGATGGTCCTGATGTTCACACAGAGCTGTAAAAGTGTTCTGCTTTGCATTCTCACACACCCAAAACACACACTTACTAAGCTTTAACACACTCCGTATCCCTAACACACATGTATCTGTCTCGGTCCAAAAAAATAAGACGTTTTTAAATGAATCAGCGATCAAAGGCAGGTTAGTGGGACACGGGTTCATGTTTAAAAAGCAGAGGAGCCTGTAACACAGAACGAATGGAAGGGCTGGATGACTGTACTCACAGCAGGAGCTAAAATGCCAAATGGAGCCTTTATAAGATCTCGTTATTGTCGCTCTTATCTGAACGTGTGTTTCCTGGTGCTTTTACAACTCCTCTGCTAAAGCACTGCTGCTAATTTCATGGCTTCATCACGAGCCATTCTCATTTCATGACGTGTTTTTTAAAAAGTCGGTCGTTTGAGGTTTTCTGTGTTTGGTTTCGTACAGGTTGCACTTTTGCACTCTCCAAGTTACGTTTTCAAAGCACGGATGGGAAATTTTTTAATCTGTGCAATAAAGTTTGCAGAAACAAGTTTGTTCCCTGAAGAGTAGGGTTAGGCTTAGTATTGACTTTAGGTTTAGGTTTAGGGTACGTGCATAAGTGCAAAACAGGTGTTAACACAAGGAAAGACACCAGGAAGAAAACATCGCTACACCTTTCAAAATGATCTGGTTCTGAGACCACGTTTTGGGGGAAATCATCGTCTATTTTTGCAGGCCGTCCCAAAATAGACCCGTGCTGTAGTCCTAGGGTGGAGGCTCTTCATTCGCACTCATTATCTACTGATTAGACATACCGAACGCGTTATCGGGTAACTGATATCACCTGGATAATAAATAACGGGAGCTTATTTCTATTGTTTCTTGGTTAAAGTGCTACCTGGTTCCTTTGTATTTCAGCTTGATGTGGTGAAAATATAGTTGTGCTTCCTGACTGGCCCTGCTGCCAACCTGTTACCTGCAGGCTTCACCTGTCTAATGCTCCACACAATCTGTACACAATAGAGCAGGAATTTGGATTGTATACACTAAAATAAATCAGAAGAGTCACGGTACAATGAAACAGATACTAAACTTAAGGATTAAAGATATGATTGGAGAAATTAAACGGTTGGTGCACCTTTCCCACACAATCCACTCGTCCTCCTCATGACTTGTTAATGTTTAAATCTAGTTTGGTCTCTGCAAACGTAATTGGAATAGCGCCCAAACTTTTTCATAAGACTAAATCTTTCAGACCTCATACGAACGTCCCACGTGTTCAGCTAATGACATGATCCTTATCAGAAGAGCAAACACCTCCCGACTGCTGTAGCTGCTCTGTTATAGTGTGTGTGTTTGCGTTACACTGTCCCCGACGGCAGCAGGAGGCTCTGTGTTAAATGTCACTGTAACGTGAGATGGAGAAGCTGGAAGCCAGGACGGTAAATGATTAGAGAAGTCGCTCATTACCTTCTTCCGTTGGCGCAGCTGTTTGGCTGTAGTTCTGCCTGTATAGAGTTTCCATTAATGCAATATCATGTTATTACTGACAAACAAGTGAAATGTCAGAAACTGATGAGGTCTTTTAAAAGCAGAATGTTAATAAATACGTGGCTAATACTTAGATTTCTGTATTATAGTGCTGGTGTAGTTTTTTAGGGATTATTTTTATTAATTAGTTGTTCATGTGGTGTTTTGTAAGTTTATTATTAAGTTTATACCCCTGGAAAACACAAGGACTCGAATGGTGGGTAATCCGCTGTGCCAGGTTTAGTAAGCTGTATTTCATAATAAACCGGTGAACTATCTAATAAGTTTATTAAATAAAAGTGAATCACAAAATGAAAAGGTCATTTGATTTGACTAATTCAAAGACAAATTGATTTATTTGAATGAATGAATGGAACTAATCTCGAATTATTTGTTATACTGTAAAAACAGGGTGACTGTGGAAGACGTTCATAATTAGGTAAAGTCACTTTATTTAGATTTATGTTAGGCATTTTAAAGATAAAGTTGATTGTTGTTGGTCATTGATCAATAAACCGTCGGTTAGCTAGCTATATTCCTGAAAATGTATAGGAAATAGACGTATAGCGTACGTTCTAACTAAAAATAATATATATATTTAACATAATTAAAGACTATACTATGGTAAAATGCAGTAACATTACCTTTGTATACTAAAATGTTGGTGTTACATTTTGATAGCGTGCCTAAATATTAGCAAGGTTCGGTAGCTTAACAAACGACACCATGAAGACTACATAGTGCACTAATTAGTTTACTTTGTTGTTTTATAAATCACACTTTAGATTTTGAACCTCTAATAAACTTTCGAAATCATATTGTGTACTGGAATGGGTTCGTGGATACTTATGACTTCTATTATGCACTCTGTGGTTTGTGTGAAATAGTGATTAAGGGAGAAAGATTCTATATATTTACGGCACAACCTGAACTATTCTTGAGTTTGGCTGTATTTTTAACCTGCACGGCACACTTTCACCGCTAGACGGCGTAGATGACGTATGCAAAAACGGGCCAATCAGAAGACAGGAGCGCGGAGTTCGAATGTCAACGGACGCTTGGAGGAAAAACTGCAGCGGATGTGAATCGGTGAGTCTGAATAGACGAATTCACAGCAAAACCAGTCAATTCTTTAAGTAAACTCTGCGTTAAACAAGTGACGTAGAGCTAATATCGGACTGCTGAAGCTTAAAAGTGGTAATAGTGGGGGATTAAAGGTGCAGTCTTTAGCGGTTGGTTGTTAGCATCCAGGCTAACGTGTAGCTTTGTTTCGTGTACGGTTTCATATTTGCAGCAAAACTACTCTCCGTCTTTAAACACCTTACCTCACGTTTTAAATAACTCACAGCCGTTTTAAACACCCCACTGTCAGATCTTGTAAAAAAAAAAAAAAAACATGGGAAAAGCTCTCGGAAGCAGTTAATGCATGTTTTGGCGTAACAAACTAGGAGAAGAGTCTTCACAGTCTCATGACAGTGTGTGTTTCCGTATTCTCCATGCAGTTTGATGAACCATGGCTCGTGAGCGGGTGGTCCAGAAGAAGTCGTTCCAGCAGAGTCTGGACGACATCAAGGAGAAGATGAAGGAGAAGCGGAACAGGCGGCTGGCGAGCGCGTCCGTGGCAAGCAGAGGGCTTTCCAAACTGAAAAACACGGGTACTGTTAGGCTTCGCCTTTCCTTCAATGCATGTGTATGGTCTTTTTCTACGCCATTGTTTGGTTTTTGTTTGGCTTCAGCGCAGACATTTGTGGAATTTGACGTGACGGCTGCTGTTGTAGTTCCGAGCAAGCGTTTCAGAAGCGTGCAGAAACTGTGAGAAACGAGCGCATTTAGCTCCGGTGGCCGCGGTGCAGTGGCGCTGTGCTCGGCTTGCCGTGTAAACGTCCCTCTCTGCTCTCTTCCAGCCACAGTGAAGCCGTTGGTGCTGAAGAGCGTGCAGGTGAACAACAAAGCCCTGGCTCTGGCTCTGCAGGCCGAGAGGGAGAAGGTACGGCAAGCGCAGGGGGTCATCCTGCAGCTAAAGAGAGAGAGACAGGCCCTGATCTTCCACCTGCTGATGCTGAAGAGAGTGCTGAGTGAGGGCGGGGCAGCGAAAAGCTCACAGGTCAGTTCGTTAGTAAAGGGACGGTATTATAAAGTAGTGTCTCTTAAGGCCAGGAGATTAAAACGTGATTATTGTTCCGATCTGTTTAGACGCCATCCTCAGAGGAGCCGCTGTTGGTCCCCCCGGAGTCACCCAGGTGATCACGATGCCATTAATTAATAAATAAATAAAAAAGCAGGTTTATAAATACAGGATCCTCAGCCCCAACGGAGCAAGTCCAGGGCGACAGTGGTGGGTAAAAATTGCCCTAAATATGAAAGGAAGAAACCTTTGCAGGACCAAACCTCAAAAAGGGACCCGACCTTAATCAGCCCAGATGTTATGTATAGGAATTAAATTGCAAGGAAAAAAGCATTAAGAAACTAACTAGAAAAAATGGATAATATCATAAGTGAAATCTAATTTAATAAAATTGTAAATATCATTAAAAAGCAAATAAAACTGAAACAATAGACTATAATAAATGAATAACAATAATAAACAAAATCGAATATGATTCAGAGCAAAATAAATGAAATGAAAACTATAATAAATAAAACAGAATGGAATTCATTCCAGAATAAAATAAATGAAATTGAAAATATGATAACAGGTATTATGTTATGATTTAAAAATATCAGGAATTGTAACTAAAATAAATAGAATACAGAATATTTGTTAAGCAGATAATATAATACATAAAATGTAGCATTATATTAAATGGAATAAAATATAGAATGTAATAAATAAAATGGAGAATAGAATTAATAACATGGAGAATAGAATACAGTTCAGACTATAATAGAGAATTACTAAATACAGTGGTATTAAATACAATTGTAAATAGGATATTGTAGCAAATAGAGAGATTATATAATACATAGAATGAAACCTATCTGAATGAGTGAGTCGTTAGGTCAGTGGCTGGTTCCTGCCACAGCTCCAGAATATTAGAGGAACTGAGTGAGCTTGAAGTGCCACACACTGGTACAGTTCCAGTATGAATGGGCTTCACTGTGGTGTGTATTTCATTCTGCTGCTGCTGCTGCTCCGTGTTTGTGTTTATAAAGCTGTGTCTGTGGTTCAGGCCGCTGCAGCAGTCTGAAGCTGTCACTCAGGAGCAGGAGCTCCGCCCCTCTGAGCCTGTCCCCGGGCCTGCTGCCGGTACGTATGGAACCATGGTACGAATGAGGGTGCCTGAAATCTGTTTAAGTCTGGTTTTGTTTATATAGATGCGGCTCTTGGTGGGCGATTGCCCCCGACCGTGGGCACGCGCCGCCGTCGAGACGGACAGAGGCGATCTGAGCGGAGGCGGAGCTCTCTGTTTGACCCCGCCTCTGTGGACCTGTGCGTTACTGAAGTGGCCGAGCCCCGTGCCTCAGACCCGGGCCCTGAGCCTAACGCTGAGGCGGCCCCCCCTGAGCAGGAGCAGGTGGAGGCTGGAGGCGGGGTGGATGTGGATCAGAAATCAGAACGGCAGCAGGTCCCGGACTCCGAGCTCATGGACACCGCGGGGGTGAAACACTCGACCCCGGAGCCGCCGCAGCGCACCGTGTGCAGGCAGAGCAAGAGGAGAGCGGCTCAGCCGGCCCCCAGACCCGAGAGGGGACGGAAAGTGGAGCGGGCGCCCTTAAAGAAGCCCTGGGAGGTAAAGTCCAAATGTTCTGCTTTACGGATTTATTATACATTTCTGTGAAGGGGAATGATAAACATATAACATTCTACACTGAAATGAGACAGAAAGGGGATTCCTTCTTTTTCTGGTCTTTTTTGTTTTGTTTTTCCATTTCTGTAACTTTTTTTTTTTTTTACTTTCAATTTTTCTGTTGTTAATTGATTTGGTCTCACTTGTTTTATTTTCTTTGTTCTTTTTTGCCTTTCTGCATATTTTCTTTTATTTTTATTTTGCTTTTACTTTCATTCTAGTTTGTATTCCACTTGATATTTTATCTTTTGTGATTTGATTTGTTCTCGTTCATTTTTTTTTTTTTCCCATACCTTCGTTCATACCTTTTTGTACTTTCTCTTTTGTTTTCTTTTTCCTTTTAACCATTCTCTTTTTTCTGTTTTACTTTCTTTATTCGTTACTTTTTTCTCTTTAACTTTTTGCTTATGTCTCTGTTTTTTTCTTTCTATTCTTTCTGTTATTTCTTTGTTAAATAAAATGTAAATGTAATCCTGAAGATAAAATAATGAAATGTTAAGGTGTGTCCATTTGATCTTCAGATCCCAGTACAGGACTTCAGAAGCCTCTTTGTTTTTATTTTACAGCCTGTGTGTATCTTACAGACGATGCTGTTGTTTTATTTACCGATTGATTATTTTTAGGGTTGTGTTTTATAAAGATATGATGATAATAATAATAATAATAATAATAATCTCTAAAGGAATGCAGTTTCAGTTCAGCAAACCGTGGCCATGTAAGATCTGCAGCCTTTATAATATCAGAGTCTGGAGCTAAACACTCCGGGACTCGGCTCTAGGTGGGAGACGATGTCAGACTTTAGGATATTTCTGAATGAACTCTCTCTGAGACGGGACGCTGCATCTAGGCCCACAGCCCCGGTTCTTATGGCCTGGATACGGAAACCAGTCCCTGAGAAGTAGAGTTAGGATGGAGTTGGGTGGCTGCTGTGATGGCGTTTGTTTGGCTCGTACCGGGACCTGTGCCTGATGATATTCCTGTTCCTGCTCCCGGTAGAAGCCCAGGGCTCGCTCGAAGACTCGCCCGGCGGCTCCCGCTCCCTCAGAGCGCCTCAACTCCTCGTTAGGAGGCAACGACACGTTCGACTTCGACTGCGAGGAGGCCGTCCACATCACGCCCTTCAAAGGGGGCAGCAAGGCTTCCGAAGCCCCGCCCTCTCCCATTGTCCAGGCTCCGCCCTCTCCCGCCCCGGAGGACACGGAGGCAGAAGAGGACGACAGTCTGTATGTCCCGAACAGGAAGATCAGGCGGGCTTGCAGTCCTCCCTCACGGCCAGCTCACTCCAAGAGGAGGTCCAGCCAGAGAAGAGGGAAGGAAAACGCGCCGCCCAAACCGCGCACAGGTACCTACAGACCTCCTGCGTGGTTTGCACGCCGCGATACATCGAGGGTTGTTCTGATTTTACGTTTGTTTATAGAAAAGAGCAAACCTGAGACCGTGCGTACAGAACTACAACTCCCACAATCCCCTGGTGCAGACTTTCCAGAGTCTCCGATATGCCTGCCTGTCGAGAACCACAACCAATCAACGCCCCGCCTGGAGAGCTGTGAAGGTAACCTCACAAAGAAGTGTGTGTGTGTGAGTGTGTGTTTATATCTGTATACACATATGTAACATTGTTTTCCAGCTAAAACGCAGAAGGTGTCTCCGATACCGGTAATCCCTGCTGAGGAGGCGGAGCTCATGATGATTGACAGCCCATTGTTTGATTTGAGGAGCTGCCCGAGCCAGTCGTCTGCGCAGGAGAAGGTCGTACCTGCAGCCATGGACAAGTGCAGGGGAAAGAAAGGTATTGATGGGCGAACTGTTATGTGTCTGGTCTACCTGTCCCAACTCACTCTATGCTAACTATACGTGCTATAGATCTTATTCTCTATTTTATATAGTCCATTTGTCTTGGCCTATATATTATTCTTGTCAAATTTTACATAGGGTGTTATCTTTACATATTTTCTTGTATTTAACATCCAGGCTGCCCTAGGAGGATGGGTCCTTATTTGAGTCTTGGTCCTCCCAAGGTTTCTTCCCTGTAGGGTTTGGGGGAGTTTTTCCTTTCCACTGTCGCCTCAGACTCGCTCAGCTACGGCTTTGATATATACACACACACACATACATATACATATATATATATATATATATATATATATATATATATATATTATATATATATATATATATATATATATATATATATATATAATCTGTGTGTGTGTGTGTGTAAAGCTGCTTTGAGACAATGCTGTGTTGTAAAAAGCGCTATATAAATTTGACTACCGGATTCGACCGACGGCTCTTTGGAAGATCAGATGCTGTTAGAGAGGGGGAGTCTAAAACGCTTAACGTGAACAAAGCTTAACGTACTAGAACAAAGAACCCTAGTTAACGCAAACTGTACTGTACTGCTGGAATGATGAACCTTTTACCTTATAATGGGTTTAAATGGGAAGAAAAAGAGCCTAGTGTGTAAAAATGATTCCTTTTGAAGTTGAAATATAAAAATTGCGCTTTTTACAAGGCAGCATCGTCTCAAAGCAGCCTTACAGTTCTCTGTCGTCTACTATCTAGAGCAAAAGCCCAAACTGAGCAAGCTTAAGGAAAATCCCCAAACGTTATAAGCAAGAAACCTTAGAGGACCAAGACTCAACCTTTTTTAAATTGAAACTTGGAACAGTAAATAACGTCTTTAGAACATAAAATGGATCTGGATCAAATGGATCTAAATTTAAATCCTGTATAACTCCAGAGGTAAATATGAAGAAGAAGATAAATGGTGTTAATGGTGATTATAATATTCTCTCTCTCTCTCTCTGTCTCTCTCTCTCTGTCTCTCTCTCTCTCTCTCTGTCTCCTTGTTCCCCCCCCGTGTGGCCCCGGTCCTTCCTTTGCTCTGCTTGTTGATGCCGATGGCTTGTCTCTCTGCAGGTGGGCTGGTTGTTCGGTCCTGTCTGGGCTTGGCTTTGAGTGATGTGACAAATCTCTCCCCCGCAGCCTATCGGACGCCTCTGCCTGGCCGTGAGTCCAGCCCTGGCCTGTCCTGCAGGAGGCGCCGCACTAACCCCGTCAGCTATAAGGAGCCCTCGATCAGCTCGTAAGCACCGTCCAGTTGCTCTGCTGTTTGTTCTGATTGGTTCGTTTTGTCGGTTTTACGAATCGCTCTCTTCGCTCCGTTAGGAAGCTGCGGCGCGGCGACCAGTTCACAGACACGCGCTTCCTGCGCTCGCCCATCTTCAAACCGAAGTCTCGCCGCTCCCTCAAAGCCATGGAGAAGTACAACGAGTCGTTTGTGGGCTGCCGCTGACCGTTTTAGCCCCCGTTACTGCCTTCATTTGGTCTGATCTGGATTACTTGGAAAACGACAGCGAGTTTCAGATGATTTGTGCTGTGTAAATAGCTGTGTGTGTGTGTGATTTTTCAACTTTTTTAATCACTCATTTTGAGCAAACCATGTACATTAAAGCTTTCTGTTATCAATAATCTGGAATTGAATCTGTTAGAAGTCGGTTTGTGTGCGCAACAGTTCCCCTTTTTTAATGGTTAGGACACATTTATTTTAAAAGTTTCATATAACTGCAGCATTGGGCCAAAGCAGTACTAGCCGTAACCACATTACAGCTACAGATTAAAGACTTATTTGTGTTGCTCGTGTTCCTGAGCGAAAAATCTTAATTATTCACAAAGAATTTACACCAAACGTCTCTAAATCCACCGGCGGTGGGAGAAATTACTGTCTGATGCTTTGAATCATTTGAACGAATCGATTCGCACATTGGCGACATCTGCTGGTCAGATTTATGCAACTGCCTCAGGAAAACCAGAACAACTACACAAACTATTTACATTTTATAGTTAGTGTTTTTTCTTAAAACATTAAAAGGACTGTTCTCGTTGTACTTCCTATGGAGTAACTTGGAAGTAAACTGATGAGTAACAGTATTACTTTATCTGGGAAGTACTGACTAGTAATCCCCGTTAAACTTTGAAAGAACTTATGCCATTTTCGATGCAAGTCAATTTAAGACTGTATGAATGTAATGTAAACGAGTATAACACTCCCAAAACTGATATTTCTTAGCTCTAAAGTCTGTAACAAGTGAAGCTTTTGCTACAGGTTTAAACTCTGTATGCTCAATCAGTTTGTCTGCATGATTTTGGAAAAAAATCCTGGGCTCGTCCGGGATTTGAACCCGGGACCTCTCGCACCCTAAGCGAGAATCATACCCCTAGACCAACGAGCCTCACGTGAGAAAAGGCAGAACTTTCACCTTCCAGAATGCCACGTTTCCAGCAGAGCTCTGCTTGCTTTACTTATTTTTCTGCCATCTAACGGTCAGAGATGAAACTGCACCTGCTTTTACCAGTTACGTTTTCAGAAAGTTTTGGCGCCCCTGATCAATAAAAACAGCTTTTTTAGGCGCTTAGGGTTTTATTACAGGACCTAAATATGATGTTGGTGCTAGAAGTCAGAATATGATAATATATCCGGTGCGATTATGATCTGCACCTAAAAGTAATTAATTTCAAGGGTTTTAAAACCTTGTACTTCCTCGACTGTTCATGAAGTAATGATTTTTAAGAAGTATGTTCAGTAAACGTTCAGTAAAACCACAAAAAGTACAGTTTTTAACGTTAGAACAGGATTTAGACAGCCAGCAGCAGCGGAGCTATTTGTAACCTAGTGCGCATGCGCCAGATGTAGTGCACTATCTAGGGAGTAAGGAGTAGGGATCGAGGATCGAGTTGTTGCGCTTGCGCAGTGCAGAGCGGATTCAGTATCAGGCCGGAGCGGAAGCTGCCTCGTTCTTTTTCTGCCGCAGCCTCCGCCATGGTGAGTGCGAGCGCTTTTACCGAACTAAACCTGGATAAAAAGTGGAATTATGTCGCACTTAAAAGCCCAAAATCTGCTCGGTCCGGTCGCTTATCGTGTCGGATGTTGTTATGGAGCTGATTTGTGAAGTTTGTTGATGAGTTTGTGTGACATTCTGCTTGTTTTAGTCACGGCTCGCGCAACGTGGTGGCTTCGGTTAGCGCCTTAGAACGGACAGGCAGAGCTTATTGTGTTTTTAAGGCAGTTATAAAGTTTTGACCCCCTACAGTTGTGTAATGGCATTGAAAATAAATCCCAGTGGTGTTTAGTGGAGTCGTTAGTTGTAGGTAGTTGTTTTTTTAGGCGTCACTGTGTTCCGTACACATACACACGAGATTAATCGATTAAATTAAACAAGCCGAGAATAAACAGTGTTAATGAGTTTAACTTGTGTTTTCGACCTACTTTAGTAATAAACGAAGCGTCAACGTTTCACCTTGAATAATGAAGTGTCAAACCACCAGCGTGAAGTCGCTTTTGCTAATTCAGTTCTGTACACTTTTTGCAACCATACGTCACAGCAAGAGGGTGGGCCCGAACCACTCAGAGGGTCTCACCTGCAGCTTTGTCTAATCAATAGTAAGAAGCTAGATTTAAAAAATAAGGTCGGTATCTGGCGCTATGGTGCCTCTGTGAACGGAATACTGTTACAGCAAAGCAAGCCAATGCTGCAGCTTAGGAGTGGTAAATCCGGGACAGATTATAGTTAAAACGCAACTAAAGCTTTGTAAATGCTATGGCAACACCTTTTATTTTTTTTAATGTAAAGAGGAAAGAGCTTTCATTCCTCCTGACTGTGGCAGATTTCAGGCTTTCCTAAAAGAGAGACGTTTTCTGTGAAGTGTTCTTGATAGGGATACCCACCAGACCGATGGACTTAAACTTTCCACATGTGACAGGTGTTCAAGCGCTTCGTTGAGATCGGACGCGTCGCCTACATCGCCTTCGGCCCCCATGAGGGCAAACTGGTGGCCATTGTAGATGTCATCGACCAGAACAGGGTAAGAACCGTCTGATTCCAGAACTGAACCCCTGAATGCCTTACTGATTTATTTGTTACTTAAATGACTCAAATGCTCGATGTACAAGTTATTAGGAGAGTCACAAGCTTTTTAAGGGTTGTAATAATCTTAGTTCCAGCATTGGGTTAGGGGTTCAGATCATCCAGGGTTCAGATCCCACCTCGTCCTTGTTATGCCTTCTTTAAGCCGCTGTTATTTTGTAGGGAAACTCTCAGAAGACTAATGTCTGGACTTCAGCATTTTATGCAAATAAAGTGTGTAATTATGTTTTAAAGCCTAAATACAGTCATGTTTAGTATTTTTAGAGCTTAGTTGTGTTATGGGTTATGTAACGCTTTCTAAAGTAAACAGTGAAAGACCAGAGTGTTGAAACGGGTCCTGACCGGTTCTGTGTTTGGTTCCGCAGGCGCTGGTGGATGGGCCGTGCTCCGGTGTGAAGAGACAGGCCATGCCGTTCAAGTGCATGCAGCTCACCGACTACGTCATCAAGGTTCCTCACGGGTGCGTCTGCGCTCCTCTGAGTATTCTGGAGCTTTGTTAGTTTTGGTGCCTGAGAATGTAAGATAATGCCGTACTCGTGCTTTATAAAGGGCTTAATGACCTGCAGAGCGTTGCCAGATCTCGAGAAAAATGAGCATCCTCAATAAGTGGAACAAGTGACTTTAAATATAATATAAAAGTGGTCTGTCTTTGGAGCTGGGGTGGATTGCTCCCTTGTGTGGGGATTTTTTCCCCCACACACCTTCTCACTTATTTCTCTTGCAAGATCTGGCAACCTGGCGTTTGGAAAGTCTTCAGATTCTTTCGCATTTTGTGACGTTGAGGCTTTGAGCTAAAACAGAACAAAATGCAAGATACCCCATCGTTCTGCCCTCGACATCCCATCACCTGAGAGAGAAAACTGAACTGATGAAAGGTTTGCAAATGTATTAGAAGGAAAACTAATTTATCATGGACGTAAGTATTCAGACGCTTTGCTGTAACGCTTGAACTGTAGCTCTGGGTTCCTCCCATTTCTCTCGATCGCCTTTGAGATGTTCCTTCCCCTTGTTTGGATCTACCTGTGCTAAATCCGGTGGATCGGACATGATTTATTAAGACACTCCCGTCTGTACAAGGTCTCTCAGCTAACGATGGATATTATGATCAGTAATCAGACGCCTGCATCCAGTCCCTGTGAGCTTTATCTCCTTCTTTCTCCGGCCTTTCAGTTCTATCCCACCAGATCTTTCCTTTAACATCCATGTTTTTAGAGGCAGCCTGTTGCTCGTCCTATAAGTTCTCGGAGAGCTGTTCTGCCCCGGCGACCGAGCTCTGATTGGTCAGCCTGGTTTTACATTAGAACAGGCTCTGATTAAATGTTGTGCAGTGTCTCTGTCCGTCTGTTTCTTGTTGTAAAGATGTTCGGTTAAGTGACCGCTCTAAATAAATCCAGTGTGAATGTTTCTGGTACAAATCACTTACTAAATATGGGATAATATGAGAAGTAGTTTGTCTGTCTGATCAAATGTTTCGTGATGTTTTGCCCACCTCTAATGTAAATGAGTGACTAAATAAATCAGTCCCTACACTAATGATGATGTATATGCTCGTTTATCTGGACTTTTCCTGCTTGTTTTTGTACTTTATACCAAAGTGTGTGTGTGTGTCGATCTCCACAGAGCTCGTCAGAAGTTCGTGAGGCGCGCCTGGGAGAAAGCAGAGGTCAATCAGAAATGGGAGGCGAGCAGCTGGGCAAAGAAAATCGAAGCCAGGGAAAAGGTAAGAGGCTCAGGTACCTTAAATGAGATCTGCTGATGGGTTGATGAAGCTTTTGTAACCCGTCTGATTCACATCAACAGAGGGCCAAAATGAACGACTTCGACCGCTACAAGGTCATGAAGGCCAAGAAAATGGTGAGGGCCAAACTGTCCTTCTTTCTCTCAGAAATTAGTCATACCCTCACGTGTGGAGTCGTGTGCTAACGCCGCCGTTTGCTTGTTCATCTGCAGAGGAATAAGATCATCAAGCACGAGGTGAAGAAGCTCCAGAAAGCCGCTTCAGCCAAAAAGAAGGCCTGAACTATCTCAAATAAACCTGTTTGAACTTCAGCTCCTCTCCGGTGCTTCATTTAAAACCCGCTCCCACTTTGTTTGTTTTTTAAAACATGAGCCGTGTCCACGTTTAAATCCGTACACTGCAGCTTTGAAAGATGGTGACGTGAATACAGACGACACCGGTTTCCTTGGAAACGGAACATCCTTTAATGTTCAGCCCATTAGTGATGGAGTAAGAGGTGCATGGGCGAGGCTTGGGCAGTAGACCAACGAATCCAGCGAGGAAAAACCAACGAAGTCGATGGAAAAGAGGAAAGATAAAGCAAAGTCGTGAGATATGAGGATGTGGCAGCTGCAGGGCACGCTCGTGCACATGTGCAGACACTGATATACGTGCTACGAGTAATCAGAGCACTGGGATGAAATCCAGCTCTATTGAAATTCTTGTTCTGATTTCTAGATGCTGTATAGATAACTGCAGAAATCCGTTATCGGATTATTAAGTGGATGCAAACACTGATAAATCAGACAGACTGGCCAAGGACAACAAAGCAGAGATTAAAACATGCCATATCCCAAAAACAGATGCTTTCTCTAAAAAAAACAAAAAAAAAACCTTGTGTATGCACTTCTGGCAGGATGAACCTAAAATAGAGAATTCAGGAAGAATCTATTCTGGAAAGCTCATTAAAAGTACATTTAATATAAAAATCTAAATGTGAGAATCATTTTTGTGTGATTTTGCAAGTATAGACCTGTATAATGCCATGCATGCAGGACTTACTCTGGGCTGGAACGGTGATGAAACCCAACAGAGCACAAACGAGTCTCAATCAGAACTCATTACTAGTAATTGAAGGGTTAAAGCGAAGGACTGGGGTCTGCGAGTCCTGAAAACAAAGCCGAAAGTTCAAAATGAAGGTCAGAAGGACGTGTTTACAGTGGAAGCTGATGTGATTCTCTCTTCCTGTCACGTCATGTCGCTGTTCTGTTAGACAGTGGGTACTTGTGCAGAATCAGACCTGAAGTCTCCAGTTCTGCCACCCTCCGTGCTCTTAGTATCAGGCTGGTTTGGGATATTCAGCTTCTCTTCTCAAATGTGACATAAATCCTCGTGAGCTTAGTTACTGAATCGTGAGCTGAAAGTGATGTGTAAGATGAACACTAAGGTGGTGAGGGAGGAACTGTTTCAAGGATTAAAAAAGATTGCCAAACATGCAGTGTGTTCTGTGGAACCGTGTTACACAAACATCGTGTTCTAGTTCGGTGCCCTAGTTGTTGTGGTCACTTTTCATCCAGAAATGCAGCAGGGCCGCTGTGGGCAGAGGCTCCGGTCCTCTGGGGCGGCATTAAGAAATCCTGAAGTCTGAACGGGTGAAGGTTCGTCATGACACACAGTTCCTCCAAACAGCAGACTGATGGAGTCCGGAGACGGAGAGCTGCACGATTTAACCGTCTATCCACGCGGGTAAGCAGAAAGAGGACGAGGGTGAGAGTGTCATGGACGGAGCTGTCATTAAACCCTTCTGTACTTCTGTTGCATTCATAACCTTAGATTCAGCAACACCAGCCGTGTTTCTTACAGGATACATACTACAGACCGGAGACGTGCAAATCTGAGTTGATTCTTAAGCCTGCATGTGACTCCTGATCTCCGACATGCAGTCTGAGTGTCCAGTCGGAGTCGAATCTGTAACGTGGCAAACCTATGCGCGGGTGTATGTGAAGCCTGAGAGAGATAAGAGTTAGAAGATCGTTTGTATGTTGTACAGACCGTGTGTGTGTGTGTGTGTGTGTTACGCTGTAGGTCCTGGATCTCAGGTTGGATGCCGTCATGGTGCCCGAGCTCTTCCCTCCATCTTAAAAAAGCAGAAGATAAAATTCTCCGAGGTAAGTGAAGCATTTAGGTCTGCTCAGGCTCTAGCTCTACACCTGCGGTCTGAACAGAGGATAAAAACTGATTTTAAGATGCCAATCTCCAGTTCCACCACATACCAAAGGTGCTCTATTAGACTGAGATCGGGTGACTGTGGATCCAGTCTGAGATGATTCGAGCTCTTGCCTTTCTATCGGCTCGAACCAGTCTGGCATCAACGAGGAATTTTCACCCAGAGAACTGGCCTCACTGGGTATTTTCTCTTTTTCAGACCATTCTCTGTAAATCCACTAGATAGCGCTGTGTGAGAAAATCCCAGTAGAACAAAGTCACTTAGACCACCTTTCTTCCCCACTCTGGCCTAACAAAGGGACCGGTGCTGTGTAGAAAACGGGCTGAAAAGAAAGACAAAAGAGAAACAAAGCACACTGTGATGCTGCTCAGGAGTCAAGAAGATGAACAAACACTAGTTGTTGCTTTTTGTTTAAACCTCTCATCTCTCCCTCTGTCCCAGCTCTTAACCTGCCCCTCACCCGAGGTCATGTGCCCGTATCGAATGGGAACCACATCTGGACTCTCTGCATCAATGAGACTAAAGACTTCGGAGACTCCGAATCCCATAAATCCTGCCAAGCCTCGAGTGAAGGCGCCCCTCAGGTCCCTCTGGTGCTGCTGCATGGTTTTGGGGGTGGAGTGGGATTGTGGGTACAGAACCTGAGTGCCCTGGCTCGGAGCGGGAGGCCCGTGTACGCTCTGGACCTGCTGGGCTTCGGCCGAAGCAGCCGGCCGGCGATAAGCAGCGACGCTCGGGAAGCGGAGAAGCAGTTCGTCCAGTCACTGGAGGAGTGGAGGGAGGCGCTGGGGGTGGAGCTTATGATCCTGTTGGGTCATGATTTCGGAGGGTACATCGGCACAGCTTATGCTCTGACCTACCCACACAGGTGAGGAGCGAGTATGGGAATGGTAAATAATAATAATAATAATAATAACAACAAACACTGACTTTGGCTTTTCTTTCAGATCCTGTGTTCTACCTCTAGTTCATCACCAAATGTGTGACTGTATGACTCTTTGCACAGGGTGAAGCACTTGGTGTTGGTTGAACCCTGGGGCTTCCCAGAAAGACCAGAGGAAGCGGAGTCGCACTGCAGAGTGCCCCTGTGGATAAGGGCTCTGGGAAGAGCTATGAATCCGTTTAACCCCCTCGCTCTGCTCAGACTGGCCGGCCCACTGGGTAAAAGCAAACCGGATAAAACTAACACAACACTTACGTCTTTTGGGAATGATCTCAGCACAAATGTTTAGACCACAAGCAAGTGCTGTAAGTCGACACGGCTTCTGGTTCAGTGTCTTTAAATGCAGTAACGAAAGATTAAAAAAAAAAATGTCTGTATCATCTACACGGTGGTGCAGTGAGGCAGAACTCCAGCAGCACTGTATCGTATTTATCCAGACAGAATCCTCATACTGTAGGGTAACCGAGGTCCAAGATTAGAAGTTCTACGGCGATGATTGAAACCTGAACGCCGATCTCTTTCAGGTCCTCTATTGTTGCAGGCCCTGAGGTCAGACTTTAAGCAGAAATACTCCTCCATGTTTGATGATGACACGGTGCCTGATTACATCTACCATCTCAACGTCCAGACACCCAGGTACAACCGATCTCACACACACACAGCGCCGCACACGTCTGCATGTTTTGATCAACCCTGTTCTTTGGGTACAATCTTGCACCTCCCTCCGCCTGTAAGTCGATCAAACGCTAAGGAGGAGCAAACGCGGCCCACGTGGAAGCACACAGCATCACTAAGCTTCTGCTCCTGGACCCGCTGGACACTGAATCAGATGTGCAGTTTGAGGTTTGTACGGAGGAAGCTAACCCGAGCTCTGCTTTGTTCTGCAGCGGCGAGACGGCCTTCAGGAACATGACGATCCCCTACGGCTGGGCTCAGCGCCCCATGAGCCACCGAATCGGACTGATCAGCTCCACGATCCCCATCTCCGTCATCAGCGGGTCCCGCTCCTGCATCGATGGCCAATCGGGACGAGCCATTCGAGACATGAGACCCCACTCGCATACGGACCTGATCGTGAGAGCAGATTTACGTCCCCTAACTGACCAACAGCAGCGATGTGCTCCGGTTATGGTTAGCCATAGAGGTCTAACGTTACAAATTCATAGTGTTCGCCCAATACGATTTCACACCGACTTAGGGACACGTAGTGGGCACAAACAACCCCAGGCCTCCAGGAGTTTGAGTTTTCCGATGTTTACATTAATGCTTCTCATATTTAAGTTCATTCCTGGGGAAGGCTGTTGGATTAGAGGGAGAGTTAAGCAGCTGTGTGTTATTGTAACGCCGGTTTGTTTGTTAGGTCCTGAGAGGAGCAGGACATTACGCCTTTGCTGATCAGTCCGAGGATTTCAACCAGGCCGTGCTGAAGATCTGCAGAGACGCCGCCGACCGAGCACAGGAGCAGAAACAGTGAGCCCTAAACTGAGCAATCCTGGGGCGACAGGGGCAAGGAAAAACTCCCCAAACGTTATGTAACCCTGTAGGACCCGGCCTCAAAAACACACCGACACTGCTTGGGCAGCTTTTTAAAATTGTAAAAAGTTAAAGTTAATTATAAACAGAAGCTATATCTAAAAATTAGAGCAAACATTTTGACAGAAAATGTAATAGTCTATAATAAACGCAATAGAATCCAATATGTAGTAAAATAAAATATATAGAATAAGAGACCGTAGTATATTTAGGACCAAAAGTGTGCTTAGCGCCTTATTAGGGGACCAAGCATCCCTCGATTTACTCCCAGCACCCCTTATGTCAATTTTTGTTCTCTTTGTTTGTCTCTGATAACATAAAAAAAAAAAAAAAGTTAAACCATAGAAAGTATATGATTTAAACATGTTAACAACAAAACTACAGCAGCGCCCCCTTGTGTTCCATGATGTCAATTTTAAGTAAAATGCACCTTTCTTTTAGATCTACAGCCGTAGGCTTGTGTGTGAAAACTTCAGCTGCAGACTCTGTACTGTGTAATATAAGAGACTAGACGCTGGATTAACATTTCCCCTTCCTGTCCTCTGCATTAACAACCTCAGGGATAGAGTACCGGAAAAACCCATCCTAGGCTCAACTGACTAATCAGGGGACTTTTATATTTTCACAGCAAAGCCCGAATTAAATGTTAAATTAAACACGACCACAACTGCAGCTTTTCCTCACTACATTTCCCAGAGGTCATCACTCCTGCCTTACTGCCACAGTCCCTCGGCTAGCTCAGGAGACGACCGTAAGCATAACTAAAACTTATATGAAATGACAGTTTGACATACTCATTGCCATGAAGCTCATTTTATACTAAAGTGTTAAATATCTTGCATAATTTATCGAACAATGTATCGAAAGTGAAAAATAAAAGGTTATTATTGCAACCATGGCTTTTCCTCACTACATTTCCCAGCGTTCAGTATCGTGCTGCGCAGCTCTTACCCAGGAGAACATTCTAAACTCAGAACGCAGTTAATGCCGAAGCCATATTTAAGTTTATCATCGGATTCCCTTCGTAAAGTCAAAATACTGCAAGTCGAGGAGCAGCTGAATAATTAAATATCTATTACTTCGATTGTCTAACTCACTGCTAGTAAATCAACATCTGACATGTGGCCAAAAGTACTGGGACACAAACCCACATGTGGCCAAAAGTACTGGGACACAAACCCACATTCTTCTTTGCACATTTCAAGCACTGTTGTAGTTCCTTCAGAAAATGCAGATCTAGTTTAAAATATGTCAAAATCATCTTTTATTGTTTTATGGTCAAAACTACAGAGAGAGATTTGACTAATAGTTCGGAAATTGTTAGTCAACCGTAACGGAACCACCGATCTCTAAACAAAAGGGGTGGACATGTTAAGCGGGGAGCGGCTGCATCGTTTAATGGGTATTACTTTGTGTGAATGAACAGAAACTGCTTATCTGAGCCAATCCTTACACCTCTCACAGGCCCAGAACCCAGCAGCCCCCCAAACAGAACCTGCGGTCTGTGCCGGAGGGAGGGAGGTCAGCCTGTGCATCAATTAAGAAAGAAAGGCAACTTTACCCCGCATTACATCAACCGGATGTTACCATAGTTACAGTCTTTTTATGTAACTGTAAGGCAAATATTAAGAGTTTTTCCACGAGAACTCTGCATGTCAACGATACATAAATGTGTCAGAGATACCGCTGAGAACACGAATGGAACCCTAAACCTTTAAACACAACACCACACGGCGGTTCTTCAAACGCCTCCCTGCACATGAGCAAGCGGGAGTGAGTCCAGCTATAGAAACTAATTTCCAGAGGAGGCAATGCAGCATCATGTTAAACCCTTTAATCCTTCAAGTAAGTAAATCCAGAAAAATCACAGCAGTCCTCATGTTCGAGCCATGAGTTAGCGTCAGTTTCACATGCTGGACCCACGTTTAGCTCACCTGTTAGCACAGTCTCCTCACGGACTGATAACAGAACGCATCATCATACGCTCCAGAATCTGCAGACGAACCCAGTTCTAAGCTTCCATGCGTTACAGGCTAAAGTCTCACAGCGGGTTGCTGTGGTCCCAAAGGCTGCCGCCGACTCAAACCTTGGTGTCGTTCAGTCTGTCCTGGCAGCAGTCCGCTCGGCCGGTCATGGTTATCCCGGTTATTTTGTGGGTCTGATCGAGCTCCAGCCTCCAGCAGGGACGCCGTCTGTGCCGTGTTTGTAGTCGGCTCACTGTACCCGTCGATAGAATTCAGAGCCACGCCCAAATCACCCGGCGTACATGACTGTACCGCACAGTCTCCATACACGGTCTTCTCTGCTCAGACATTATAAACACACACACACCCAAGCCCTAAGCCTCAAAAACATGGTAACTGCTGCAAACGCATCGGGTGATGTCACTGAACTGATCTGGTGTGACCGGTTCAGGCGGGCCTTACCTCAGCTCAGCGGGAGCGCCGAAATGCTTCGTATCGCTGAAGTAACGCATGTATACATCGAGCCACTGGACTGTGATCGACCTGTCAACATAGCACCTAAAAGATCAAGGGTTATTGATCACTGGTTTAAAAACAGATCAAGGCTCATTCCCTGGTGCGGTGGTTACACACACACACCAGCCACTTTATAAGGTACACCTCATCAGCACCAGGTCAGACCCCCTTTCGCCTTCAGAACTGCCTCCGTTCTTATAGACAGATTCAACAAGGTGCTGGAAACATTCCTCGGAGAGCTGCTGTAGCCCATCTGCTTCAAGGTTGGACATTCAGAGATGCTCTTCTGCATACCTCGGTTGTAATTTCAGTCACTGTTACCCTTCTATCTGGGAGTCATTTTCACCCTGGATATTTTCTTTTTTTTCGGACTGTACCAAAATTCAGAGATGGCTGAAGAGTCACTGCCGCTGCTCTTCGGCGTCAGGCGTCCAATTTACGAAGCATCCACTTCAATCTCAAGTCAACAGGTGTGTCCATATTTCTCAGAACTTTCTTTCGGTTCCCTCCACATCGCTAATTAACGTCACGTTTTCGTTTAACTCCAAGTCCTGCTGAGGTGTGGATCAATGTGGACCAATGATCACAGTGCGGCGTGTGTGTTTACAGGCACTTAATAACCAGATCATGGCCGGATTTCTGCAGTTACCCGATCATTCAAGTGGGCATGTATACAGCATGGTCCGAGCTACAGATCAGATTAGGAAATCCGATAAAGAGCTGGATTTTATTCCAGTAATCAGAGTACTCACAGCATGTATACCAGATACCCGATTATAACAGGATTTGGCAGTGTGGGCATGTTGCCAGGTCTGCTTATTCTTAGAGATTCTTTCTTTAGGGGTTACTAACACAGACCAGGTGAGGGATTCTCTCGTGGGATCTGGCATCCCTGGAATTAAATGCAGCACACGATCAACAGCGGCTATCGGACACTGTGACTGGATGAAATGTATACTCAAGAAAATGAAGAATTGGATTATTTAATATTAAAAACTGAAGTTTACGTCACTCCTTTCCAATGAGATTATACTCTGGTTGCAAAGTAGAAATCCAATTACTGCCTAGCAATAATAAAATCTTTATTCTTAAACATTACACGGACTTCAATTAACTCCAAACACGCCTTTAGGAACGTTCTCATTTATTACATTAACTTTCAAATATTTATAACAACATTTGAAACCAGAACCCAAACTCCAGCCTTCGGAAACGAGCAAAAGACATAATTAACAATCTGCCAGAGCGTTTCAACAGCTCTCAAAAACCTCGACTTTCATTTCTAAGATGAATGTAATAATAAAAAATAAAAAAAATAATAAAAACAGTGCAGCACAAAACGGAAACAAACAGCGTCACAACACAACATCCAATGTGAAAATTAAATCCACATCCCCGGTGCGGCTCGCGGTGTGTGTGGGGTCTTACTCAAAGATGAACCCGCAGACTTTATTCAGCGTTCATGAAGAAACCGCAGAGCAAACAAACGTCACCGAATTCCCTTAATCAGGAAGCATACGGCTCAGGTTGATTTTGGCCTGGCTGATTTTGTTTAACCTATAAAAACACAACGCAGGGAGCTACTGGAGACCGGAGCGGCTCAAAATGTCGGCTCCAGTTCAAACGGAGTGTGAGGTTAGTGGCTGGTCAGTGTGTGTGTGTGTGTGTGTGTGTGTGTCTGCCCACATCTCCTGAGCCCAGCTGCGGTTGTGTGAAAGCCACTTAGCTGCTGAAGCTGGGTCCAGGTGAAACAGCTGCTCCTGTAACTGGTTCACGGCCGTGTACCGAATGCTCAGTTTGGGGTTCGGGATCAGCGCCGCCGACAGCAGGCGACACCCGGCCGCCAGATACTCGCTCTCCTTTACCGCCTCGCTGCCAGATCCCCTAAAAACACACGCATCTCGTGTCAACTCAAGTCAGATTCATTCTATTGTTTTACTGGGGATGCACCGAAATGAAAATGTGTAGCTGAAAACCAACAAAAGCAAACATTTGGGAAATGAAATGTTTTTTTGTTGTAGTTTTTCATTACATTTTGCCACTTTTTTCACCATTTCATAAATTAAATAGTCTTGTTTAATGACAAATAATTCAAGGGCAATGTTACATTTATGTACTTTCATAAAACATTCCTATTTCAGTCGACTGAATCCTCGGCTAAAACCAATTCAGATCGCCAATTTCCGACTAAAATTAAATGACGTTTTAGTCAAAAGACTGACTAAATCCAAATCAACACTGCTCCTAATCTAATAACAGCAAAAGTGAAACTATACTGACCGACTGAGTGTGATGGGCAGAGGCTGGGTGGGGTCAGAGAGGTTCTGAGGGTTGCTGCTGACACAGGTGATGAACATCTCGCAGGCTAGAGTCATCTCGATCTCACTGAGACTGCACTGCAGGACCAAGCAGTCGCTGTTACACAGCACAGCCGAATAATACCCTGCACAAAGAGCGCCTACAGAGGCCCAAACGCATCCAACGTTAGTGCTCGTGCACCGGCTGCTCAAATCATCTGCACCATGTAAATTTGCAAGGAGATTTGTACCGACATTACAGGGCAGAGCTCATGCAGTATATGGATTTAGACATTAGTGGGATGATGTCATATGGAACACGTGACCTTTAATCACGAATATCTGGACAGATAAACAGCCCTTAATCATCAATTTCTGGAACACTAAAAGATAAATATCCGTAAATATATGGACAGCTCGACGTCTTTTAAATTTCAATCTCTTACCAACACCTTAGCAACCACACCATAAAGAGTGGGACAGCTAAACTATCTTACCCAAAAATATCTGGACAACTATTGATCCTCAAATTAAAGTTTTCTCAAACTTTCTCCCAAGCTATTATTAAGCTTAAATAAGACTAAAATCACACAGTATATCGGATTACTTAAGTTAGAATACTTTGTAATGTTTATATCTGAAGTTAAGACAATAAAATTAGGACCTGTTTATCCCGTAACAGCGTCCATCTGAATTAATGTTGTCATGGTAACGTAAAATTCTAGCGTTTCGGTAATATGGTCCCTGTATCTCTAAATCGATCGGTCGAGCAGAAACGGAGACTCACGTTTGAAGAGAGTCCTGGCCCGGCTCCAGATGTTGCGTTTGCCCAGTTTGTGGACGAGGTGCTGAAGCTGTGACGCGTCGGCGGCCATTCCCTGAATCAGCATAAATTCCAGAGTGTCTGCTGCGACCGGCAACACCTGATTCATCACACACCTGCGCAGGTGTGCGTTAAACTCGGCGCTGTACTCACCTGGCTGAACACCATCTGACAGGCACGCACACACACGGCAAGAGTTTAACCTGAACACTCGCCGGTTTGAACTAAAGCCCAGACCGGAGCGCTTGCTCACACTCACAACACCGGGTTGATTAAGAGACTGCAGTTTGCCACGCTGAACATCTCCTGACTCACCCACAGGCTGCCTGAGTCCCGGCAGGTTGGTGAGAACCTCCAGCGTGTCCCTGTACGACGTCTTCCCGGTGAGTTCGGTGAGAACTCTCCTGCGGTTCTCCCAGTCGACCTGCTCACACGGCCACGCCCTCGAGCTCAGAAACCACTCGTTATCTACAAAAACCCACAATCGACATTCGTATCACAGTCAGCTTGCCCTTCACCCACAGCATAAAGTCACCCGGTTTGGGCTGAGCCTGCCTGGGTTACGGGGGTGGCCTGGTCACTAGGTTCCTTTCATGGGGGTGTACAACATCCAAATCCCTCCATTTTCTCTGATCCCATTACTAAATAATGAGAAAGATATGCTGTATATGATGAATGCGCCCTCTGGTGTTCACACAACACAACGACATTTTAGACACACATACAGATTACATCGTGACATTTTTGCACCCCTAGCTATTAATCATAAAAATAAGGTCTCATCTACTTTATTTATTTCACGGTATATTGTGATATTAATCACACTGACAGTGGAAAATATCGTGATACAAATTTTAGCTCGTATCGGCCACCCCATGACTCGCTGCACTCTATTAATGAGCCGGTCACCTCTGAGCAGACTGAGCGCCCCCTCGATGCTCCCGCTGTTGATGAAGAGCTCTGCGGCCATGTTGATGAGCTGACAGCGGGACGTTCCGTCCTCGCTCCCGAAAAGCCCTTTGAGGATGAAGAACTCCAACTGCAGCCTATACATCACCTCCACCAGCCTCACCCCCTACAATTCATAAGGGAGTTACGAAAACCTGCTCCATTCAATAATTAGGTAATAAAGGTAACACATTCTAATCTTCTGTGAGCTCCGGCTCTCAGTCACTCTTCAGTCTTATTCCCTATCCTACATCAAACTCTCAATCTGCACAAACCTCCCCCTTAAACCCCTCTATGGACTTTTAGTGTTTGTCTTAAGAACCGTCACAATTTTCTTCTTAGGAAAGCTTTCATGAATCCAGCCCCTGATTTTTAGCTGGAGCATCCTGTATGAACATTTGGCAGGTTCTTCAGAATTTCGGGTTCTCTCTCTCGCACACACCTTGGTCCAGTCTTTGGTTCTGTGATAGGTAAACATGAGTGAGACTCCCACTCGGCCCAGAAAGCTTTTAACCAGCCCATCAGAGGGGACCTCCTGACATACTGCAAACACACACACACACACACACACACACACACACACACACACACACACACACACACACACCACAATGAGACCTGACTACCCACATTACTTCAGATTAATAACAACTGAACGTGATCACAGTAGAATACATATATCATAACGAACAGGCCACAAAGCAACAGCAGGAATGCAGGTGTAAAGAACACCTGTCTGAGGGATGATTCAGAGGACACACCGAGTCAAAACAGTGGACTGCGCCATCTACGGGAGTGGAGATTGTAGTTTATACTACATTTATAATTTTCTTCTTTCCAAAAAAAAAGATATTTGGAGCTGAAAATCGATGAAGTACATCACGAAAATAAGTATCATGATATATCGCTGTATCGATTTTCAGGAGGGTTATTCCTGCCTCACTGTGCTGTCATGATTAATCGCAGCAGTCACTGCATGCCTGGACCCTTATACAAGCCGTGTGTGTGTGTGTGTGTGTGTGTGTACCTGACTCGGCAAACGGCTCATAGGGGAGAGTCAGCTTGTCTTTGGTTCCCTTTAGCAGAGCCACGGTAACACAGCAACAGAACCTCGACAGCTCTGCTGCACTGTTCCTGCCATCACACACAGCGCAAAACACACGCGCCAGCCCCGGCCAGTCCTCCTGCTGCTTACACATCTACACACACACACACACACACACACACACACCAAAACACATCACAGGCAGGTTCACGCTGCAGGTAAATGTGACCCTCCATTCATATCCTTTGCAAAACTCATGAACGACCAAAACCCGAGGACACGGCAACCCCGGACAGTTTATATACGTTACATATTATAATCTAGAGTCTCACCTCTACTTGTACCACAGCCTGGGCTAACTCCGAGAGCTCTGCAGTGTGAGGGTTGGTTGCCAGAGCTCTGCAGAAACACGCAACAGGAGAGTGTGTATGAACACGATCAGAAACTCCACACCAGTTTGGCAGAATTAGGACAGTTCTTGGCCTAAACAGTTTAAGACTCAGTCCGAGACGCCATCTAGTGGCTTCATTTTACCGTTGCACACCAAGCACGGGGTTGAAGGATTAATTCCCGTTTCACGAATGAGATATTGATACTAAAGGAAGGTTATCTAAGCAGGTTACAACTGAAACTCGCCTGCATTTGACGGCGTGGAAGATATCCAGCTGTTGCCTGGGCACCTGCAGCGCTTCGAGCTGGACCTGCATCGTTTCGCACTGCTCCACGCTAAACACGCAACCCACCTCGATGATCTGCATACACGGCAGGACGCGAAACGTAACGGCAGCCTCGTTACGACACAGCCAGTTAAACTGTTATCATTACTGTAGTCCAGCGGAGTCAGAAATAGGAAGCGGGCAGATCGGGATAACAGACCATCTCAAACTCCTAACCATTCTATTGTTTATGTTGAATGAACACCACTGGCATTATGCACGCAGGACACAGGGGTTCGGATGCAGGACTAAACTAGACAAAACCGTGAACACTTAATCAAGCACTGATATTACTCGAGTTATCTTTAACACAATGTCTGTTTATATCTGCAGTTCAGCTTTAAACGCTGCAAATCTCTTATAGACTATACCAATAAAACATCTACTAACTACACATGTACACAATTTAACACCACTTGATATGATTAGAGCCGATCAAGCTAATTATCAGCATTTATAACAGCCGATAAACAGAGACGAAACACCGAGTGAAGGTCATCCTTAAAAATACAAAACGTAAAAATATAAAAATACAAAAAGGAGGATTATTTTCCTCTTGGCTATTTGTTCCATCACCTCTATTTATCGTTTGCTAAATTTATTTGAATGTTTGGTTTGATGTTTTTTGTGTGTGTTGAACTAAATAACAGAAATAATAGTAAATACAAATTCAAAAAGTCTCGCTTCGTATGTCGTCAGCTGTAAAATGCAACACAGCCTACGTAAGAAAACGCAGAAGATTTTACCTCGGAGCTTTAACATTCCTCGGAGCTCTGATTTGTTATGTATTAAACTGAGCACCACCTTGGAACAGCAGGTATTTTTGTTTTTGTGAAATGCTCAAGAGTGCCTCCAAAGGAGGACTGGGATAAGCAGGATGAAGTATGAGGTGTAGCAAACCCAAACGTCATGTCCCCACATGAGGACGCGAGGTCTAGGGAGGATAAAGAAACAAAGAACTTACGATAATTGAGAACTTAAGTTTATTTCTCATAAGAACATTCTTATGAATTTCTTAGTGTTTGTCTAAAGAACCTTCAAGGACTTTTCTTAAGAAACTTTCGTGAATCCGACCCCTGACCCTAAAACACTAACTTTATACCTTTAAAGTCTGAGTAGCATCTCTGGTGGCACCTAGTGTTATTTAGTTTTAGTGTCCTGTGTGTCAAGCTGCCACTGTTGAGCTGTTAAGCCACAGCTGCTTGGATTTGTGCATTGTAAAGCTGTATCTGTTATTACACTGTGCTCAGCACACGGGGGTGTGTGTGTGTGTGTGTGTGTGTGTGTGTGTGTGTGTGTGTGTGTGTGTGAGAGAGAGAGTGAGACCTTTGAGGTGAGGAGTATGAGCTCGGATACAAAATTGTGGATTCCTTTCTGTCCAACGTGTTCATAGAGTGACGTCACAATCTCAGGAGGAGGCTGGAGAGAGAAAGAGAAAATCAGGGTTCCAGATTAGATCCAGTTTTAGCTGAAATGGTTCAAAACTGTCACTTTCAGTATTCATATTCAATGTGACGGATAACAAAAATATTTAAAGGAGCGTTCACAGACAGCAGGGGGCGCTCACTGACCGTTCTCTTGTGTGTGAGCAGCGTGTTGAGGACCGACCCCAGATCTCGGAGCAGGTCGAGACTGAGCAGACACATGAGCAGAGAGTTTACAATGCTCTGACTGAAACTCGTTCCCGGAGAATTGGTCCCATAATAGCCAACGAAAAGCTCCGCTGTAGAAAGAGAGGAAAGCACTCACGGAACTACTAAATACAACAAAGATGCTCCCAGTGCAGCTTCAAAGGGCTTCAATACGGAGATTAACCACAGTTAGTTTCACAGTTAGTTAAACTCGGCGTCTCATTCAACACCATCCCGGGCTGATCGGAGCTTCATTCATGGATCTGTTTCATTCTTTCTTTTTCTTTGTTTCTCCGTGCTCTCTTCAGTACTCTCTTTAGCCTTTTTTTTCTATCGTCCGTTCTTTCTCTTTATTTAGCTTCATCAAGCTAATGTAGATGCATGTAAATGATAACGCAGGCAACTTAGAGTGTAGAAACGGAAACAAACGATTAACTCTCATCTGTTCTTCCTCCGCTCAATTTAGCTTCTTTTTTGTTTTTTCTCTCGGTACATCACTTCCCTGTGCTCGGCTCTTACCTGCTCGCTGCACAACAGGAGGATTCCCGGTGTGACAGAACTTCTGAACTGTATCCATGCAAAACTGCACCAGAAACAAACAAACGCACTCAACCACAACGCTGTGCAAAACTGGGGACAGCTTTTACATTTCTGTGTTCTACATTAGCTGCATGACGAGGGCATCCCACTCACCCTTTCGTCATCGTCCCTGGGCAGGTGGCGGTACCAGCAGACGGCCCGGAGGCACATATGATTCTCGCTGAAGTAGTACCAGCAGTACTGTGAAGAGATTAACCAAGTGAACGAGCGGTTTGAATCAGCCAGCATGTTCCCTCTGGGGCTCGCTTACTCACAGAAGATGAAAAAGGTCTCACGACACTCACGTCCTTCCCAGCCACGGTACGAACTGCACACACGGGGTTCAGAAAATAACTCAACGTGCCCAAGATCCGCCATGTGGTGGGGAGTGTGAAGGACTCACCGCTGTTGCAGGTATCCACCACGAGCCGCGCTAATCCGCAGTTCGCCGGGTTTACACTCGGATTGTTTTCGCGCTTACGCAGGTTATTGTTACAATCTAGATCGTTCTGAAAGAAGACAGAAAGCCTCATGTCAGCACACCCCTCACTGTAGGGCAGCGCCATGTACTAACAAACCAGTAATAATCAGAATAAAGAAGAGACCAACCACACACCTCCTTCAGAGTGAAACTGGTGTAATAATAATTTTATCTATTACAAAGTGAGCAGAGATGAACTGGGACAGCAAACTGAGCTTAGTGGCTTTGAAAAGTCCCAAAAACACATCAAGATGGATCCTTTTTCAGAACTTGGCATGCGTTTCTTTCTCTGTGTCCTTAAATCCAAATCCGACTCACTGACAGTAACGTCAAATAAATTCCTGTAATTTTTTTCTTAACAATGAAATTAAGGGAAAGCTCACATTTACGATTTGTTGTCTTAAGACACATTCGTAAATCTGGTCCAAGATCTGTAATTCCAAACGTCGGTGACATGCTCATTTATCAGCTCTAATGGTACAAAGCGGTGTTAAGCTTTGCATGTGTAGTTAGTGGATGTTTTTATAATGACCGAGTCTTTTGCTGATTATGTCAAATCGCAAGTCATCAAATTTGGGACTCAAGTCCAGACCTCCGGTGTTTAATAAGGGATGGGGGTGTGGGAAAGCCTGGGGACAAGAGGTGGCAGGCACTGTGAGCTCTGATTTCAGTCCCGTGTAACCAATCTAACTGTAATGGTAATAAAATGAGTGAATAAAGGCCAGCGGGCCGTGTGGAATCATTTCACCATCTCCAGGACCTTAAATGATTACTCGTGATCCATCAGTAACAACATTTTACAACTCAAACTCAAAAAAGTGAAAACTAAGGAAACCTTTTACCCATTAACAGGTAAAAGCTGATGATAGTATAAGTGAAGCTGCTGCTCTGATTACTCACTGACCTCTGTGTGTTTGATGATGGGGTTAACAGCAGGCCAGCTTCTGCTCTGTCCACGTTGGGAGCCCTGATCCAGTTCATTAGCGTTGACTGTGTAAATGAGTCAACACACAACACAATTAAACACCTCCGGAACAACAGGCCTGCCTCACTTAATGACTGTACTTTATTAAAGCATATAATACAATATATTACAGAAAATCTGTTAAATAACCGTGTTATTAAAGGAGATCAGCAGCTGTAATGCTCTGAAATTAATACCATCTTAACCCTGACACCAGAGCTTATTTGCTATTATAGCCTCATATCAGTGAGCTTACTTCATCTGCAGAGAAGAGACTCAAAGGGAAAAAATGCCATCTACAGAAGTCTGGAAACCCTTCCAAATGATCGACGTTATACAATACAATTTATAACTCATACTTCATTAACCCTTCCATTACCTTGAGGTTCAGTTTGACCCAATTCAACGTTTCACGTCTCAAAATAAATGGCACCCAAGGCTGTGTACAACATAAGAAATAAACACTTTAAACTCATTAAGTTTGATCTTTTCCTCTATGATAGCTGTCGCTATGAGAAGAAATTTAAAATCTTAAAAAAAATAATAAAACCCTCAACCTTCTGCTTTAGGGCGCTCACCAAACAGATAAGTAAGTACCTGATATATAAACAAGTGACAATTTTAATTGTAATCATTTTCTCTTGGTTTGAATAGCAGGGATCAGATAGCAGGTGCCCACTGATTTACGCAGATTTAATTTAGCATAAACAGGAGTTTAATATCCTGTATATATAAAGCATAGCGCACATTAGACCTGTTTAAAACACGACCCCGGATATTCCTCACTACATTTCCCAGCGCTCATCACTCCCGCCGCTACTCTCAACGTCACGCAGTGCAGTAATTTAATCATTTTTAAAACACTTCCATCAAACTACATCAACATGAAGCTTATTTTATAAAAAAGTATTTAATAGGGGTTGGTAATGGAAAGGGCTTCATGATACGATATCCCGATACATTGCGATACGACGCATATTCCATTCAAGAGTCGTCATTAATAATTCAGTCAAAACACTGTACTGCGCCATCTACAGGAGCAGAGATTGTAGTTTAAACCCCATTTAAAATGTGTAAAATAATAAATGAATAAATCAATATTTTGAGCTGAAAATAGATGCAGTATCTCCTGAAAACAAATATCACAATATTGTTGTATCAATTTTATAGCACAGCCCTATTATTTAATATCTTATATAACTTATTGAATAATGTATTGAACAAGGAAAAAAAAAAGATTTTTGAGCGACTGCTTTTGCTTACTCCATTTCCCAGCGTCCATCACTCCCCACCACACTCCCTACTTCACACACTGCCGAGTTCCTAACTGTGTATCACTTGCCCAGTAAAATTCCAAATTCAAACACCAGAGTACGAACTGAGTTTCTGCTCAATGTGTATTTATGATTATTATTGGTTTCCCAACGTAAGGTCGAAATATCATTAAGTCGGGTCATCGTACAAAGGAAAGTACCTGTGCACCCAAGACATAAGGGTTATTAGAAAATTTCAAGATACCAGGAGGGTTAACCTTAAGCAAACGAAAGCAAGGCCCAAACATTTGCATTAGATGAGACTAAACCTCAGAAGCATAAGAAGTTACAACATCAGAGAGCAGCGTAAACTTTGTTCATTGGCTTTTTCCTCCCTCAAGCTACAACTGCCAGCATGGAATCAGTTACCTGGCACTCTGCAGTCTATTTTTTATCTAGGCTTGTTACCTTATGCCTATTACATTAGAACATTTATGTAAAATTAACACAAAAACACTGAACTGTAACGCAGCTGTTTCAATCCCGAGTCCGAGACGGCAGGTTACACTTTGCATTAATAAGGTATTTCAGGACGACAACGTGAAGCCTTTGAGAGCACAGACCTGTACAAACACTCCTCCGGGGCTCCCTATTGGCATCTCCAGCAGCTTTCTTGGGGCTTAGAGAGAAACGTCACATTTAACAACATTAAAACAAAGTTCATCGTCAACACGGATACTCTCAGTTTAAACACAACTACGCACCGGTCCGCCTTCCCGTCACAGACTATCCGGGTGCGATTCGTCATCTTCTTGGTCTGCAAACGTCCTGAGCTATGGTTTGGACCTAATGATGCGGTTTGCATGAAAATATCCCCGAAGAGCTCTGGATCATCGTGAATGACGTCAAGCACGATGGCATCGTCCTGGTACGCTCGCATGACGTCCAGGTCCCAATGATTACCCTTCTGATCTTTCGAGGCAGGGAGGGGTGAAGGACTTCTGATAGGCTTTGCGATCTCATCGTCCCCGAGCCGACCGGCAGGTGATTTGCTACCGCTCTCGTCATCCTCACCAGACGACGAGGAGCAGGAATCACTTCTTACTAAGTTTGGTGGAGTCATTTTGGAGCGTGGGGTTTCCGTTCCGCTGGGATTTCTGTTCTCAACGCCAACGTCAGATATCTGATCCTTCTTGGGATGATCCTTCTCCAGTTCCAAACTGGTCTGTACCCTCGTAGTGGAGGTCTGCGGATCTTCTCCGTGCGCATTTCCCTCAACCTCTTGACTTACTGAGGAACCCTGAGTCCGATCTGTTGATGGGCAGAGATCGACAGACCCTGTGCTCAGATCTGAGGGCATAAGATGAACATTGCCTGGTTTTTGCTGAGGCACTGTGTTGGACTGCTCTGCATGACTAATGTCCATCTTTGACATGTTTGTGTGATTTTGAGCTTTTAAAGACACGGAGGCTAAAAGATCTGGCTCCGTCTCTCTTAGTTTTGTAGGCTGCCTGCTGTCATTCAGTTTAAGGGTTTCTCTCGTGTTCTCAACTGTGACGCCTTGCTTGGTCGCTTCTGATGGTCCCGAGCTCAAAACCCAATCTGTCGAAGTCGTCTCATGACACGGCGAGTCTGGTTCGCTTACTTTCGCGGGCTGCATCCTTCCTTGGCCATTTTGAGCCAAAGCACTCGAGTTGTTCAGACCCAGACCTGTAGTAAAACAGTGATGGAGAGCTTTTGTTGGATTATTTTTGCGTTCTGGCGGTTTTGGAGTGAACTGGACCGCTGGAGAGTTTAGTCCCTTCTTAAGCAGGTCTCGGACATTTGGAGCCAAGGTGCTCTCGCTGCTCGACTTACAAGCTTTGCATCCAGCGTTCACGTCAATCCCTGTACTGTTAGATCCTGCGTTGGGAACAGTCTGTACGCCTCGCTCGTTGTGGTACGCTGTCAGATTTGCTGAATCGTCCTGAAGTGCAGAGCCGACCCGGTCAACGTGGTGCAGCACTGTAGATGGCGCCACTGCACTTTTTCCGCTTGAGGCTTCACTGAGGACAGTTTGAGCTTGGTCTGTGTCTGCTACTGTCTTAAGCCAGCCAGGGCCACCACAGAATGACGCTGTAAACTCGTCGGGTGGTCCCTGCCTTGGAAAAGGCCAAGTTCTGTAAGTTCGGGCACAGGACGTGCGAGACCACTCCACGTAGGCACTAGTTCTCTGGCAGGAGAAACATTCAGACGAACTTGTATCCCCATCAGAGCTCTCGTTCTCGCCCGTGTCTTCAGGACAAACCTGATTCGGCTCCGTCTCTCTAACCGAAAGCGTGTTATCTGGTAAACCGGGATTAGAAGGCACACGTCGTAATATGAGGGGAGGGACCTGGCACACTTGGACATCGGGGGTCACTGGTGAAACCTCACAATTCTCAACCCCCACAAATTGAGACGCCGCTCTCTCAGTCTCTGCACGCGTAGAATATTTCATCGTCCTTGAAACACGTTCCGAAGTTCTCGCGCACCCATCGACATTTTCCACTAAGGCCGAAACCGACTTAGCTCCCAAAAGTTGATCACCTGATGAAAAAGAAGCACAGCTATTGGTTGGCGTACGCATGTCCGAGGACCGGGTGACGATCCACTCCCCGTAGCGCCCGCCGCCTTGGCGCATCAAGGACGCAAATTCTTTTTTAAAGCACTTCCCGCTTTTGTGCTTCCTCTGTTGCAGCAGTACCACGGGCAAAACACACGAGAAGTCACGCGACGTCACGCCAAACACGCGCGCTACGTCGCACAGCTTCACCTTGGGGTACTTCCCAAACCAGATAATCACTCTGGCCGTTTGTGGAGTTCGTGCCGCAGGACGGACCGCGGCCCGCTCCTGCTTCGCCGGTCGGGACGGCTGCCTCGGGCTGGGCTTATGATAACATCTGGACCTGGGCTTGTGGTACCGAGCTACCTTTTCGCCAGCGGGCGAGGTATATTTTTTTTCGCCGCACAATGTACAACACGAGTTTTTAACAGATCGTTTGATGGGTCTCCCTGACACAAAGCTTGTGACTGAACCAAAGCGTCTCCTCAGGCCCTCTGTCCTATTAAAATCTGAAATGAGAGACAGTCATTGGGGAGAAGACATAAAGCAAAAACTAAACCACTTCAGTTAGATGCCGGAGACTCGCTGAATCCCTTAAACAATAATGTCACTCTAACGCCATGCCTCTTTCTGGACATTTATCATATTCAGAAGCAGTACTATAGTGCTTAGTGCTCCAAAAGTCCAGTTCTTATTAACCTAGAACGTGAAACTTTAACATTTCTGACTCATATGAGCTTTATGAGCTTCATCTAACAAATTTAAATGATAGCCTCGATCCTGTACTTTGGTTATAACACTGGGATCTCACACTGATTTTCTTCTGTTGGTCTTATAAATCAGACCCATTCAGATTAGCTGAATGTAAAACTTTCTTTTTAATAAATCTAAACTTATCAATCGATACATCTGTGTTTATTGTCTGTATAATAAACAGTTACTGGGGAATTCGGTTCCTCGACTATTAGGACTGAAGCCCATAGTCTGATGATGTTTTAATAGAGGGATAACGATAGAATGGAACTATTTCACCTCAAACTAAATCTCTCTCTTACTACTAAAAGTCACCCTAGTTCCTCTCACTGCACACAAAATCCAGAGAGTTGCCTGAATCCAAAATAAACAGCACTGTCCTGCTAGTGATTTAGGTTGTAGCTGCAGCTCAGAACCATATTAGCTGTATTATATTATTTATGGACACCTCCATTTGTTCACATTTTGCTGGCTTGTGATTTAATAAAGTTCGTTTAGAAAAGTCTAAATGCTGTTCCATTTTTTCACGATCCAAGCTAAAAGGATCATATATGATATATTTTTGCAAACGCACAACCCAAAACAAACACTTCAAGCGTAAACACACATGGATATAAATGCAGATAGAGGAAATCCAAAGAGTCCGTACTTACTGGGCACTAGCTGAACGTCTCGTCTACTTCTCCTGGTCTGGACGCCAGAGCTTCCCACACCCTGCTCACTTACTGCCCGGGGTAACTGCGGGGTCACTACGGTGGTTTGGACCGGCACATCTCCGCTGACAAACCGGGACACGGTGCAGGAGACGCTCGGTTTCTGGGCATCGTGAGTGAGGCAGGCCGACTTCTCCTTACAAATACACAGTGCCACACGAAGGTGGCAGCGGATCTGCTTGCGCTGGTCGGACAAACCCGGGGAGCAGGTGTAAAGCGGGGGTTTAGATGCTGGATGTTGGGCCTGGTTAATATTTAACCCTAACTGGGCACCTCTGGGTTCTGCAGCTGACTGAGAGTCACTCGAATACCGTCGCCGTTTCGGAACCGGACCCTGTTCCACTTTGAACGCGTCTCGGTTCAGTTTAATTCGGTTTGACGCCTGCATCCTTTCACCGAGTCAAACTTCCACTGATAATGCCTAAAACTCATCCCATGTACCAAGTTTACGCACTAAATCCTCAACCTAGTAACGTTTTATTTAAAAACACCAGAAGCATAATTAGCACGAGCTACAGAATTTAAACACGACGTCCGTTATTTTTCCGTTAGCCTAGCAAACTAGTACTACAGAGTAACTATCGTACTTTCCTACGACAGAACCGTGATATTTGTACACGAACTCGGACAATGGAAAGCAATAAAGTTATTTTTAACACCACCCAGTTGATAACTGATCTATTTAAGCGATATATCGATCTTTTCGACGTCGTAAACGTGACCTCAATCAGAGTTAATCAACGGCCAACGGCATCCGTTCCTTTACAATTAGCTTACCAAAACCAAACGAATCATAATGTCCTATTTTCACAAGATAGAAGTGCTTTACTTTGAAAATAACAAGCTTATATCGTGAAATATAACCAAAAGATATTTTCTACTCCAACCTAAACGATAAATAGTTGATTTAATGATCCATATAATTTCTTTTTTCGACCGACCTCTAACAAATAACCGCGTCTAATCAGTTTAATGGCAGAAAGTGTCTGGAGATAACGCGCATGCGCAAAACTGATCCTTTTAGCTAAGAACAGATAATTTTTCTGAAGTATTTCATTGATTATTGCAATAAAGCGTATCAGTTATAAAATTTACATTCGTGGTCTTTTGAACACGGCTTTACTCCGAACTGAGTCGATTTTTTTTATGGGCAGAGCCCCGTCCACCTATAAAACTTACCCCATAGTGTAAGACAAAACATAACAGTACAAAAACAACAGTAATAATATGCAAAAGTTACATGTTTTGTTGATTTTCTGAATTAAAAGAGTATATATTGCATATTTCTGACCATTTTAATTAACCAGTTAATTAACCAGTTAAAGAAGTTAGTTTGTAGTCCTTATAAAAAAAAAAAAACACTGGTGAGTCATCTTGAAGTGTGGCAGAACCTTGCCTTGTTGGATGTTTTTCTCCACAACATGCTCTAAAATGCCATATTTAACTTCCAAGTTCCAAGTAGAAGTTACATGCTTACACGCCCTGGGAAATCCAGTCTTAGGTTCCAAAGCCCTCCGTGAAAACATGGTTAACACATGGAAAAAAGTTATTACTAAGTTCATTTGAGGTTGACATCAGGGATTGGATTGTTAGGTCAGTTGGCATCTAGTGTCCCAGGTGTAATGTCTGCCTTGTGCCCTGTGGTGTTGATCAGGCCCTGGCCTGGTGAGGCCATGGATTGGATTTGGCAGGTATGGAAAAGTGAGTAAGTGAGTGATCAGGTTGCATCTGAAGTACCACGTGTTTGAAGTACTCCAAGTCTCCAGACTTGGCGTCATCACTGTTCCTGCGCAAGATGCTGAAGGTTGGCAGAACATTTCCGCTGTCTCAACAAGAGAGAGACTCATCGAGCTGTCGTCTGTTTCTGAGCATCTTCAGACTGCAGAAGGAAATCAGGAGGGCTTTCGGCAGACATTCATCCCACTCAATAAACAAATTAATGAGCCTGAATTTTCCAAATGTCCCTTCGAAAATGCTCCAAGCTCAACAACCTCAGAAATGTTACAGCAGCCCCAAAGAATGTACCCACAGTTTCACCTGGCATCTACTAAACTATTTCAATAACAAATTTACTAAAAACAAGTTCGTTTTTGGACCATCTGGTCCATACCGATGTTTAGGTCGGTGCTACATGAATGCAGACACAGGGCTTCCCAGCAGAACGTTAACCACAGCATCATTTTCCCACAGTGCATCCTGGGACCAGGTAAATGGTGCCCATGTACCCGACCATCCGTGTGATGGTAATGAAAACTTGGACCCACTGGACCAGACCACCTTCTTCCATTGCTCCAAGGTCCAGTTCTGACACTCATGTGCCCAGTGAAATAATTAAAATTATTTATAATTTGTCTGTGTCATATTAAGATTTTGGAAGGAAAAGTTTGTGAACCCCTTGGGATACCAAATTTGAATCAGATTTATTCACTCATAAAATGATGGACTTATACAAATCATAATAATAGATAAATAAAACAATACTGTATTCTTTCTTCTATTCTTTCTCCACTAAACCACGTGATGTCAGTGTTTCTTCATAATAGAAGTGTGGAATATTAAACTGGAGCAGCACCACATGAGACCTTTAAAATAAAATCTAATGTAGGAAAAAGAAGGCCTCGTGATTTATTACTTTATTTCTCTATCAGAGGCCAGAGCTCAGTGTTTCATTCAGGCTCATGGGTTCTGTTATATCAAAAATAATTCAAATATGGTTAAAGTCTGAACTTTAAGAGAGAATCAAAACATTCCTTACAACATTTCATTACCCAGTCAGATTCAGAAATCATTATCTCCACAGATCTAAAATATTGAAAAACATTGTTTTATATATAAAAAGTACATAAGTTATCCGTGATCTCTGGAGTTGTGACACTGCGCAATAATAAAAAACTCACCAATACACAATTGGAAATTCATGAGCCATCAGATCAGCCTGTTCCTGCATCATGTCACAGTGAGCCGAAAGCCTCGTCTACCTCATCTAAAAATAAATAAATGTATTAAAGACGGAGAGTTTTAAACCATTTTGGGGATGAATATCTCTTCATAAATGACGTGAACTTAGTGATTTTCTGCTCCGGTGACGCAGAGGTCTATTACCCTAGCCCACCAGCACCATCGCTCAAATCTTATTGGCAACTTACAGTAGTGCTGGGTATCATATACAGGCACAATGGGTTCAAATCCCACCTCTGCCAAGCTGCCACTGTTGGGTCCATGATTGCTTGAATTGTAAAGCTGTGTCAGTTGTAAGTCGCTCTGGATAAGGGTGTGGTTTTCTGCTGTTGTAGCCCACCCGCCTCAAGGTTTGATGTGCATTCTGAGATGCTTTTCCGAGTTACCGGAACCTTTCTGTCAGCTCGACCTCATCCGCATTCCCTGTTGACCTCTCTCATCAACAAGTAGTATGTAGAATGTGTTTGTCTTTTTTTTCCTCTTATATACCTATAAATACAGTGGGGCAGAAAGGTATTTATCCAGCCACTGATTGTGGAAGTTCTCCTACTTAGAAAGATGAGAGAGGTCTGTTATTTTCATCATAGCTACACTTCAACTATGAGAGACAAAATGAGAAAAAAAATCCAGGAAATCACATTGTAGGATTTTTAAATATTTAATAATAAATCATGGTGGAAAATAAGTATTTGGTCACCCACAAACAAGCAAGATTTCTGGCTCTCACAGACCTGTAACTTCTTCTTTAAGAAGCTCTTCTGTCCTCCACTCGTTACCTGTATTAATGTCACCTGTTTGACCTGGTTATCTGTATAAAAGACACCTGTCCACAGCCCCAAACAGTCAGACTCCAAACTCAACCATGGCCAAGCCCAAAGAGCTGTCGAAGGACACCAGGAAGAAAATTGTAGACCTGCAGCAGGTTGGGAAGAGTGAATCTACAATAGGCAAGCAGGTTGGTGTGAATAAATCAACTGTAGGAGCAACTGTAAGAAAATGGAAGCCATACAAGGCCACTGATAATCTCCCTCGATCTGGGGCTCCACGCAAGATCTCATGCTGTGAGGTCAAAATGATCATGAGAATGGTGAGTAAACATCTCAAACCTACATGGAGGGATGAATACACCTGATGAATGACCTGCAGAGAGCTGGGACCAAAGTAACAAAGGCTACCATCAGTAAAGCACACTACGCCGAGAGGGGACTCAGATCCTGCAGTGCCAGGCGTGCCCCCCTGCTTAAGCCAGTACATGTCCAGGCTCGTCTGAAGGTTTTTATTAAAAACTCAACTCATCATGTTTGGAGGAAGAAGAATGCTGAGTTTGCATCCAAAGAACAACCATACCTACTGTGAAGCCATGGGGGTGGAAACATCATGCTTTGGGGCTGTTTTTTCTGCAGAGGGGACAGGACGACTGATCCGTGTTAAGGGAAGAATGAACGGGCCATGTATCGTGAGATTTTAAGCCAAAAACCTTCTTCCATCAGTGAGAGCATTGAAGAGGGAACGTGGCTGGGGCTTCCAGCATGACAATGATCCCAAAACACCACCGCTCTCGGGCAACGAAGGAGTGGCTCCGTAAAAAGCATTTCAAGGTCCTGGAGTGGCCTAGCCCAGTCTCCAGACCTCAGCCCCATAGAACATTTGTGGAGGGAGTTGAAAGTCCATGTTGCCCCAAAACATCACTGCTCTAGAGGACATCTGCATGGAGGAATGGGCCAACATAGTGATGACTTACAGAAAACGTTTGACCTCTGTCATTGCCAACAAAGGTTGTGTTACAAAGTATTGAGTTGAACCAAATTTATTGACCAAATACTTATTTTCCACCATAATTTACAATTAACTTCTTTAAAAATCCTACAATGTGATTTCCTGGATTTTTTTTCTCATTTTGTCTCTCATAGTTGAAGTGTAGCTATGATGAAAATTACAAACCTCTCTCATCTTTCTAAGTAGGAGAACTTGTACAATCAGTGGCTGACCAAATACTTTTTGCCCCACTGTAGCTACATGCAATTATTTCTCCTCTGCCCAGCACACATTACGAGGAGCTTCTGTTCGACAGCAGGACTTCCTGACCGTCGCCTGGGTTAGGTTCAGTCACACAGAAGCACAGCAGGGAGAAATCGGTACAATAGGGCACAAGAAATTGAGTCTCTTGAGCTGTGCCGCTTTGGGTCAGTGTGCTCTCGCTCAGGCAGGTCAGCGCTCGCCATCAGACACAAACCGAGATCCCACCGTCTGGAGCCGATGATTAAACGAGCACACAGCAGGATTTCAGGACAGACAAACGAACAACAAGAGATCTCATCGTTTATCACCAATACTAATCAATACAGTATGTTCTTATCGACCAAAGCAGAGCAGAGACGGGCAGGTCAGACCACGCTTTGGCCATTTCTAAAGTAAACAGATGTTTCACAACCTCTGCACAGGGCATAAAATTTGGCACATGATAAAGTTTGGACAGATCACTCGGGTGGTGCAACAGTCTAAAGCACTCCCATTCTGTTTCTTTATTTATTTTTCCTTTATGTTGTCCACTTTCACTCATGTATCGATTCATTCTTACCTTTTTCGTTATTTATGAAATAATAATTTCTCCTCCTCACGGTTTCCTACTTTTTTTCTTTTCTTTCCTTATTTTATAGAAATTTTGTTATTCATTACCTTTTTTGTTTCAAATTCCATCCCTCCCTTCTTTCCTTTGTGTGTCTTTCTGTCTTTTATTGTTTTGCTTTATTTTGTCACTTCATTGGGTTATTTATCTTTTTATTGTTTACTTCTAGTTATTTAATAGTATATAATGTATATATTTTTTATATTATAGTTTACTTCTTCTACGTTAGTCTTTTGGCCTGTTTGTTCTCTCCCCATCAGTTTCCTCCCTCCCTCCCCTGATTGACTGACTTACTTCCTTCTTACTTACTTATTTTACTCACATTTATTTACAAGATCTGCGGTCTGGATTTTCCAGATGGAATGTTCCTACATGAGAATGTACCCCAGCAGCGAGGGTGCGAATGTTTTCCCTGGCCTCGCCCCACGGCCGTGCTCACGAACCAAAGCCAGCCTGAGGGATAAAAAAGAGATTTCAGCAGAATAAGAGCTCGAGTGTCACCACAGAGAGGCGCTTTTATCATTTAGAGACTTCGTACCTTCGTGTCTCGCCGGTGCTGAGGAGCAGGCTGACAGATTTTTAAATATTCTTTAATATCAGTCACTTCCTGTCCTCCCCGAGGACCGCTTGGGACTTGTTTCATTTAGAAATTACCACCCTCTCATAACAAACCGCGCGTCATAAAGCGCAGATCCACGGCAGGTCCGGATCCGGCTCATAAAATCCCACGACCCTTGGGTGCCTCCATTCTGTCCTGGAGCTGCTGTTATTGAAGCCATTTACTCTGCTGGAAAATGAAACAGCTTTCTCACAAATGCCGAAACAAACACAAATGACTCGAACGATTACACGGTTAATCATATTTTTACAAAGAAATCATTTTTCCATTACTGAGCTTAACCAGAATGCAGAAAGAGGTACGCACCTGTTACCGTCCGCATTTCGTTCCAGGCATTTCCTTCATCACACACAGTATCAGTTTACATACTTTGCATATAGTGTTTCATTTTAAACGATAATCTTAATTACACCACAGTTAGTTCCGACCCTGCAATCTGATTGGCTGAGAGACGCTCCAGCCGTGCTATTATTGCACCATGACGGCACTCTGACCGACACTCTAAAAGTATTACTCGGCGGCATACACACGTGACCATAGCAACAGCGCCCGCCCTCAAAAGCAGCCAAGTTATAATGAGTAAAAGACTGCCGAAATGAAATGAAAGCTATGATTTATTTATAAAATCTATTGGTTTTGAAATCGAGCCAAAGGTTTATCACCTTTAGGATTTGGAAGCTCTGGAAAAGCAAAATGAATTCAGTTCTTCAAATCAAACGTCTCCCGGCTCTTAATGGATTCTCAGCTCGACTGAAGAGCAACGAGACTAAAGAAAGAAAAAGGAAGGAAGAAAGGAAGAAAGGAAGAAAGAAAGAAAGAAAGAAAGAAAAAAGCTGAAGGAAATGTGGACGTAACGCAGCAGTCAGTAAACACAAGGGTTCACTTCAGACTGGAAAGACTGAGCATGTGGAATAGATCCTGCAGGGGGCGCTGGTCTATTACAGCTCATTAAGAATGAGTACAGGTGTCTGTCATTTACGTGAGACTGGATTAGGAGAAACCTCAGAGGGGTGCACATACTTTTCTCCACCCTGAACGATGAATGATTAATGGCTCTTTTCATTTCAAGACGAGTTCACATACTTTTCCTGCTGCTGTATGGAGTGGTGTTTATGTTGTTTGGTAGCTTAAGGTATCTGAGGTGTGTGTGTGTGTGTGTGTGTGTGTGTGTGTGTGTGTGTGTGGGGATCATCTGGTGCTTTACCATAAGCGCTGATTTTTCAGAGGAACCCAGCGGCTGCATCAAATATTTACAGAGCTACATTAAAAATGTACAAGTTTACATGTCAGAGCATCTGTTCCATCTGCCTCGGTGTTCAGTCCTCACCTCTAGACAGGATTTCCTCTCCTCCATTTTGCATTTTGGGATAAAGTTTAGGCACCCTGCTTGGTGATTTATTAAATTAACAGACGTAATACGACCTTTAGGACAGATTCCTGGAGATTTTAATGAACCAAACAACAAGTCTGTTCAGTTCTGAGACCTGCCCGAGTTTGTTTCATTTTTCTCCAATATATTTTTTATTTTATGCCTTAACATTTTATCTCCTTTGTACTTGGTTTCCAAATTTTGTATGAGACTCTCAACATTTATCCTGTGTGGAGTTTGCATGTTCTTCTCATGCCTGTGTGATTTTCTTCCACAAAGACATGCATTAGGTTAAGCGGTGTCTCTAAATTGTCCCAGTTTGAAGGAAGGGGGGAAGGAAGGATAAAAAGAAGAAAAACAGAAAGAAAAACAGGAAGGAAGAAAGAAAGAAAAAGAAAGAAAGAAATAACAACAGAGATAAAATGGAAAATAAATGAAAGAAAAGACAGATTGATTAAAAAATAAATGAAGAGAAACTAAAAAATAGCAGAAGAAAAAAAAGGAAAAATAAAATGAATGAAAGATCTTCATGTTGCACAGCCACCCAGGATTCAAACCCAGGACCCCAAGATCTCCCATTTCTAGTAGCTGAGCTACCACTGAGCTTTTTCATTTGCTTATGTACATCTGAATGGTGTTTTTACTGTAATGCTCTCCAGATATGCTGTTATATAAACAATAATCAACATTTATTCCAAATTACCGAGCATCCTAGCGGAACAATGGAACATCTGAAATGGAAATCCTGCGCCCCTCAGGCCCTGCTCAAGATCCGAATGAGGATCCTAATTAAAACCTGAGGGACACAGGATAAAGGAAGACATACGATGTATGAAATTATGAATAAATAACCACAAAGGCACGAAACGGCCTTTATTTCTTAAGAGCCTGAGTCTGATGGAATGGGTGATGACAGAGGTGCCATCGTTTGATTTAGGGGCGGCTCAGCGATGATTTTGGCTTGAAAAAAAGCGTAATTTATGAAAAATCAACTTAATACAAAGTAAAATAGATCTGAAATCAGTATGTGGATAAAATACAGTGTTTCCATTATTTTGTCCCATTCATATTATTTTTTTAAGCAATTCTTCACAAAATAGCTCTTCTAATACTTCAGGATGATATCCAATCCAAAAACTATCCAAATCTCATCTACATGTTTACATTTGTACCTTTTCTAAGAAATAAAACAGTGTATTTAGATAAAAGCTGGATTCCTTCGCTGTAACTTTAAAATCAAACCCTGTAAAACACCAGCATAAGGACGAGTTCCTGCTTTCACTTTTAAAATATGGAAACATCACACAAGTTCTGACCCACAGGATCTCACAGACCTCCCACATAAGCAGCTGCTGCATCTGAGAAAGAAGCAGAAAAGTCTTTATCCAAGCCACGTGTTTCTTCTTGCTCTTTTATTTAAGCGTTGTTATATAATTCTGAGAAAGAAAAAAATAAAAAGCAATCTTAATCCATCCTAACAGCACAACTATACCCCATCGTAAAGAGAAGAAAAGCTATATCAGTATGATTAAACATCTGTAATAGCGCTGATGTCTACAGAAAGATAAACATCTGTGCAGCTATTTAGGACTTTTAAGGGGTGAAACCACGTATGTGTTCACTCTTAAGAGTTCATTTTGTAATAAAAGATGAACCGTGAAACGTCCGAATCAGCCTTTAAACTATAATGTGGAATATTAATGTGTTCACGTAAACACACGAAAGCTCAATCGCAGTTTAACAGCATGCCTGGCAGACGAGATAAAAGTTAGAACATGGTGTTTCCTATAATAAAAGTAAATAGAGATTTAAGATTATAAAAGGTATCGTTCTGGTAATCCAGATGCCTTGGCAGTCGTACACACAGCCCGGGAACTCTAGCACAGCGGAACAGAGACAAGGACCGGGAACTCCTGCCTGGTCCACCAGGGCTTTTTAGGGATTTTTACAGTTCCTCTAACCTGGTAAGCTGGCTCTGTGGTGGCACAAGCAGACCTGGGATGTCCCCACACTACACAAATCTTATTGTCTAAAATATTCTTCATGCGTCTCTTCATTTTAACTTTTACTGAGTTGATGCAGAAATCCTGCAGTTCTACGAGAAACGTTTCCTCAGAGATAAAATCAATTCTTGTTACTAAATATACGAGTCGAGAGACTGAGCAGAAACCGCAGTGTAATACTGAAGCAGCTGAATTTGATCTGGAAAGACAGAAGGATGAAGTGAAAAGAAATCGGTCCGCTTAATAAGTCTTAAAAGCGCTTCTTCTTCCTTCTCAGTTAAGGAAATTTCATAAATCTTCCTTCCACGCGCAGATCTGCATCAGTACATCGTGTGTACACAGCAATCGGTCCATTAAGAGCAGCTCTGCATGTTGATTTTAGCTGATAAAAGCGAGTCTAGCTGCAGCGTAAACCAGAGATCAATCTTCTGTAGGAAATGAGATGGAAACACGCTTAAAATCCGATAACCTTTAAGTGACCCGGCACTGTTTTATTGACTGATCAATGAACGTATTTGCTTTTCTGATCGTGGCCTTTATGAGACGATTCGGGGGCCGGAAAGCAGAGGCGAATCAACAAATCACATAAGGACATGGAAAATACAAAAATATAGGAATTCCCATGGAAACTATTTAAGGATGCAAAGCGCCATACTTTTTGTCCAGTAAGTTTGAGCTTTTCTAATATGATTTAGAGTCGTAGGAAGCTGTTAAAGATGGGAGGAAACTCACACATACAGTTCAGGTTTTTTGTTTTTTTTTCCATAAATTCATGGGACCCAGGTCAACTCGGGCAGATCTGTAAATGATTACAGGTGTGGTCTGATTAGACACTGGATCTTGCCACAAGAGGGCATAAAAGTGCTTCCATATAGTGCTGCCCTATAAAAAGGCTCTCAGAGATACTTTTGGGTAGTGTACCTCTTGGTGAGAGGAAGACATGTTTCCCTGTAGACAGACTTTGAGAGGGGGAGCACCATTGGACTGAGAGAAGCAGGATGGTCATTAGGCCTGGGCTGTTCTGTCCTAGCTGTTAGGAGGTGTTGGGAGCAGTGGTTTTATGGGGGCACACACACACGGTGAACAGGCTCCGAACCAGACAGGTCGAGACAGACCAGGTCCAGACAGACCCCCAGTAGAGAGGATCGTTTGATCCACCGACAAGCACGAGGACCTCCCACAGTTTGGTTATCCACCATCCAGAAACAGGGGCATCTTCACTACACAATTTCCAGGAGCTTAGCAGGAGGAAATTTGTTGTCACGGCACCCATTAGGTCTCCTGTCTACGGACTGGAACCGTATCATTTTTAGTGACAAATCCAGGTTCTGTTTGGGAACCGACGATGGTCGGGTTGTGATGATCTGGGGAGCCATCGCATATGACAGTCGCTTACCCCTAGTAGTGATATGAGGGGCACTAACAAATCAGCGATATGTGCAGGACATCCTGCAGCCACACATGTCGCCTCCCATGGAATTCCGTTAAGGTCAGGTATTCGGTGTGTTTCTGAACGGGTGCTTTCCAGATCCAAAGACTTCAAGCAAGGATGCCAATCGTGTGTCTGATGAAAATCGGGACCTGGGTATAACACGCAGGACGCACACACACGATGCTTAAAGTTTGACCAGAAATAAGACCACAGTAAGACCAGAAATAGAGCAGCGAGCCTGATGGAGACGTTTGAAATGCTCCTCACTCCAGATTAATGAAATGCTTAGATGGAAGTACAAGTGCACATTAACGAGGCAAGAGACGAGCCATCTGCTGCTAACGCCAAGAAATGCCAGCGAATGAAATATTCATAAACGCAAGCACACACACTGTCCTGCAAATTCCACCCAAAGCGCGTCGGCAGAACAAATGCTCTGGCTCGGCACTTTGTAAAACCTCCAGGCCAATTAGTGTGGGGCTGCACTGGCGTGTGACCTGTAGCATAGAAAAAACCACGTCTCGCTTCCACAGTCCAGAGCTCCCACTTAACACGGCCTCCAACCTCTTATTAGAGCTTCGGCGGGTCCTCGGTAACCTCAGGAGAGGGGATCGTAACCCGTCCGTGTCCATTACACACCGCCGGTAAGTGCTGCATTAGTGCTGGAGCTTAATAAGTGTTTAGTGCAGGAGCTCAGGAGGATCTGCGAGGCACGGAGCGTGGAACACGAGCTTCACCAAGCACTACAGGATGCAGCCATTACAGGAGCAATCTCTTACCTAAACGCAGAGCATATAGGGGCTGTCAAACGCTTAAGCTCCGCTTCCTCCAGCCTGGCCCAAATAAAATCTTTCTTCCATTTTAAAAGCTTTACACACCCATAAGAATCGACAGCATAAGCTCCTGCACGTTTTCCTTTTCAAAAATGAAAAGTTGCTTGGGTGAAGCAATCAAAGCAATCAGATTCACTAGTCTGCTACTGTGTTTGAGTCTGGCCATGTCCGAGGGAGGAAAAACACCAGCTGCTGATTTCATAGATCAGTAATTAGACTACAACTATGGTGGCTCACAAGGAGGAATTTTCCTGTCAACTTTTAATAGTTTTCCTTAAAATAATATCTTCTTATTAGGATAACCAGTTGGCGCTTCTGTCCACGTCGTTGCTTTATTATTTAATACATATTGTGTTGTTTGTAATTTTACACCTAAAATTTAACTTTTTAATTCTCAGTACTTCTATTAAACATAGTAATAATTATAAGAATAAGATTTATTCATAGAAAATAGTGTTACTTCCTCTAAAAAAACACTGCTTTACTCATTTTTCTTTATTGATTCATCTTTATTGGATTATTTGAATAAAACACTTTTCCTCATTTTGCAGATCTATTAAACTGTATTTATTGACATTTTTGTGTATTTTGCTAGTATGTTATTATTTTTTAATCAATTTTTGTTGCTAAAATAATTGCTTTGATATTTAATCGATGTTGTTTGCAAACGAGTTTTTCTTTAACCAGGATATGTTTGTCTTTTCTTTTTATATTTATTTATAGTTAAACTTTTCATTCTAGTGTGTATATACAATGGCCTTATTACTGTTATAATATTATTAGATTCTTATTATTTTATTGTTGTTTGATTATTATCTCACACCTTTATTCCTCTATTTCTAGGAAGCCTCTCTAGTTTTAACTTTTAATAGTTTTGTTATAATATCGTTTTATTAGGATAACCAGCTGGCTCTTTTACCCCTGTTATTGCTTCATTCTTTAATGCATATTGTGTTGTTTGCAGTTTTACACCTAAAAATGTAAATTCTTAGCAGTTCCATTAAATATATTTATCTGCATTTCTAATGTCTTGTCACAGATTTATTCTTAGAAAGTAATCTTTTTTTTTCTGTTCCATCTGTATTGGATTACCTGAAGAATGCATTTGTTCCTCGTTTTTGCCGTTCTATTAAAATGTATTTATTAGAGTTTTTGTGTATTTCTGTAGAATGTTATTATTTTTTAGTCTTTTTTTTTTTAAGCAAAATTGTTGCTCTAATATATGTAATCTACGTTGTTCGCAGATGTGAATGGGTTTATCTTTAACCAGGATTTTTTTCTAGTGTGCATATTCATGAACTTAATAATTGAATATATTAATTGAATTATTATTAGATTATTATTTTATTATTTTATTGTTGTTCGATTATTATGTCACACTTTTATTCCTTTATTTCCTGGAAGTCTCTCTAGTTCTCATTACATCTAATAAATATCATGATCAAGTAACAGTGGGGTGAGGACTCAGACGTGATTTGATTCGGAATAAGTCTGGCACTGGGACCGAGCTCTCATCACCATCACGCACTCGTTTTCTCAAATAACACATTTCCAGTGCAGAGGACACGCAGAACAACACGCATTATAGGTGTGAGGGAGCGAGCGTGGCTCATTTCATCGTCTGTTTGTAATGAATCTGTTTGTTGACACGTTAATGTTCTGTTGAGTGGAACTGTGACTGGCAGCTCGTCAAATCGCTGACTAATAAAGAGTGTCAAACAGTTTCTGACTCGCCAAAGAGCCCTGAAATATGTGTTGTTTTTAGCTTAACGCTTCGTATTCGCGGAGATGATGGACAGCTCTAATACTTTTGCTTACCACGAAGCAGCTCTGATCCTCCGGGGTCACGTTCCAGAGGCAGAAATACTTCGGAACCTTCTGTCTCTTTGACTGACGTTAATAATTCATGGCGACTAAAGAGATGCTTAAGAGCTCGGTCATGCTTTAGAAAAGCAACTTGTGGATTGCAAACCACCTGTTTTGCGCCTCCACCATCTCCTGTGATTTATGCTATAATAATATTGTCCTGAAACTGAAAAACATGTTTATTAGTGTATTTATGGTAGGCCTGCTTCTCCAGGAATTACGATACTTCATCACAGAGTGCAGCCTGCTTTTGTGTGTCCTTGGCATTAGCTGTCAGATTGTTGAAGCGTTTATGTGGTCAGGGTTATGGGTGTGGGTGGCCTCTGCGCCTCTTCTGTGCCCTGGATGGGACACCAGTCCAGTGTAGGGTCAAAAGGAGTCGCTATTGCAGCTCCAGGGAATGGATGTATTACTTCTCCTAATTACAACGTATGGGATATTTTTATTGCTTATCCTACTAACATTATGGCAGGGTGAGAGCGATGTCATTTCTTTCTTCAGCCCCTTAATGAAAGCTACCATGCAAGCCTGGAGTCTCTGAGCTCGTGTGTACGCACAAGCTGAGGTTCAAAAAGAGACGGTGACGTACGTGATTCTTAGGAAGCACAAATGAGCCCATATCGTCCCCGGTAGCTGTCATGGCATGGAGGAGAATCGTGCGATGTGGGTGGGAAGTGGAAATAACCCTGAAAATATAAAAACAGGAGGATCTTCATGCCCCTACTATCTTATGCAAGCTTACCCCTGCTCATGCTGGTAAGGGCCGCGGAGGATAACGTGGAATAACATGAATAATGTGGAGGCGACTGTCCGTCGCAGTCCACCAAGAACATCTGGAACTGCTGTTTCAAACAGCTGGCTTTTACCACAGAGCCACAGTTAAGTTCTTTATTTAAAGTTTTTAACCAAAACAACACTTTTCTGGACAGGAATTCATCCCATAAGAGAGAGAGGGAGAGAAGAAGCAGTAAACAGTAAAAACTAGTCAGACATCCTTTATCCTTGAGTCAGATAATTGTCTGAGGTAGGGGAAGCTGGACGTTAGGCGTGGGCAATATGACGATATTTTATCGTATCGTGATACACATTAGGCTTTTCTGAGCGTATCGAGGATATCGTCAGGGCTTAAAGAACACTGACAAACTGCAGGTTTCGTTATAAGAGTGTAATCAGTCCTGGCTAATTGGATGAAGTGCAGCATGTCTTGAATAAAATCACTTTACTACATATGGGATAATATTTGAAATAGTAGTTTTTAGGAATCTGTCCCTACTGATGCATTGTATCGCATGTGTCGTGGTAAATATCCCGTGTATCGTGAAAGTGATAATATTTTTACCACTTGAGGCTTTTCAGAAGAACAGAAAAAAACTCCATATTCCTAAACCCGAGAGCCCTGCTTGCTGGATTTATTTCTAAAGCAGCTGCCAAACCTGATATGAGACCCTCCTTGTTTTGTTTCGTATTCTGAAACACCCTCAGGTCCATGTGACCCAAGTGAGCCGTACACAAACACGCACAAGAGCGGCTTTAAACAGTCAGAAATGATTATCCGACTGGTAAAACCAATATGAATAATTTAGCACGGATCATAGTTTGAGATTATATATCACCACATTTCAATCCTTCCATCGTTCTTCCAACTGTTTCATCCATCTCTCGTTTTCCTCCACAGGGACCGAAAGCCGTTACGGCTATCCAAACATCCAGCCTGTTAATGAACTGGCTAAGCTTTTATCTACACGGCTGGATCTACAGGATTATTCTACAGCTCATATATCTCCAATTCATGAATAATTCACACTACACAGACCAGCTCCTACAACACAGTCACTGGAGTTTTTGCAGCAACACTGGAGCATCAGATGGCCGACGTGATACCGTGTCATAAATCTGTACAGCTTACACCGGTGACCCAAAACGTTATGACCAATCACGGGCATAATAACCAATTACGTTGATTATCTGGATATAAAAGCGATTGTTCAGCCCTGGGATATGTTAGAGAGTAAAAGAACAGTCTGTTCTCGCAATGGACATTTCGGATGTGGGAGAAATGTGAGGAGTAAAGAGCTAACACTTTAACAAGGGACAAATCGTTATGGCCAGACGACTGGGTCAGAGCGTCTCCTAAACAACAAGGACTGAACTATTAGGGACTGTTAGGGAACGCTACCATGTACACATTTATGGAAATTGAGAAAATAGAGAAATAATTATAAAAAATAGGGAAAACCGTAACATTTCAGAGGAGGTGGACCTGATACTTTTGTTTTGATAGACAGTATTAGGAACAAGACAGAAGATCAGCCAGATGAAACAGCAACTCAACGAGAGAATGTGAACCAGTTTATATAAGTCTAGGTTAGAGAGAGCAACAAACGAGTACTACTTACAAAAGGACAGGTACATACACTTACAGACACCATTTAGAGCTTGGTACGAATAAGTAAATGAAAGTCATCCACATCACCCGAGTTAGAACAGTCTCTATTCTCTCTAACAGGCTACAGTTTCTCTTTATTATAATTTTTAGACCTCAGTCATCAAAGTGAACAGCCATTAATCAGATTGTTAAACAGCACATATTTGTGTACGTCTTTCCCAGTCAAAGGTGAATTCCTGGGCCAGAACTTGAACTCTGGAGCTGTGAGACAACTGAAACGATGAAATGTTTTCTGAGAGAGAGAGCTCCATCATTATAATGGTGCAACAAAACATAACAAATGAATACCAGAACATTTTCAAATGGAGCAGCTGTGTATTTTGGAATCTAGATCATAACCTGAAGAGCCTGTTCACTCGAGTAACGCCGGAAAGGTCCAGAATTCCTCCTACAAGCCTGAGCAGCAGATATGAAAAGCAATATCGCTCCAAACGGAGGTTCTACGGCAAGTTCAAAGCACTTTTTCCAAAGGGTTCACAAACTGTTGCTGCACGCCTCCAATTAAGAAATAACTGCCTCCAATGCAACAAGATGCTGCTCTATTATTAGGACATAATTATGTTTGCTAAAGGCCATCTTCAGACGTTCGCCCCGCAAGTTCGGACAGGTGGTTGCCATGGAAGCGGTCCCTGAGATGCCCTTACTGGAAAACTTATTCCGGAATTTGTTTGTAATTGGAAATTGTGTGGGTGCGTCCGTCACTGCTGCGTCAAGTGGGTAATTTGGGTGAGGACAAGCACGCAATCATTCGTCGGAGAAAATCCCCAAATGAGGCGAGTCCAACGTTTATGCCAAGTAGGGAGATGGGGGTATAATCCATCAAGGTGGCACCTTCACAGGGCCGGGCAGTGTTGCTGATACAGTGCCAGGGGGACTGACACTGGGAATGGTTCCTCAGTAGATTCCCAGACTTTCCCAAGCTAACTGTGAGAGCCAGGATCTAGGTCTGCCCTGGGGTCTCCATCCAGAGGAGCTGCTTGTACCTGCTAGACACTACCCAAAGTTTGTGACCATGAGTAACAGGGTACCTGATTGCCTATTTAAATACTGTACATAAACGTAACCCTAAAATTGAATGCTAAACCTATCCTAACCCCTACTAACATCAGGTAAATAGTGTGAATCGTTCAGGTATTACTATTGTTCTGAGGACACCCAGTCCTCAAAGAGACAGGAATACACACACATCTACTGCTGCCATTACACGATTATAATAGTATTACTATATTTTGAGGGCCTGCTTATATCTGAGCTCCTCAAAAATAGCCTAAAGCAAATCTTTTCTACTCTTTCAGCTCTTCAAATAAAGTTTCGGCTCGAAGCCAAATACTTTCACACGGGTCCTTCGGAAAGATAGGAATACGCACAGGCATGGCATGAAGCAGCATGTACGATGTCTGACGCCTTTTGTTCTCCCGATGCTTCAGACAGTACTGCAGAGATAAAAGTTCGACTTGGATTAAACCCCAAAACATTGGTCTGGAAAAAGGAAAGGGACCGGTTCAAGTTCATCTAGAAGTGCAAGTTTAAGGATAAGTAGGTCAGGGACATGCAGAACCAAAACGAAAAACAGCCCCATCTTTACTCCTCAAAGACTCAGCCTTTTGTGGATACTGCTTTAAAATCACATTTTTTTTACCTCATTCCCCCGTCCCAACTTTTTTTGGAATGTGTTGCAGGCCTGAAATGCGTAAATGGATGTTTACTAACGAATGAAATGAAGTTAACCAGGAAAAACCACGAAATATCTCAGGTTCATACTGTCTGCGATGAAATTAGGACATAGGAAATGTAAGGAACACTGCATTTTGTATTAATTGCATTAATTGCATCCAAACGTGTTCTGATTTGGGGTTGCTTGAGGTTAAGATCTGCACCCTGAGACTGTCCTCCACCATGCTTCACAATCATGAGGTTTAAGTTTTAAGAGAGCGCTTTGCCTCCTGTCCATAAAACCATGTCTCATGCAGAATGTTAAATCGGTGTGTCTTTGTCTCAACACTCGGATGACACTTGGATGATGAGTTAGTGCAGGACCATCAGGCGAGGGTTCACAAACTTTTCTAGCACCTGTACACACAGAAATGAAGAGCAGAAAGACAGACGAGGACACACACCCACCCGGGGATCATCCAGCATCCTGTTCCCGCTTTGAAAGCCCTGTGTATTCCTGAGTGACATTGTCTCCGAGCAGCGTTACAGGGTGTGATAATTGCCTCTCTATTTTCTCCTCGTCATCCTCTCTGTTATGGAGATGAGGAGGGCGACGGACGACAGGTGCCCCTTTCAGATTGGCCCAGGTGCCTCTCCAGGCCTGATTCAATCCTTGTCGAGTGCCGGCGTCTCCGGTGTCTCATAACACAGCACAATGAGCCGCTGCCTCTCCTGTACAAACACAATTACAGCGCCTCCACATTTCCTCCGACGCCACGGCCTTTACGTACCATCCCAAATATGCAGGCGGGGTCTGGCGTGTGGCTCCAGTTATTTCATGAGCGTTACAGCGCATAACTGAGGGAGGGTAATTAGAGGTGATCTTAAAGAAATCACATCTTCAATTGTTTGATCGTGATCGCTCTTCTTTATTTCATTTTGTTGCACTTTGTTTGATTTACCTTTTTTTTGTCCTTGAAGGAACCGACTTCACGTGGTAAAGAGTGCGGCCTTTTATAAAAGTCTGGGCACCCCTTGCGGTATGTTGCACAATCTGTATATACTGCTCAAAGCTATGTAGAAGCTCATGAATATATACGAGCCATCGAGGCCACATAAAACCTGAAATGATTTACAGATTAAAAGGAGAGAGTAATACCAAAAATAAATAGCTCTCAAGCAGCTGCTTGTAAACATCTAGTGTATAGCGTCTCCATGTCTTACACATTTCCACTCCTCAAACCGCTCACAGACCCCGACCGATCCAACCCTCGCTGGTTTAAAGTGAAGAAAAGCCTGGCTGAAGCTGAAGGTGTGCTTGTAGATCAATAAGAGCTGGATCGGTATCTGAAGTAGCAGGAACCGAGTCAGATGTCTGCACAAAGAAAACAACTCTGCATGGCAACAAAAGGTTTTTACCCAGAGGGTCCTTACGAATGCAGTTGAAGTTTGAGGGTCTTGCACAAGGGATTTGTGCTGGGATTTAATCTCGCAACCTTCTGGAGAGAAATCCAGAGCCTAAAACACTGAGCCAAGAGGAGAAAGAAACAGACGAGATACCTGATATCAGTTCCTGCATTTCAGGCCTGCAACACATTCCAAAAGAAGTTAATAATAATAAATTAGGGCTAGTAATGAGGTAAAAAAATAAATAATGATGTGATTTCAAACAGGTGATTATAATGATGATTTGGATTTCAGCATCCACAAAAAGCGTGAGCCTTTGAGGAGTAAAGATGATCAGAGGATCTCCAGTTTATCAACAAATGTGTAAAAACAATGTTCCTCAGAGAGAGACTGGAAGGGATTTATATATTCCTCCCTCTACAGAGCATAATGTCATTAAATGATTCAGAATCTGGAGGAATTTTCTAAAAAGCCCAAACTGCAGAGGGGTGATCTCCACTCCCTCAGACAGCACTGCATCAAGAACCGTCATTCATCAGTAGCTGATAGAACCACATGGGCAAGGGATTACTTTATCAAACCTTTGTCAAGCTGTACAATACAGAGTTAGATTCACAAATACCACTTAAAACGTTACTGTGCTAAAAAGAACTCAAAACAGCTAAAAACAGGCCATCCTTGATCCTTGTGGTATGTTACAGACATAATTTTAAACTTTTATAAAATTGCTTGTTGGTGATTGATTAAAATGTGTCGATGTTTTTGTTTTTTAGAAAAAAACACATTTTGACCAGGGGTCCAATTGGGGTCGAATCTATCCAGTTTCTTTCTTTCTCTCTCTCTCTCTCTCTCTCTCTCTCACATTAATACCGGTGTGAATTATTCAGGCTGTTTACCGGCTCCGTCTTGTTCGGCCCTTCATCCTGACACCCAAGGCAAATCGAGTGATCGTTCATTTTCCTCACGCCTCCTTCAGACACGGTTGACGTTGACTTTGGGGTACGATGTAGGATGTGTATTTTAGGGGATCAGACTTGTGTGGGCTGAATCGTGATCATTAAGTGTCGCCTAATTACACGGGCGAGATTCGTCTTACTCATTCGGCTGAGTAAAGCAGAATTTAGCAGCGTTTCCAGTCCCTGATCTCGACACGGGTCACCTACAATTACTTTAATGCGATTTCACTTAACGATAGAACAAATCTCTTCCAGGAGCTCCACCGAAGCCTCTCCGTAAACTTTAAAGAAATTATAAATAAGTTAAAGATAAAACCACACAGATAATTACAGACCCTAATCGTTCAGGTCAGCCATTTTCCCGTACACTTAACCCACCAAACCTGCCTGAGGCTTATAAAGTGATTGGCAGCGACGGATTCGCCTAAAGAGCGCAGCAAACGTTGCTGACAAGTAGCGCAGATTCTCCGATTCTCTAGTCACTGAAAAAAAGAAATGAAATATGGTCTGGTCTGAGGAGCTTAGAAGATGAACTTCCAAACAAAGTGAATTTCAACTATCGTAAAACTGTCTACAAATCAGTACCGGTGCTCTCAAAAAGGGTCCTGCAAAGATCACACCAGAAGCATGGCATCCTAAAGTTGAATAAGGTCATCAAGAAGGCTCGAGGCCACCACAGACAAGATCACTGCTCTCTAAAGAACTTTGACAAAAAAGTTTGTGAACCATTTAGAGTTTTCTAGTATTTCTGCAAAAATCTGAGGTAAAACATCATCAGATTTTCAAACAAGCCCTAAAAGTAGCTAAAGAGTTCCCGATTAAAGAAACAAAATAAAAATATTATACTTGGTCATTGTTTTATTGAAGACAATAATCCAGACTTTAATATCTGTGAGTGGTAAATACATGTTTCTGTAACTAAACATCATGTAACTGTGATCCAGAGGAATGTGATCTCGTTCCTCCGTACAGAACAGCTTCATCTCTGTTCGTGGGTTTCCTGACATGAACTGCTCGCTTCAGGTCCTTTCACAACATTTCTATGGCCCAGATGCAGAAAAACAGGCCCAAACCATGATACCACCACCACCACGTTTCACAGATGGGATAAGGTTCTTATGCTGGAATGCAGCCAGTAAGTACTTAATCATTTTGTTTTAGTTTCTCATCTTACACCTGCTTTCACTGGTTGCAGGTAGATAGGAATTGACTCCAGTCTAGACCTCATGGTGCCAGTTCATCTCTCAGGACACCAGGTAAATCTGTCAGGATGCCAGTCCATCCCTCGGGACACTAGTCCAATCCTCAGGATGCCAGTCCATCCCTCAGGATGGCAAACCGTCCCTCAGGGCACCAGTCCATCCCACAGGGCACCAGGTAAATCCCGCAGGATGCCAGTCCATCCATCAGGGCTAAAAAGGGGTCGCTCTTGTCTTGCTGGGGCATGTTCCCACCTCCAGACTCTCTCCCTCATGGCACCTGACCTGGCATACATGTCACCAAAGTGGTGGGCTAAGAACTGTCGCTGTGCCACCGAAGCAGCAATAACAATTTATTATTTAAATAAGTAAATAAAACAGAGCATTGTTTAGCTGCTCATCAGTTAAAAGAAATTCAGATTTGTTTGACTTTTAAAAGAAATCTTGCTGACGACCCCGCAGCCCCGAGGCTCTTTAACATCAGCATCCTTCCACTGACGTTGGAACCCTCAGGCCTTCACCCATAAAGTAAAGAAAGGACTGCAATCAGATGAGCGGACGCTATCGCTAGCATCTAGATACGCTAAGCTGACGCTAAGCTGGATGTCTCACGGCTGATTTTTTGAGGGAGGTTTCGTGTCCTCTCAGGTGTGAAGCCAGATTACATCGAATCGATTCAAATCAGCTTAATATAGCCGAGCTCTTCAGAAGAACGTCTCCAGCTGCCACGGCCTGCAAACCGGCTTTGGTCCGTGACATCGGTTCAGTCAATTACGTGCCAGTCACGCATTCCTGACATTCCGGCGTAAGCTCCGTGATCCGTGCAGTTTTACTTAACCGGGGCCTTAGACCGAAAACATGCAACAGAAGGTTCTAGCATGCACCTGGAATAAAAAAAAGCGTGCAATCGCACCAACACCTCCCACACGCCAGCCAATCGATTCCCACGCTCCACTGCACCTCCCACGCCATTCTCACACCGTCCGAGCGAGCGGTACCTCCTGAAAACCAAGAGGAGAGGAGAGCAGACAGGTCGTCCTTCTTCTGTCTAATTACATGCATTTAGAGCAAATGTCTCCATCAGCAGCTCCATCATCTCAGTCCAAAAAAAGCTACTAATGGCAGGATTTATACAGTGCTCATAAAGTCCCTGTTATCTAACTGATTTAGTTAGATACCTAACCATCTACCAAGCCACCTATCTGTAAAATTACATGTCTATCAACCAGTGTGCCAACCTACATACATACCTACCTACGAAGTCACCAGAAGGTCTTCAGACCCTTTCACTTTTTTGCATGGACATAAGTATTTAGACGCTTTGCTATGACACTGAAATGTAGCTCTGGTACATGATTTACTCCCACATTTAAAGGATGTGTGTTAGGTTAACTGGTGTCTCTAAACAGTCAGCGTGTGCATGTGTGGGTGGATATGCCCTGTGATGGACTGACATCGGACACTGCACTGGGGTTGGTTGCTCCATGCAGCTGGTTTGGGTCTGGTCTATAATAATAATAATAATTATTATTATTATTATTATTATTATTATTAATATTATTGTTATTTATTTTAATAATAATATATTTTATTTTAAATGAGTTTTGTATTATTATTATTATTATTATTATTATTATTATTTTATAACAATAGTAATATTAAAATATATTATAAAGTGTTTTAATTCACTTATATTACCCTTTATTTTAAATGATACACTTGTTATAATATTATTATTATTATTATTATTATTACTACTACTACTACTACTACTATGTAAATATAATAATCATAATATTAAAAATATATTTTAAAGTTTGAATTCCCCTTACATTCCTCTTTATTTTAAATTAACATTTTGTATTATTATTATTATTATTATTATTATTATTATTATTATTATTATTTTATAACAATAGTAATATTAAAATATATTATAAAGTGTTTTAATTCGCTTATATTACCCTTTATTTTAAATGATACACTTGTTATAATAATAATAATATTATTATTATTATTATTATTATTATTATTATTATTACTACTACTACTACTATGTAAATATAATAATCATAATATTAAAAATATATTTTAAAGTTTGAATTCCCCTTACATTACTCTTTATTTTAAATTAACATTTTGTATTATTATTATTATTATTATTATTATTATTATTATTATTATTGTTGTTGTTGTTGTTATATAATATCAAAAATATTTTTAAGTTTTAATTTCCCTATATTACCCCCTATTTTAAATTATAGTTTTTGTATTCTGATTATTATTATTATTATTATTATTATTATTATTAAAGTAGAACTCCTCTTGAACATTTATACACACATTATAAAATGTTTGTGTATTTTTGATGTAGCATTTCTATGTCAGTACATGAGTTTGATCAACTTTTCAGGTGATCCACTTTAGTGTTTTCTTTTTTTATTATTATTTTTGGTAAGGTCTCAAAACTTACTTGACTTTCATTAGCAGGAATGTGTTTGTGCCTAAAGCTCGTTTCATTCAGAAAATCAACATGACTTTTTAGGATGTAAGAGTTCGGTAAATGTTAGAGATGTAATTAGGAATCTGATCTTTCCGAAAGTCGTGAGGCTCCGGTGCAGTGACGGAGCCGATAAAGAGAATTAATAGAGCGGATTCACTTCGGTACAAACGTCTCGCTCTGTTATTTACATGGAATGACGTGGAGAAGGAGCAAGCAGCACCGACTGTGTGTGTGTGTGTGTGTGTGTGTGTGTGTGTGTGTGTGTGTGTGTGTGTGTGTGTGTTACAGCTGGGTATATAAACGCCTTTCGCTCTGCTGCATGAGAACAAGCACTCTCTCTCTCGTGCAGGCATCACAGCACACACTCCCACCAGGACAGGTAAAATCTCCTCTCTCTACCTAGCTACACAGATGTCTTTCTCTTACACGACTTCTTTCATTCTTATCTTTCTCGTCGATGTATCCTATTTTTATTCGATGTTTTAATTTGAGATTAAATAACGCACAAGAGTTCCTACTTCTATGTACAGGACTTGTGCAAAAGGCAAATACAGTAGCATCACCTTAATATTAAATATATAAAAAAGAAAGGTAATACAATACTTATACACAGAGATAAATAATGTGTTATATTTATTTTTAAATCATTTTACATTTATATTTATATATTTATTTATTTATTGTATTTATTTATTAATTACTTTTTTATTTAACTGCTTTTTATTTTTTTTTCAATCTCATTTAATGATTTTTACTGTTCTTATTTTGAAAAGTTTTTTATTACCAAAAAACTTTATTTTTTGGGATTTATGTTTTTTTTTTTCAAAAATTTCATTACATTTCCTTATATAACTACTTTTTATGTTATATATAAACTGGTATGTTTTTTTCTTATTTTTAAAATACTTAAACTGTTTTAAATATTTAAAATACTGTATTTATTATTTTATTTATAATATTTGGTCATTTTTCTGGTTCCTGGTTGCAACACACAACAAAACAACCGTCAAGTGCTGTTTTCACTTACAGATTCATTTGCAAGTCATCAATATGTATCTATAGTCTTGGGCAAAAGTTTTGGCACCTCTGGTATAAAGCGAAGTTTGGTTTTATAACTAGAAAGAAGTTGGACAGCTCCTGCAGGGAACAGACTAAAATATGGTATTTGTGCACATTTTAATGGAAACGTTCAAATATATAAATATCTATTCTTTTTTCATTTAGTAAATCAACAGGGTATGTATGTGTGTGTGTGTGTGTGTGTGTGTGTGTAGGGGTGAACTCTTCCATAAGCCTTTTTACTACACATCTGAATGTCAAAAAGTTTTTAATAACAGTTCAGATTTTTGTCTTCTCTCTCCCTAACCCATTCTCTCTCTCTCTCTCTCTCTCTCTCTCTCTCTCTCTCTCTCTCTCTCTCTCTCTCTCTCTCTCACACACACACACACACACACACACACACACACAGACACAGACAAGATGAATTGCAGTGTGTGTGTGTGCGTGCTCCTGGCCACACTTTCCATCACCTTGGGGGCTCGAACCCGCTCCTCTCCGGCACAGGACGAGACCGGAGCTGCAGCCTCTCAGGTGGACAACAATGTGAACGGAGGGCATGATGCCAACGTCCGGCCCAACCTACATGAGCTACTGACCAGACTCATCTCCAGGAAAGGTACACACACACACACACACACACACACACACACACACACACACACACACACACACACAGAGTTAAATACACGGAGAGAAACAGCTTTATTGTTTCTGTATATATATACAAGTTATTTACAAATTATTTAAAATATGAATATATATATATAAAACATATATAACGTGTGTGTGTGTATTTTAATATTATTATTACTATTTAAAATTATTATTAGATTATTAGTTTAGATGATTATTACTTGTACTTGTGGTGCTTTTATTTTACTTTATTTCATTTTGTTTTAATGTTACTCATTTATTTCACTAATTCTCCTTATTTCAAAAAATGGCAAGTTATTTAAATGATTATTGATTTAAAAGTATATAACTGTTATTATGATTAGACATTTTTATTGCTTTTTTAAATTATTTTTAATTAAAATCTCTATAGATTTTTGTAGTAATGATTTTTAATAAATGTGTGGCAAAAATACTTTTAACTTTTTTCAATTTAAATAACATTACATTTATTTAAATATTTTATTAGGCATATTCTCAGATTTGTTTTATTTTGTTTTATTTAATAATGATATTTTTGGCACTTCTAAAGACAAGTTTTAGTTTTAGATATATTTTAGTTCATAACTTGCATAAAATTTGGCTCATTTCATTTACTTGAAAAATGTTCCTTAATTTTAAAAATTATTTTCTATTATGGTTATTGATTTCATTGCATAGTAATATTTTTATAATAACCATTCTTTTTCACATTAAATTAAATTCTTTATTTTGCATAACAAATTTAGCTATTTTTATTTTATAATTACTTTTTAATAAGTTACCTTTTATGGATTTCAAGATAGTTGAAATCTTTTGTTTTATAATTACTTTGAAAAAGAGTTCAATAACAGATAAAATAGCTGAATAAGAAATAAAAGGAATAATTAGTTTTATTTTTTATTAAGAATGATAAAAGGAACGGTCTTGAAACCAGGGACATTCTCCAGTACTCAACACAACACAACAACTCAAAAAGACCCAGCTTTCATTCCCAAAGATCAAACGCCATCAGAGCAGTTACGGTTAGATCAGTTATGACACAATGCTACATCAGTATCGTACAATACTGACAAAATACTGTTTACTCTATTATGACTGATTTTAAAAATGATATGTTACACAACCTCTGCATGTATATACAGTGTGTGCCTGTGCTTATGGCTGCATATCTGGCAACCCATATATATATATAGATACATACCCGACCCTTCCAGTGCCGACACTCATGTGCCCTGTGTAGGCATTTTTGACAGTGGTTCGCATGGTAGGCACTCTGCCCGGTCTGTGGCTAGGCATCCCCTTATTTTATCTTTGGGTGCCAACACCCTGTCACCGGTGGGTGGTTTGGCCCTCCTGAACACTGTGTGACTTTTTCTCATTTTTCTCATTTTACATTTACAGCATTTAGCAGACGCAATTGGTACAGTCTAACAATCCAAGCCATTGTGGGTTCAGGGCCTTGCTCAAGGACCCAACAGTGGAAGCTTGGCAGTGGTGGGATTTGAACCCTGGACCTTCAGGTCCATAGTCTCTAAAGCATTCTCTATTTAAGAGTGAACTAAATCCGTGTTTGAATTACTAAATTGATTACAAAAACTAAATACACAGCTGTATACATACACACGTATATATACACATACATAAATATCTGTATCAATATTAATAAATATAAATTAAAAACAATAAAATTAAAATTCAGCATGTTGGAAAAGGAGCTGCTAGATGAAATACAATTTTATTTAATTTTAATCATTTATTATTATAATAATTTACAATAATTATAAATTTTTAATTGTTAATTAAGAATTTTTATATGTTGTAATATTTGTATTATATTATTTATATAGTTATAAAGCTCCTGTAAAAGAATTTGCCTTGGCCTAAAATAATAACTTATATATATATATATATATGTTAAAAATATATATATGTTAAAAAAAAAAAGTAAAACATTATTAAATTTCATATAAATAAATTATTAGTTAATTAATTGTTCATTTAATTTACAATAATTAATATAATTAAATATAATCAATATACGTAATTAAGTTAACAGTTAATTAATTATTAATAATTTGATATAATTTAAAAACAATAAAAATAACATTAAAATTCAACAAGAAAGGGGCTGATAGATGAAAAACTATGTTTTTCTTATTCATTCATTCATTTTCTTATTCAGATTATTTTTAATTTTACTGATTTTTTATTATTATTGTATATTTTCTATATAATTTATATATTTATGAAGCTCATGTAAAAGCATTTGTCATACCCTAAAATGATAACAATAGTTAAAATATATATATAATAAAAATTAATAAACATAATTACATTGTGTGTGTGTGTGTGTGTGTGTGTGTGTGGTTCTATGACTGAATTCCTTATAAAACAATAATTGCGGGTTTAATTTGGAACCTTTCTGTTCTAATGGTGTTGTGTAAGTGCCCGTCTCTTTGGTTTGGCACGGTTTTCATTCCTCCATACTTATAAAGCCATAATGATTTAAAGCTCCGCAGGCTGCACGGTAACGACCCGATAATGATTTAGGGTTGTTTTGGTTGGACGGAGGGTTCGGGGCAGATTCCGAACAGATCTCGGTTAGCTTATGAACTCGAGTGTCATTAAGCGCTTGTACACACACCGCTGTTAAAGCTGGAGGCTGTTTCCAAACACACACTGGCAAGAGCAGGCCCCAACAGGAACCTCACACAGCTGGGTGTGCACCCGAGGGCTCAGCAGCGAGCGCCACGCTGGGTTTCGGCTTCGGTGGCGTGTAATTGCGTTTCCTCCCGGGGCGTGATTCCCTTTGTTCCCTGCAGTGTGAGCGTGCTAGCATAATCTCAACCAAGCATGAGTACAGCGAGCGCCATCGCAACGGGCCAACAACAGTAAACACGGGGTTGCGTGCCACGCGTGCAGCGCCCGAGCCCAGCGCCTAGCGCTTCAGCTAAGAGCGCGGTTCCACAATGTGGCGGATAGACCAGCCATTGTGTGTGCGTGGGTGGAAAGCAGAGCGTGGGCCGACACACAACAGCTACACAACATTTCACAGAAAAGAGCTATTTGTTCATCTCCTCACAAATACACACACACACACACACACACACACACACACACGCACAGAGTGTGGGATGTGTGAATTTCATGCATCTATGCAAGTCCGTAACCTGGAATGTACTGTGTTCACAAAAGTATGTGTGTGTGTGTGTGTGTGTGTGTGTGTGTGTGTGTGTGTGGTTAAAAGACTCCCATCTGCTCTATCATATTCCACCTCCTGCCCCCTTCCCACTCTCACCCACCTTTAAACCCCTATTTGGTAATTATTGCATAAATCTCTCTTACTTCGCTCTTGTAGCTTTTCCTTTGTTGTTTCTGTAACTCCTTTTAACTTCTTTCATAGTTTTGTTTCTTTCATATCTATTCTTCCCTTCTCTTTTCTTTTTAGTTTCTATTTTATATCCAACATTTTCCAACCTATCTGTATTCTTTATATATTCTCGGTCATTACTTTTATATCATGCTAAAACTAAGTAAATAAATGTAGGGTTTTCCCTCAGATCCTAATTAGTCCGTGCACATCTGGGCACTTTCAGCTAAAAAGCAGCACAGAAAGAGTGTGTCAGTTGATGAACTGTTGAGCAGATGTTAATGAGATATAGAATGCGATGGTAATGATAAGGAGGATTTAACGAGAGTGGATCAGTCTGAAGTTTGTTCTCAGACATGCAGCTCCTAAACTTCTGCCCACATCTCGTCAGACCTCGGTGTGATGGGATGGGGGAACCGAGTTCATGACGTGTCCCGGTGAAACACAGATTCAGACGCAGTAGCTCCACTGATGATGTAACCTGGTGTAACGGCTCGGTTTATTTACACACTGTGGGCTTGTATAACTGACACTGAGAAAGTGAAACCGATAGTGACAGCCAGAGGAGCACAGCCAGAGGCTTAGCAGAAGAGATCAGGATTTATTGTTATTTATTATTTCAGAAATATTTATTTTATATATAACTTCCCTGCATTAGTGAAGAACCAAATGTAAGGAGAACAAGCTAAAAGTGAAGAGCCTCTATAAAGGGATAGAGGTTTACTGGCTGCTAGCTGCTCTACATTAATGATGTCAGCTGGCCATTTATTGTGCTTTTGTGATGTCATTTCCCATGTCTGTGGGAATCCTCACCCTTTGCCATTGTAGTTTGGTGCTGGTGTTACACCACTCGTCCCCTGGTTTGTCCTGCAACAGTTTTTTCGCTTCTCTCCTCCAACTCCTTATGTCAGACTGATGGTACGAGTTCTAAAGACTCTTTTTGCTCTGTAACTTATAACACCAACTATTTTACAGAATGTCCCTTTTGCTTGGATATAGTTCATTAGCAAAGTCATGTTTTGTTTTAGAAAGAAAGCAGCAAAGAATAGAAGACTATAAGGAACACATGAACTATTAAGCACACAAATGTACTATAATCATGGGATATAAGGAGTACAATGGACTATAAGGGTTAGAGAATGGAGTATAAGGTATATAAATGAAATATAAGGCATACAGGAGGAATATAATAATTAGGGAATGAGATATAAGGCATGTCATTGGGATATGGGGTCAGAGAACGTTTTAAGGCATATAAATGGAATTTAAAGCATACATACGGTATAGAACGTTAATACAAAGCCTGAGAATGGAATATAAGGCATACACAAGGTGTACAAAAAGACTATTATGGTCTACAAAGGGACTATATGTCATACAAAAGGGCTGTAAGTGGAACAAATGGATTATTAGTCAAACAAAATGGCAGTACGTCATAGGAATCAGATACAGAAATGGACTGTGGACTGTAAGGTGTATATAAGGGATATAATGCGTACAGATGGGTTATTAGGGGCACAAATGGAATAGGGTTTATAAATGTGGATTATCAAATCAACAAAACTTATTTGTCCATGCAAGGGTGGCAAAACCTTTGCATATTACTGTATTCCTGAGTCACACAGGCCGTAGCTCTCGACAGACTTGCAGCTTGCTTTATCAAAAACACTCAAGACGAGTGAAAGTGTTCAGTGAAGAAGCAGATAATATTTATGGTACCAGCTCGAGCTGCACAACAAAGGACAAATGCATACTGAAAGAACAATGCATATATGCCACAGACTAACAGTCTCTTGGGCAACAGTTATTTTCTAAATATTGGCCAAATCTTGGCCGGTCCCACGCCACCCTTATCTTTTGTTCTGATCGGTCTTCCCCTGCCCAGATTTTAATTTTGGCGTCAGGTCTCATGTACACTTTTTATTTATAAGGTTTACATTCTGGACCAAGCATACACTCAATACGTTGTGCGGTTATACTAAATATATTTCCTATATATATAAGTTTTATATTTCTATATTCACCCCAGGTCACTGGAGCTCACAGCCTGTGCACGTACAACACATTCATGCACACACATAACCCAACTCGGCTCGTACTTAGTTTCATCGTCTGATCAACACCCGACAGAGAAGAACTATATGTTCTCACATCCGAGCTGGGAACATCATATAATAAACACAGTTCAGACGAGAAACGATGGCTCCTCTCACACCTGAGCTTGGAACCATCTTTTTGGTGAACAGGCCGCTCCTAGCAACCGGGTGGATAACACACCTCGGACAGGTGCTCGGACAATAACACTTCCACGGCCGAAACACACCCTGTACTGTCAGCTTTCCCAAGCTCTGGGTGAGAAGCATCCACAAATTCAGGCCTCGAAGAGACTCAGTCTGAACGAGTGACATCACCACAATCACAAGTACAAATGTAATACAGAGATCATACATGCATATGAGATATAAATGATTATATGGTTACATAAATGTCTAATATAGATGTAATACAAAGCTTATATGGTTACAAAGATGTGTGTTTCCAACAAATCTTCCACACATACAGCTGGGATTCACGATTTTCAGGAACTGGCTTCATCCTGTGGTGCTCCGCAGTGGTCAGAAAGTGCATGTGGCTAGCAGCCATTGGCACTCAAAACGTTTCTAATGACTGTGTTTTTCGGCCCTTTCTCCGTTCTCTCTCTCAGGCTCTGTTCGTCGTAACTCTGCGGTGAACAGCAAGGCCAACGGCCTGAGCACCAGCCACCGGATAAAAGACCGGGATTACCTGGGCTGGATGGATTTCGGTCGCCGGAGCGCCGAGGAGTACGAATACTCCTCGTGAGGACCCGAGCTTACCCCAACGCTGTTCCAAATAAAGAATATATTTATTTCTATTCTATTTCTTCTTACAACAATCCCGACGATGTATGTATTTGATGTACATTTGTTTGTAAATTGATATGATGCAATATACCTTCATGCCAAATTTTTTTCAGAATTGTCCACGTCGTTGTTTTTTTGATGTTCGCTTTCCGTTGCGTGTTGGTCCCTGGGGAAGAACGCTGCTCGGTGTGTTTCCAATAAATCAGGTCAGCATTCGACTTTGGCCTTAAACACCACCGGCTCTGACGGTTTGTCCAGCTAAAGCGTCACACACTCCACTAGTCCACCCACAGCTCGTGGTGCTAATGAACATTGGTGACCATGGGAAGATCTGACCAGATCTGAAAGGTCTGAAAGGTCTGATAAACGAAAGCACTTGGAGGTTGCGGTTACTTTAGGTTAGGACATGAAGATCACCAAAAAGGCAACCTGAAAGATTTCGAACAATTTCCTTGGGTTGTAGCTCTGTAGCGCTGCGTTTCTATAATGCAGAAGGTCCAGATGCACAACTGCACAAGAGCAGACGTAGAAAACGCTGCATTCATTCAGGGATTCAGACCTAAACCCAGATTAAAAATTGATTTAAAGGACACACACACTGGACGGTGGATACGTGGAAAGGAGTCAAAACTTACTGGGATTTTGTGAAATCAGTTTTATCGTAAGGTCCAAGAAAAATCTCTTACAAGCAAAAATATCCTCAGGGAAGGCTCTACCGAAGTCGTGGGTTTACACTGTTGCTCAAGATCTTGGAGAGCTGACAAGTTAAACATCATGTATTACAAAACAGGACGTTCTGTTATGGATCAAAAAGGATCTAGAAAAAAGGTCTAAACAATTGAGAGATCTTTGTGGTGTTGATAGCAGTGTTTTACCTTCAGATTCATAAAGCCATCGCTCCGGGTCAGTTCACCATTTCAAAAACTAGAAAGCAGAAATACATCCATTTCCGTTCTCATTACATAACATCCCAACTCCAGCGAGGTTCATTCGAGCGTCAGGACTCAGCCCGTAGACCTGTCAGACACCTCGGACTGCGCTGGGCTGAAGACCAAGGATTTCAGAAGCGACAAATAAATTTTTGGAAATGACGTTCACATGGAGCGTTTTTGTTAGAGAAGGTGTGAGACAGGAGGAAAGAAAAAACCAGAGTGAGCGATATCGGTGCAGTTATTAAAGCCATGATTCATCCACGCCATATTTACAGACTGCTGACCTACACACACACTCATCCCACATACACACCCACATAAACTCTCAGACTCACAGTCGCACAGTCCAACAATGCTGACGGTTTTATTTTTCCGAGAGCTGAGCACAGAAGCAGCCTGCGCCCTCTCCTAACCTTTAATAACTGACAGATATAATCCAATATGAACAAATGCTAATCTCATCAGTGTCATTACAAAATAACTGCCAGCGTATTGTGCCAAATTACCCGCTTATTACAACGGATGATTGGCAGTGTAATTACGCAGGATTATGCCGTTACCTCCAGGCAGCGACGGCTTTACAGGAATGTGATTCACTATCGGAGCTTATCTTCAGACAAGTGTATTTGCTCGAAGCTTGTAAAGTGACAGTTACACAATCCAGAAACATACAATTTACTGATGTATTTTGATTCCTCAAGGCAGACATGGGGACTCGAGTCTCAGACTCAACTCCTGTCCCCAAGGCTCGAGGCTTCACTCAGACTTGAAGGCTACAGACTCGAGACGGATCCTGCTAGTGGACACTTGAGACTTGACTCAGACTCTCATGCAGGATACTGGAAACTCGATTGAGACTCTAACGCCAAAGCCGTAACTAGAGCCTCGAGACTCCCAGACACGCCAGAGACTTGAAACTGTTGTGAATCTTTCTGAGTTAAATGCATCTTAATAATGAACCATGTGCATGGAAAAATTAGGAAGAAAAATCCCACAAAACTCAACATGAACTCAAGCCCTAGAGTCTCGAGACCTTCAGATTTGCATGGCAGAGAATCGAGACCGGACTCACACACTAGACTCAAAAAGGACTCTCCAAGTACAGCCTTGATTTGGATTCACACACCAGAGATTCGAGACTCGACTCAGACTTGCATGCAGGAGACTTGATTTGACTGCTAGAGACTGGAGACTGGGCTCAAACTCACACGCTAGAGTCTTGAATCTGTAAATCTTTCTAAGTTAAAAGCATCTTAATGATTAAAAT